>JAOUZG010027273.1:3352701-3404098 GCA_026289955.1 Argiope argentata | reverse complement strand
AAAAAAATTCTAAGAAAATAATAAATTAAACAAATCCAATTAAATAAAAGGTAATTTAATTAAATAATTAATTAAATAATCTAATAAAATAAAAACAATAAAGGAGCTGAAATATTTAATGGCAACATTATGGGAAAATGATTGACTAACAAAAGTTGCGAATGTTTTTATTCGATTAAATATATATTATTAAAATCTTTATCTTGTAACTAAAAAGGTTTGTTTTGATTCCATTTCTGCTTTTGAATGAAGGAAGCGTAAAAGTTTGAACAGCAAAATTTTCCTTAAAATTCAAGACTTGACACTTGAACAATGGTAAATGTTTGTTTCTTCAGTAATACACTGTTTTAAATTGATTGAATAATAATGGGACCTTCCATTTTATTACTAACAGTATGTTGCTTCAGAAAAAGGTAACCACCATTATAGTTTTGCCATAAAGAGGTCAAATGATGATAATTTCCCTTTTATTTCATTTAACAGATACTAACGAAGTATTCAAAAATGAAACAGATAAGATCTTAACTAATAATTAAGAAAAGAGAGCGCTATTTTTCTTCCAATGAAATCGAAAAAAAATCAAATAATAAATTATTAATTTATGATACAAAATATCCTTATCTGCATTTGATTTTAAATGAATAATTGCAAATGATGATTAATTTCTTCAAATATGTTTAAAACTCAGAAGATAATTTTTCATTTTTTGCAATCTGTTGCAATTTTTATTACTCTTTTAATGTATTAAAATTAACCTCAATCGCAATTATAAGGAATGTCAACTCAATTTGCATGATAAGGAATTTGTCACTTGTCTTTTGTCTCTTTTGAAGTTAATTAGCTTTTGATTAAAAAACAATTAAGTATTGAGAAATTATCATATATCTCTAAAATGCAACTCACAATATTTTTTATAAAAAATTGACTTAATATATTATTGATCAGAAACAATTAAAGATAAGTATTATATCTTTATATTTTTATAAATCCTTTAATATAATATTTTCAGTGTTGAATTAATCTTAAGCAATTGAAAACTCCTTACGTAGATATAATTTGGTTTTTTTTTTTGGTAAAAAACAATTCTGGAAGAAATAAAACCAGCATAATTTTGTCATATTTGTCTTTTTTTCTTCGCATTTTAAGTATTGATCTATGAATTTTCTACATTCCAAACCTGTATAGATTACCAGTTTTTATAAAATGTACTTTGTATTGTAAGAATAAAAAAAGCAGTTTTTTTTTGGTTGTTGAAAAATCATAATTGTTTTAAAATGAACTATGATAATTATCTTTATTTGTTAAGGACATATATCTTGATTTTTGTGCAATAATATAAGTGATTTGAAAATAACGTCTACTTTTAGCAATGCTCTTTCACAATGTTCAACGTGACAAATAAAAAAAATCGAAAAAGAAAACTGATTGAAAATGCATCAATACTTTTTATTGATTAATATTTATTAAGAAGGATACATTTAATCTAAAATTCTAAATTTATTAAACTTAGAATAAATGTACTTTTTTCTTCGTTCTTTCCACTTAATAAAACCAGATAACACGGAAGTCACAATTCTACGAAGATTGCAGGATTAGATTTTCATCACAACGGACAAGATAATATTTTTATTTCTGCAAGAAATAAAGACATTATTCTATGCCCAGGAAAATTTTCAACACAAACCTACGAAGAGAGAAACGCCTAATGGTCTCTTGATAGTTGCAATTCTGATACTTTGATAAAATGGATGATTCTAGATTAAAAAATTCCGAATATTCAAAATCTGGTTCTCTAATCATTCAGAAACCACCAGAACCATTTACATAATATGTAATCACTGTGAAGATGCTTCAGAATTTTAATTAAAAACCTGAATAGACACACGTCTTAGTGTGAAACTTTCAATTACATAAATCTTCTGCTTCGGCGACATTACGGCTCCAGGAAACCTTTCGCGTGAATCGTGTGTTTAGGAGTAATCTCTCAGATCCATCTGATGAATTTAATGAGGATATATTCATGCCTATTTCTCTCTTATCATATCGGAATTTAACTAGGGGGAGTATTCTCGACTCTATTCTTTGATTTAGCGACAAATGCGGAGCCTTCTCTGCTTCATAATACACTGCGCAGAACTGTACGTGAACCATGGGTGTTTTCCTTACCATAGGTCGGTTTTAAATTTGGATATAAATCTAAACTATTGTTGATAGAACTACTTAATAAATATTCATTAAACTCATCTCAATTTTTAGTTTGCCTCGTGTACGTACTCAAAAAGTCCAGTACCATTTGCTCCTCCGTAGAGCTATGAATATCTATAATGGACCATTTTTGTCGACTGAAAAAAAACTAAAATTTAACGCAGAATTATAATTTTATAGCTAAAATATCAAACCGAATTTCATTTAATAAAGTCATCGCCTTTTTTGTTTAATCTCGTTTACACATTCAAGAAAATATACAATACATTTTTGTCTTCCTAGAATAGTGAAGACCTATTATACATTTTGGACAATTTTAATCGACCGAATTAAACTAAAATCTAAAACAGAATTACAATATTATAAGCAAAATCCCATACTAAATTTCATTCATCTAAACCTTTGCCTTTTTTGAGTTATTGAATAATTTTGCGATCCACACTTTTTTAGATTGTGTCTAAAAATCTAAATTTAAACCATTAAGCGTGGTCTTCCCAAAAATTTCTCGCATACTTCAAAATCGCGTCTCTTTCTCCATAAGTAGTAAGAATCTTAGACAAGTCGATGAGCACCTTAAGTAGTTAGATTTTCGTTTAAGAGCCCCCCGCACGAGCTTTTAGCGCTTCTTAATACAGTGAATAAAGCAACAGCTTGCATCTAGGAGGTTAATTTTTGTCAGTTGATTGAAATGAAAACTTGACAAACAAAATTGCAGTTTCAATAATAAAATCACTTTTTTAAATTTCTTTATCTAAGTCGTTGAGTTTTCAAGCTATTGAGTTTAAAAGTCAGTCAATTTTCAGATGTACTTCACAATTTCAGTATATATATAAGATTTAATATATATATAGATATAAATATAGATATATAAAATCTTTATATTTAAGATTTAAAAGAGTGCGCCGAATTTTATCAATATAGCTCTCTGCCTTTTGTAGAATTCACCTGCTCCCAGGGTGACAGACAAATTTCTTCAGAATAGAAATGATTCAAATTTTAATAGAAATTTATAAATTTGATTTAAAATCTAAGCTCCACATTTTATTCATCTAGTTCAAACGGTTTTCAATTATCGTGTTGACAATAATATAGACATAAACCCAAATACGTGTTTTTCGTCAATATCGGAACTTCAAATATTTGGCGACATTTTTTTATTATGTTCTGCATGCAAGAAAATAAAAATGCTTCTATTTATCATTCTCAATCATTATAAGACTCTAAAAAATTGAAAGACATTCCATGTTTAGTTTTTATTTGTATAATTACTAATTATATATATATATATATATATATATATATATATATATATATATATATATATATATATATAGTGAGAGAGAGAGAGAGAGATAAAGATAAATATGTGAGTGTACGCGTGCAGAAACACACAATTTCTTATCACATGTGATGAAAGTTCTTTCTTTTGATGCTGCATAGAATTACCGCGTAGCACCTTTTCGTTGCACTTTTTATAGACTCCCACATCAGTAAAGTATGTTACAAATATAAGGACCTATTTTTATGGAATTAGAAATTTAAAAGACAAGGAAATCTATGTCTACTTATAATATTTAAATTGCCTCAAAATTTTATATTAATCAAAGTGATGCATCTGGATTCAATTAAATAATTTAAAAGATTAAAAAACATTAAATATATTTTTGTTTTTCAACTATGATTGTAAATAAAGCAATTGCAAACAAATGTATTATAAATAAAATATATCCTAAATTGAAACCCTTTGGTAAACATTCAAAATGGACTCCTTCCATAATTCTTCATATTTTAAATATAATTTTAGCTCTTCGAAACATATTCTAATTGCTATGTCCTGAATTTCTAGTTCAATGCTTTCTTTGAGTTATATAAATTAGAAATATATTCACGATAGATATTTGCATCTATAATTTCTCTTGCAAAGGAAAAAGAGCATTAATGTCTTTTTAACAAGATTGAAATGAATAAATAAATCCGAATTTTTTTGTTTCTTACATAAAAAATAGCAACGATCAATGAACACCCGATTACTAGCGGAATTGGGCGACGTGACAACAGTAAATAATTTAAAAAAATAACCGAAAAAAAAGAAAAAACATTTTTATTTTCAATTTAATTTTTCATAATAATAGCCGTACACAAAATTATGCTTTAAGTATTTCTCGAAATTCTTCATCTTACAAGACTTGTAACTTATAAGATCGACGGTTTACCTTTTTAAGAATAATTATCAACCAATTATTTGTCTTTTGCATTCTTATACCTCTATTTTAATTTGTGAAGGAAATTCTTTTGAACAATGCTTGATGGTAAGTGATTGTAAATTTTTTTGATAGAATTGCATTTAGAGCACCATGAACTACAATGCAAACCGGGGAAGCATATCCAACTGTCCAAAACGTCGTGACAAATTTCTAAATAGGGAAATACTTCGTCTGAATATTTCTATTTCTCTTATTTTGCTGTATAAATTATTATTCTCGTGAAATTGCATGTTTATTTTAATGAAAAATCTTTTGTGTATGAGTCAAAATATGCGAACGATAACCTTAAGTGAACCCAGCAAAATACAATTAATCCTTATACCCTTGTCACGATGACATAAAAATATGGTAAATAATCTAAGTGTTAAAAAAACTAAAAAGTTGCTAGTTAATTTTTTTCAAATGAAATCGTATTAATAACATTAATGAATGTAATCAGTAGATGAATAATTTAAAGAAAAGCATTTCATAAATATTCAATCAGCCATAATGTTCAGCTTTTTCCCATATTGAACACATTTACTTGGATAATTTCTTCATGTTTACTTATTTTTCTTTTCTGGCAATGGACGCAGTAATAACAGCTTCTTCACGATAATGACTTCGTTTCCGTCGTGATTCGGCTCATCAAGTCAAACGCATTGATTGACTGCATATTTTGCATGTACCATCAATATATCTTCCAACTATCTATAACTATCTGTTTTATTTCAAAATTTTGTATTCAAAATATGTAGTTTAAGTTGAGTAATTAATGGATGCATTAGAATAATTAAATCATGAAAAAACAACTTGTAAAATAATTTATGAAAAGAGAAATGACTTTTGAATATTTCTTTTCACATAAGGAAGAAAAAGGGAGCGATGAACTACTCAGGAATATTAAATGTTTGAACAGGTAAGAAAAAAAGTACAGTTTAGAATGAGATGTTAGAAAATATGACACAACAGATATCTACATTTATTCTAAGATACATCATGTTTGCTCGCTTCCAAAAAAAATAATAGCCATATCAATTCTATAATTACAAGCTTTGATAAAAACTTAGACGAAATTCGAAATTAAAAACTAGTTGATTGCAAAAGCCGATCGTATTAAACATGAAAAAGGAAATCTTTTTCATTATCGATTTGCATTTTTAAGAATTTGTAGTATAAAAAAGGACAAAAGATATCTCCCAATTCTTTGAACAATGATTAAAATTTTAACAGATTTATTCGTTCAACCTACAATTGTAATCTGATGTCTTCTCAGTTTAAATTAAACTTGCTGTTTATTACTTTCTCGCACTCGAGTTTTTCAAAACAAACATATTGTAATCGTCAAAAAATTCGAATTTTTTTTACAAATATCTACTTTTTAAACTGTACAGAGAAAGAAAAGCATATTTTTGAAACTCTACCTATCTGTTTGTGAGAACTTACGTCCAGGACCTCTTTGGAAATTAGGTGCAAGATCTTTACACAAAATTTATCGATTACTATTGAATTTTAAACGCTTAACTTTTAAATTTTGAATGAAATCTATTTAGAGAAAGTTTCCCTGTCTTTCTTTCATAGTTCAAGTTAATACGATAGCTTTAAAATATAAAAAGCTAAATGAATGAAATTTGGCATATGGATTTAGAATTTAAAATGCAGATATAAAATGTTGTACCTAATCCAGTAAGACATTGCCATCTGTCGTTTCAGTTTGTACTTTTGTAAGCATATGAAAGCGACTATTAAAGATATATTGATGATGATGATCTCGTGTCTGCTTTACAACGGAAGGGGGTGCAGTAGCTTCTCAGGGTATGAACCCTTGAGCACCCGAGGGCAGAAGTCTGACTTCTAGCTCATATGAAGAGGACACACACTCGCTTGTACAACTCTTTTTAACAGGAGGAGGGGTACATTCGCACATTCCACAGATCGTACACAAAAGATCCACCATACCCTGGCCGGGACTCGAATCCGAAGCGCCCAGATCACGTGGAAAACGCGCTCCTCTGAGCCACAACACCGGTATAAAGATATATTAATTAAGTTAAATGAAATTTGATATCATGTTTAGCATTTAAATTGTTCATGCGATATCTTGATAATCAAACGCCAGCAATATTTAAAATATCTCGATGTTACCAATTCCTTGGTGTTCAGTATTAGTCTCGAATCAATGGGGCTGCATTGAAACAATTGATCCCCTGCATTATACCACTAGTTGCCCTTTTACTACATCTTTCCATCTCAAAAAAACCCCGACCTAAAACGAAACTGGTGGATCAACGTTATGGGAAACAAGATGTTGAAGGTCAAAATAAGAAATTAAAGGTTCCTGAAGGAAAACGAGGAATTGATCTCCCCAAACTCAAGCCCTGAGTAAATTTTCGTCTCCTATATGAGCCAAACTTTTCTCTCGGATATATTAACTTCAATAGACTTCAACTACTCATACTCCCCATCAAATACCCCCTTCATCATTACAATATTGTCTGTGTACCGTATGTAAACATTTTTTTTCTTAATAAATATTTTCACACGTATCCTTTGAACCGACAGGGAATCCTTGAGATTCCAAGTTCGAGAATGTTCGGTGGCGAAAGAAAGAAAGCATCTAAATTGTTCATTGTTATCAAATTTTTAACTAAATCCAAGGAGTTGATCGTCTATCAGTCTGAACTTTCTCATGCATGTGAATACGATAGCTTGACGACACTAAGAGTTAAATTAAATTTCGCTTGCGACCTTATGGTTAAAATTACTTTCCTGTGTCAATTTCTTTTAGTTAAAATGAAAAAAAGTGCTCAAATCGCATTCACTGATACTTTCTGGTACTTATCTTTTAGCCGTCTGTCATTGATTAATTGTCAAGGATTGAATGCTAGGTTCAGCAAAAACATTAGATTTACACCAAAGATCAATATTTCATAACTGCGGTCTGCAGTTCATACGTAAGTACAAGTTTACTTTACTATACCACAAAACACACCACTTTCTTCTTCTCTGAGAGTGAATTAAAAATCTGAATACTCGCGAAATTCATGGTGCTGCCCAAGATATACAATTTATGCGAGGTAAGAGTTTATATTAGAAGATCATTTATATTTATGTTACAGAAATTTTGTGGAGAACAATGGCTTTGATGCTAACACAAAATCCATTCAGAACTTGTTATTTTAACTGTTTTCTAAGGATTTTTATTCTAAACCTTTCCAAAAAAAATTTGTCCTCAAGGAGTCTAATTCACAATTGCCATATACAGTGCAAATATTCTGTGGAATTATGTCTCGACCCTTCGTCTCTAATTTCACAACTATGCAAACGTGAACAAGGGTTCCAAGATTTTTTTTATTCGATGAGATTCGAATAAGAAAATATGTAAATTTTATATCTAAGCGAACGTGACTTTCCTATCTTTAAAAGAATAAAAAAAGTACCGAATTAAAAAAAAAATTATTTAGACAATATCAGTCAATATATATAATTTTTCTTATAATAATACTTTTATAATAACTTATATAATATTCGGAAGCCTAATGTGTGTATACTTCTTTTTAATGTTTCATATTCTTTTAATTAATCTTTCCTATGAAAAATTTTTATTTCATCGAAAAATATTCATAGATAGTTTTAAATCTATCGTTTTTCTTAAAATGAATATTTTGTGCTATGTTATAGATAAAAACAAACTATATCATGGACCTGCAATAAACCTCTGATTGTGGTAAAACTCGAAACATGTTGTGGAGTTTACACAATTTTCACCTTTCCTCGGGATCGACTTTATGAATTCAGTCTTTAATTAAACAATCGCACAGGATAAGTCACAGAAATGCGAAGCTCAAGATCCACCTTGGATTTACTCAGGTATTTGGGGAGCTTTATGTGGGACCGCTCATGCACTGGGGCCGGAAGAAATCCTATTAATCCGAGCTAAGTGGCAGCGGGGGCTGAGATTAGAGAAAAGCCCCAATTTCCGGAGCCGACCAGTTGTAATCGCCCGTAATGGCACACAGGCAGATTAGTGTGCGCCCCAAAAGCAACAATTAGATTTCCGTCTCTAAGCGGATGTAATAACGTGGGGTGGAAAATGGGGATTAATGTAAACTTTAAATAACTTTTCGTTGATAGGGAGAATGGTTGATATTGCATAGCGTTAATCGCCTGATTTAGTGGTTAAAGCATTCATAGCGAGTATTATTTGAATGTAAATGGAATTCTACTTCAAACAATTATATAGAGCTATTATTTCCTGCAATAAATAAATTTCTTTATATGAATTTTAGGTAAATTTTGCATTTTTTAAACTTTAAAGAATATATTTTATAACGTATTCACATATTTTGTAACAAAAGTAAAAGTTTGATTTTCTTATAGTTTAGAACAAGTTTGATATCTTTCATATTATATATATTTTTTATTCGAAAGATTAAATGTTTTATTTATTTCTAAAGGCTTAATAAAAAGAGGAACTTTGCAAAAATAAATAAGATATTATTTGATAAAAATTGTAAAAAATGAGTTTTTATAGAAGTGAAGTACATACGAAAACAAGCTTTCTAATTTGTTCAACTGCATTATTATTATTTTTAAATATTAAAATAAATCAGAAAAAAATCAGTAAAAAAATAATAGCAAAAACAACAAGAAAAAGAAATTAAAAGATAATTTACTTAATAGAAAACAATTCAACGGTTGTATGCAA
The DNA here is from genome assembly GCA_026289955.1 of Argiope argentata. NCBI lineage: Eukaryota > Metazoa > Arthropoda > Arachnida > Araneae > Araneidae > Argiope > Argiope argentata. The sequence continues at coordinate 3,394,942 of JAOUZG010027273.1, read as the reverse complement.
ATATATTCAAGTAAAGACTTGGTATATATTTGTGGATGGAGAACTTTAAAAATAAAATCATAGATGAAACATTATATCATTTTTATAATGTGAAATCAACGGTGCAAACTTCTTCCAAAAACTCAATGAGTTCGGCATTTTAAATCGCAATAAATTAAAGAGTATCACTAGTGGACAGGGGATTTTTTTTTTCATTTATACAGCGGTCACAACTTCTGATATAAACCTACAATTTTGAACGCAAAAGCACATACTGAATTTTCAAAAAATTTATACTATACACTAAACACCAAAAAAAACAGAAATTAGAATTTAAAATTAGAAAAACCAAATTAGAATTATAGTACCAAGTTTCCACTCCAAAATTCGTATTATTAGGTATCCAGTCAGATAAGCTTAATGTAGAGAAATATTGGCAAAAAACAATGCCGTTTTAGGCGTAAAGATATTTTGACTACTTTTACGTTATCATTCTTTCGTTTAAATTGTATGCAGCTGTTTACGGCTTCCGGTTCTGTAATCAATTTATCTTAAATATTAACTTTAATATTTTATGGAAGAGGCAAAAGAAGTTTCAGAGTGCCATGTATTGCGATGCAGAATTTTGTGGGGGGGGGAGTACTTTTATTTCTTCTTTTAAATGTTCTAAATTCTAGGACATTGGTTTTTCTAGAAGAATGGATTTAGTTATATTCATCTACAGTTTTGAAGCAACACTAAGATTATTTTTGAATAGATCCCGAGATCTAGGGACCTGGGAGGCACAATAGATGACGTCTTCTTTTCAAATTTTGGCACCATATTAACAGGAGAATAATACCGCAATTTAACGACAATCTGTCCACATTTACAGAAGTTTTTCCATGGAATCCGGTTCTGATTCCATGGACAGAGAACACCAATACAAATGGCGGAATCTTATAAGTAAACAACCTCGACCTATTGTAAGTTGGAATTGGGCTAATGCAAATAATATAAAAACTTCAAACTCAAAAAAAGATTAATTTAGTTCTGAAGAACAGAGAAATTGTGCTTAACTTGGAGAAAGTTAATAGCATCAAATGTCATACTTCTATCTTGTATTCCTTAATTATCATATTTATATTTTGATAAATATGATTCCAAAAATATTTTTAGAAATAATTTGTTACAGGCACACGAATGAAAAAGATTGATTTTAAAGTAATTGATCTATTAAAAATTCCAAGATTGATATTTTTTAAAACTTTTTTTTTCGTTTCAATGCATTTACATATTTATTCAAAACTTGAAATTTAAGAATTTAATTGATATTCATTAGAGATATGAAGGAATAATTTTAAAAACTTTCCTTGAGTAAGTAAAACAAGTAACATAAAAAAATGTAATCAATTCCTACAAATGTTAACAAAGAAAAATTTTATATTAGTTGTTTTTTATTAAATAATTACAATTTTTGTTGTTCTTGTGTTCCACTTTACAACGGAAGTAGAAGCTTCTAAGGACTCCTGAGCACCCGAGGGCAGAAATCTGATTTCTAGCTCACACAATTCACCAACCGTTTTTACGGGACTGACTTCATTCCCGCATTTCATACATTTATCCACAGATCATAATTTAGATCTGGAACAGAGAACGATCACCTCTGACCCAGTACTCCTACAGGCATTAACTCTTGACAAGGAGCATTTTAGGACCACCACAGATTCCACCACAGTCCACGCACATGAAGAGTCTTCGGCTAGCGGGTTCAGCCCGAGGGATGAGAATCCTACGCCCTACCAATCAGGCTATCCTAGCCTAATGATTGCAGTTACTATAAATAATATTAGAGTATTATTTGGCTAATTAATTGAAGCCTGTCTGAATGATTTTTCCAATAATAATTAAATTTCCACCAAAATGAATTCTCATTTCGAAGTGCATACCTAGAATCTAACGATTAGCTGACGTTCCCGTATTTACATTATCGATTTAAAGTCCAAACTCTTGAATGAGTCTCAGAAAGTGAAATCTAACCATATTCCTGATAAAGAAGTCCTTTATTATCATGAAATGCTATTATATCCGCCCTTTCTTCGGACTGTAAAGGCTTGTAATTTTTTTTTGCGTGTAGCTTTTGTATAAATTTGGGTATAACACTATCATGATCAGTTTTCATTCAAAATGGGATTTCTTGATGCGATAACACTAAGTCATTTTCTCCATTAACTTATTAGAAAACGCAAATTATTACTATTTCTTCTAATTGTATGCATTTTCTATTAAGTGCGTACCTTTGGATGTTGTTACTGGTACTTAGCCGATTAAGACACGTCTGCATATTTCTTCTAATAGTAAAGACTGTAATCGAAAAAACATTTTCATTTCTAATTGAAATTATGTTTTTGATTATGGTCATGCCATTATTCAAATCTATCACTTTTTGTGTATTTTTTGCCTATTTTATTATTTATTAAAAAGTTGAAGGATACTTGTATATTTATTTGCATTAGTTGCAAGAATTTGTAGATTTTTTCCCCTAAAATACATATTCCCCAATTTAAAAAAAAAACCAGAAAATTTCAAAAAATAAAAAATAGCCGAAGGTACATACATTTATGCGAATAAATTTGGTTCGTGGTATGTACTAAATTGGTCTAAAATGTCTATAGTTAGTAATTCACAATAGTATTATTAGTGTTAGATCATGAAATCGCAATTAATTGTACTATTGAAACCAAATTATATCCAAAATGATGGAGTAAGAAATATTGATTTATTTATCAAAATTTAATATATTGCAGCTATCATACTCATTCAAATAATTACCAATTGGAGGGTATTATCCAGTATTTGTCGGTACTTACGTATTAGAACGTCGAACTTTATCGCGAAATTTGAAGACGTCGCCTCTGAGTTGCTAAAAAGCGATTATTAAAAAAATTGTTCAAACATTAGCTGTCGACCGCCATTTTGTTGGTGTGATTGGCGTCGGCGGTTTATCACCAAATTTGAATCCTTAGCCAATCAGTTACTAAATCGTTGGCGTCGACTGTCTAATACGTAAGTACCCAATTGACTTCTACAGTTTTGGTCCTATTCATTTTAAATTTTACAAATTGAAAACACACGCACATAATTTATATAGAATAAAAAGCGTAAGAAATATGCATGTTTACAACGCGACACAAGAGTAAAAGGTAGAGAAATTTCTTCCTTCGGGGATTTTACTACGAAATTTTAATAAAGATTTCGTCGACGCGCGTATGTAGCCTTAGGAGAGAAGATCTGAGGTATCTTTAAGGGAATGGGCTCAGCAATAGGTATTTTTACCCCTTCACTTGGAGCTTCAGAAAAGGCCGGGACCATCAGTTTTCCAGATGTCGTGCAGAACTAATAATACAAAAACTGGGCATTAGAACAGGAAGTATGTGAACATTTTAGAAGGGCTAAACTAAGATAAAATCAGGAATGAGTTTTAAATTAGATCATTATATATTTAACGGAAATATATAAAAATAACTGTCAATTTTTCTTTTAATTATCGTTCTTCACTAAACCTTTATTTGATATCCTAATACAAGTATTCGCAGCTTTCATATAGTTATTATTCTTATTAATGCACTTCAATATGACTTGAGAATGCCATTCATTGAGCGGTTTTCAGTAGCTATGACTACAGAACTAATTTAATCTTTCTACATGGTTACGTTTTTGTCTTATGTTCACACATAGGTAGAAGGGACAAATAGTCCCCCCTCCTCTAAAAAGGTTATTTCGATCTCAAGAAGTTTCTAAAAAAGCAAATCTCGAATTAGAATAAAATGGTAATTACAGCAATTACTCTTTGTATAGTTCACAGCCGAAAAATAAAAGAAGAAGAAAATGCGAGTTTATATGCATGCGTGCTACTGCCTTATTTCGCTTCTAAAGCAAGATTCTACGACAAAACTAACAGATGAAATAAACACACTCACTAAACTATTTAGAAAAGCATTTTCAGCTTGTGTGTATTTGATAAGCATGAAAGAAAAAATATTTTTTTAAAAATAAATCTACATTTAATGAAAACGTCTTCCAAAGGAAGAAATTCGAGATAATTAAAATGTTCCTTGTGAGATATTTCATTTTTTAATGTTACTTCTAGAAGAAGAATTGTTTTTTTAAAGAAAAAGTGGAGTAGATCTTGGAACTGAGAAAAGGGATTTTTTAAATTCAAAACAAATGTTAGAAAGTAAATATTCTTCACATCTGTCACTACAGAATTCAATTTTTCGAGTTCAATTATAAGGAGGGGAAAATACTTTGAAGAAAAAAACTTTTCCATACTTATATTAAATTACTATTTTTTGAATTATAAATCAAGAATCTTGAATCAAGAAATTAAAAAGTACAGCGTAGTTTAACATGATCTTTTCTGAAGTTATTTTAATTTAATATTGATCAAGTCTGTTTTCCAATAAAAAATATTTTCGGTTTATTTTCTTTTTTCGAAGATTCTTATGAGATACATAAGTTATATTTAAAGAGTGATATCTCGCAAATGCCGTAATTCTCCGATAAATGTCAACATTCACATTTATGCCATTTTGCATTCGCTGAAAAATGTTGGCATTCAATAATTTTATTCTTTCACGATAATAACTATAATGTTTTAGTTATTATCGTAAATAATTATAAATAATCAGTAAATGTGATTAATGCAGTGAATATTCAATCACCACTCGAATTGCTAAACGAGATAAATTATTTAATATCTATTAAATTTACCGGCTAGTTTATAAAATCCTCTTAATCATATTTGTGAATGTAACAAATTCGGATTTATTTGTGCGGAAAAATTCCTTAACGTCTTAGTTCCAAAAAAATGGATATTTTCAAATAACATTTGAAATGTCGTTGATAAAAATTAGTAAAATCAGGATGGCTATTAAAACTTGCAATAATATTTCAGTTTAAAACTTTTAAAAAGTGGTACTTTGTACTCTACTTTAATTAAATCTCTTAGAACTTATATATGTCGAATAATAAGATAAATTATATATGTAGAAAATGATACTGGGAAGTACAAAATGATGAATAAAGATATAAATTGTTGTTCATTCCTCAATCGAGCTGAGAATTTTTTAAACTAACCGGTAAATCTGATGAAAATTCAATAAATTGTCACATTTGCGTAATGGGAATAATTTATATTCGCCGACAATTATTCTTAATCACCAGTTTATTACATTAGTCACAGCTAACTTCCATTCTAAACGAATTTATTCCTTAATAACAACCCTAAAGATGATGATTTTAGTATCATTATTATGAAACTACCGTAAAATAAATTTTCGATGAGTACTACATTGAAATTATGCTTTTATTTCAATTCTGAAAAGGATTTTCGTAAAAGAAATCGGCTTGAAAACATACTACACATTAAATAATAGTGGAAACCCCGTTTTATACAAAAAGCGTCTAAATAGAAAAAACGTTCTGATGTTAGGGCATTGGATTAGCTGCCAGGGATTGGAATTTCTAAATTCATCTGATGGAAGGCAGTAATGATCGGGTGGAATTCGGAAAATAGATTGTCTGCGGCGCTGCGTTGTTGGCAGGAATGGGAGTCGCCAAACGCCGACGTTGTTCCACGTCATGCATGCTTCTAGCAATCATAATCTAATTTTTCTTCACATCACCGTCATATCGACATTTACAGTCGGAATGAGCTTAGGAATGAGTGAATGCCACATAATATGGTTTTTGGATAGTAAACTAATTTCGATTATGAATGTGAGAGCATATTTGATGAGAACAGGATGTGTCAATCAATCTTGATCATTAGTGCTAAACTAAATGCTATAATTTTCATTCTTCATAACTTAGAATAACCAGCACCCTGTATATTGGAACCAATCATGAAAAACGAATTGTAAATACTTTCTCTTCTATGACTCACACCAGCGATTCAATCCTTACCCTCAGACACAACACCGCCCAGGAACATAAATTCCTGAATTCCATAAAATAAAGAATTGTGACAAATATAAACACCGAGAAATAAAACAAGGGGGATTACTTAGATTACCATGAAATTAACATGAACTTAATAATCTATCGCGTATTTATATTCTATCATGTATTTTATTAATATTTATATTTACATACATGTATATTTGTAACTCAGGTGTATTCATATGCTAAGGAAATCTTCACTGCGGCTGCCATTGTTGCTAATTACAATCGATGAATAAGTTCGGATGGATAGCTCTTCATGACAAATGAACTTGGCTTTCCTTTTGACAAGGAATATCTTTTACTCATTAACTGATTGCAATGGAGTGAAACTATTAGCATTCAACAACAGTATTGCAATATGCTTTGATCCCCAAACAGCAAAAAAAGACTTTTCAGAAAGGAAAGTACCATTCTAAGCAAACACAAATGATATATATAAACAAGAAAATCATCTTTATATTAAAACTGGGAATAACATAATTCTACATAATTCTTTTTTTTCTACTCATTTTTAATTAATTCCTACATTATATTAATTTTGAATTAACCAATTGGTAAAAGATAATGCCATGATAGATAATACTATTGCTTTTGCCACTCAAATCATCAGATGAAATTTAATTCCATTTTAATTGGATTAGTTATTCCTCACATTGTGTAGCAGAAACGAGTCTCTACAAATAATTAATAATCGGATTTAGTTCGACAGATCTTGTCATGTTGAAAAGTACATGCTTGAAGTCTTGATGAAAAGTATTCTCATTTGTATTGTGCAGGTTAGTTGATACTGCTATATCTAAGACTTGCCAGCAACACAAATTTTTCACGCATGTGCACGTGTCATGCTATATGAAAATTGTAATTAAACATTCTTTGAATAAAATCATTCACTCTTTCTTTTTCTTTTGTTTTTATTTGTTTAAGTTTATTTTATTTAAGTTAATAAATAAAATTTAAAACTCATTTAATTTTTTAAAAAATCCATGAAAGTTTTCTGTTTGTAAATAATTAAAGATAAGAATAGTACTTCATATTTAAAATTCAAAATAACATAGTTGATAAATCAACTCGAGTATTTTTCCTTTTTATGAAGTTTTGATCATTAAAGGAATTGTATGAAATTTTGAAAATCATTTCCTTCTCAGAATTAAAACAGTTGAATTAAAATCGATAATAGAAATGTTCCTGAATGTATTTTTAAATTCTGCATTTATTACGGAAGTAATGCATGCATAAAATAAAGGTTTTATTAAAAATAATTAGAAAATATTTAAAATCGTTAATTCTGATATTATTTAAAATTACAAAAATAGAAATACACATTAAATTGATTTCTTTGAAATATAATCTCGTTTATTTGGAAGGATTTCATCAAGATATCATAAAATGTATTTTTATCAAGGCAAAAAGAAGAAAACAACTCTTCAAAACTGATTCAACAAAACACTTGAATATAATACCACAAAAATATTTTCGGAAAATAATATTATTACATTGAGGTGAAGAATTTTTAATTAAAAAAAACCATCTTCTTGTAAATACTCAATTCTAATTATTTAAATTTGATTAATCTCTAACTATTAATATTTTAATTCTTTTTCAACAATTGATCTTGGTTACTTTTTACTAAACAGCTAAAAGTAAACACCTAGGATGATTTCGGATCCATAAAAAATACCTTTCTTCACGATTTTAATCCTTGCTGCGATTTAATATAATTTTGTTCTCCTTGTGTTTGTTTAATTAGTGTGATTTTTGTTACTGAAAATTTTCTTTTATTGATATTTCATCATACAATTTTGAAGCATTTTTATAAAGCAGTTTTAAACTTTTTAAATAAGATGTTTTATGCATTATCAATAATCAGTGTTCTATGGAAAATTTGCAGGAATTTTAGTGAGAAAATTTGAATTTTATTGAATTGAATTGAGAATGTTTAGTAATTACAATAGAAGAACATAGGTCTGTTTTTTAATGAGATACTATGATTATTTTAGTTCGTAAGTGTGCTTTTAATCTTAGGAAATACTAAAGGCAAGAATTTTTCCATAATTGTAAACATATTAATGATGATTTTAAACAACCTTCTTAATGATAATTAATTAAATATAAATTCTTAATGAAAAAAAATTTCAACAACCCTTTTGAACAACCTTACATACGAATATCTTTTTTCCTTCAACTTTATCTTCAGAACATTTCTCTCTAAAAACACCTTGAATTTTAAAGATAGGAAGTTACTACATAAGTAAGTAGGTTCTCGCTTGGCTAGATGATACAGAAAAATTAGTGCTTCCTATTGGGCAGTCACTTTGCCCATAGCATGTCATAGATGCTTTTTTGTATCAGGAGTCGCATAAACAATTTCTAACTAAAACTTCTATTTCTGGATACAGTGCTAAAAATCTCATTTATGGGCCACTTTCATTTTATTTCTTAAGGCTAAACAAGTTGATTTATTTGAAATTATTTTGTAATTACCTTAATCATTATAAGAATGAATTGAAGTTATGACTAATGCCTTTAAGATATCTTTTAAAATTTATTAATATGCCTTTAAGATATCTTAAAAAAATTAAATATGACTTAAAGATATCTTAAAAATTATTAACAGGCCTTTAAGATATCTTTTAAAAATCATCACAAAGATAAAAAATTAAATTAATTTCCTATAAAATAAATTCGACTCATAAGCCATTTTTTTCCAATTCAACTCAAAATTTTCTCGTAACAAGACCATGAAAAAAAGACTGGGTAGCTCTGAACTGTTTTTAAAGTCTTTTGATTTCTAAAGTTGTTGTCGCTAGTTATAGTACTTGCCATGGTCAAGCTCCTCTGATAAATCAGCAGATTTAAAGCCGGAGGTATGCGCCTTTTGTTTCAAGTAGCGCCAACTAGGGCCAAGAGTACGACTATAACTACACACTCATCACAGTCGCTAGCACAGCTCCTTCTGACAGGAGGGCACAGTCACACATCTCACAGATAATACTTAGAAGAACAACCATGCCCGAACCGGGATTCCCAGAACACGAGGAAAACGAGCTACCTCTATGCCAGAAAGCCGGCAGGTTTCCAAAGTGGTTCCAGGATGGACGGTTTCGAGATTTAAAAAACTATTCTTTCCAAGAACCGTCTTGAAAACGGGACTGCTGAGCTTCAAAGCCAACAGGGCAAAATATACTGTCATTAGTGTGGAGTGGAAGTTTGGAGAATGGAGCGTTCACGCAGATGAAATTAATAGAAAATAGCCAACTTCAAAGACAGAAAAATTCTTAAATGAAAGGTATAAAGGAGCATACGTATAATGAATCTGAACTGCAATGAGAGCCGTTCGGAGATCTTGAATTTTGTGATTTTATATTGTAACATTTAATTAATTAAATCATGTTGCAGAAAATAAACAAAAGTTTTTGATTCCCACTCGAAAAAAATAGATACATTTTATATTTCTCTATTGAATACTTTCGATGCTAAAAAGATTCTTTTAATAGTGAACTAAATTTGACCGTGAAACACCATACATTACTAGAATAATTTTTAACGGACGACATATTAAAAAGAGTTGTTTAGAATATTTTTTTAAGAATGAAAACACACACACCTTGAAATTGAATTTCTTAACTTAAACACATGGACCAGTCTTAACTTTATCTTATAAATTTGTTCATTTGGCATGCAATGTCATATGTGGTATCATTTATAAATACATAAATAAACTATTTATCTGTAACAGAAAAAAACTAAAATTTGGGACTGGAAAAGGGAAATGTTTTCTCTGAATTTTAATTTTAAATAAATTATGGGGCATATGAAAGCTCATGTTTAAAAACAAAAAATATATAAAGCTCTTTTGAATAGTAAAAAAAATAGTACATATGTTAACAAAATATTTAAACTGTTACCACCATAATGTTGCTAACCTCATGACTGTTTACATCATTAATATTTTTTTAAATTCTAATCTTCTTCTTCCGTAATATTTCCTAAACAGGTTAATAGTCTGGTGCAAGCCAAAGTTTAAAGGTATGCAACCTCATAAATTTTGAAAAATTCTTCCCCCACCAATAATAAAATATTCATCGAACTTCCATGGCTCTTTGCTTGGGGGAATAAATATTACTTCGTCGGTTTCCGAGTAAATATTTCATCCGTGAAAGCTTTTTACCCTCGAAAAGTGTCGGGACTCCAGCACTCTGTACAATGCGCTGCATGGAATCCGAAATAAAGATCTGGAAAAAATCTGCAAATATGGAAGGATTATAAGATCACGATGAGGGACGTGTTGTTTCAGTGTAGAGAGCATCATGTATTATTCTGTAAGGTTTCGAGTGCAAATGAGAATGTCCCTGCCATTTTCAGAGCAAGAATCAAAGGCATTTTATAACTTTCGCTCTTTTCGATGTTGATTTAACTTTTATTTTCCATTGTTGCAAAAATGAAAAGAATGAGATTAGGCTTATCGGTAGGTCTGCAACATGTTCCGTTTATACGGTACTAACGTTGAATTTCTAGACTCAGACTCGTGCTACAATTTATACCCATTTATGTCCAGTGTTTCCCCCTAAGCTTAGTATAAGCAGATTTTGTTCGACTGCATGACTTTCAATCAAATTTCAGAAAGGAAATGCGCAGTATTTGCTTATAGGTTAGAAGCATTGCGATTCTACTCAGCCAATTTTTAAACCAAAACAAGAACGAAGGGTCTTGTAGTAAAACCCTATCGTAAATCATGATATATATATATATATATATATATATATATATATATATGCATTATAAATCATATTAAATATCTGTAAACTTTTCTCGCATACTCTCTAATAAATGTATCGTGTTATGGCATTGGTGTGCAATAGTTACGAATTATTAACATTTGGCGTGAAATCAGTATTTTTATTGAATCTGCAACGTAGTTTTTCGCGAAATTTTATTTCATATTTATTGCCGATAAATCACTGGTATGCGATTGATAATATTCAAAAACTGAACTTTTGTTTCAAACACATTTATCTCCAACCGACAGAGCCATAAATTTCACGCAAAATAACTACATTTGAAGTCACAAAATCCTATACTAATTTTTTTTATATTTTTGTCATTGTATTTCTGAATTATAGTCAAATAGTATTCGAAGTGTGTGAGTAATCACAAAAAGTATAAGAAAACTGAATTTGTGTTTCAGACATTTTTATCCCCAACCCATTGAGTCATAAATTTGACACAAATTAACTACGTTTGAAGTAACAAAATCTTATACCAAATTTGTTGTATTTAAGCTATTGTATTTCTGAATTAGGGTCAAATAGTAATCGAAGTGTGTGTGTAGTCACAAAAAGTATAAGAAAACTTTATTTTTGGATCATACATATTTATCTTCAACCTATTGAGACATAAATTTAACATAACTATATTTGTAATCACAAAATCCTATACTAAATTTTTTATATTGAATTTTGAGTCATTGCATTAATGAGCCATGGCTTTTACATATTTCTGGAAGTACAGATAGATAGACAATCAACCTCATGCTGCTTTTTGCTCAAAATTTGATAATTGTCCAGACCAAAGATGTTGATTCCGTCATCAAATTTTATTAGTCAAACTCAGCACGTTTTGTAGTTATTGTGTTAACTTATATTCGAATTACTGGGCAGACTGTTTTCATCTGAGCTGATTTTCCTCAAAATTAGATAGAAATCTATATTTTGGTATGAAGATCGTATACATATTTGCTAGTTTAAAGTGTTTTGGAGTTATCTTTATCATAGGCAGAGAGACGGTCATTTTCAAAAATTTGTTTATCGGAACTAAGGAAGGTTTGAAATATGGAGATTCGTCAAAATTTCTAGTTCGAATTTCTTGGTGATTACTATTCTCTATCTTTCGTGGGCGAGAAAGTAAAAGGTAAGTGAAAGCAAGATGACGGAGTTTCAGCAACTCAAAGCTGGAATTTCTCGTTTCCGGATATGACGTTGGACTCGAAACTAAAAGATGGTTTATGTAATATTTTAATACAGTTAAAGTTAACGTTATTACATTCCGATAGATGTGGAAAACCTGCGCATTTGGCAGTTTTGTTAAATTTTGAATTTAAATTGGTTCTAGTTAGGAGGAAAATTTAAATACAGTTTTTTAAAAAATTAAGATTTATAGTTTCTAATTCTGCGACGAATCGGCAAAGTGATGATTCTTTGATTGTTCATTCCTCTTAAATAAATCAAGAACACAATAATTAAATCATGGAATTTTTTTTTTTTTAGATCAAGATTATGAACAAGTTTATTTCCATTAATCCGAAAATTTCACTTTTGGATAATCTTACACTGTTTAGAGGATAATATACAGTGATTGAGATAAGCAGTTTTGAAGTCCTTTGTTAATCTCATCTCTTAAAATGCGGGGGGTTTTTTCATTTTTTTTCTGCCAGTCTTTTTAACCTGTAATTTACCTTAATGCGACTCGTGTATTTACTACTTATGTCTTCCTTTCGATTTTGTGAACTAACTTTGGTTGCTACGTCCTTAATTTCCGCTGAGATGATGGCTCTTGAATTATCTAAATAAATTGCAAAAATGTATTCCTCCAGCTTTCACTTGCCATCCTAATTTCGGTTAAATCAACGCATCTCAGAGCATGCAAAAAAGCGAGAATAATTTTCCATTGCCGAAAATGAATAGTAGATGTCAAATGTAAAACAAATTTATCTAACGGTATACTCCGATATATGCATCCCCTCTTCCTTCATAATTATCATATTCCCTTCTGTATGCGAATAAGATATTTAAAAAATACAGTCAGCTACCTGAATGAAATTGAATATCTTCTTGACAACTTGATAATAAATTTATATCGAATTCTTTAGATTCAATCTATTCAATCTAAAGAATTCTATAATGAAAAATATTATTCTATTCGTTATAAGAGGAATCTGGACCGCTGATGTAAATCAAAAACAAGACTGTAAATTCTCAGTGCCGACTTTAAATTTGAATATGATATTATTATTTATTCATTAATTAACTATTGCGAGATTCGGTGTATATGTCTGATATTTATTTAATTCATGTCGGCAGCGGTAAGTTGTTTTTATTTTCGAATGCATTTTCGATAACTTTCGTCTGTCATTCGAATTTTTTAAATAGAGTTCTGACACTGAATCAATATTTTTCAAAATCCTTTCCAAGAAGAAGAATTAGCTTCGAAATTTGAATTGCTTCGTCAACAGATATAAAGTTTCAGACTTACAGAATGCTTACTTTTAAAACTCGCTTGTACAAAGCGTTTTTGTTACCTTTAGTTTCTATTGAAGCATTTTAAATACTAAATAGTATTTATTTAGTTTAATGTAAAATATGAAAACCTTTGTGTCTGATCTATTGAATATATTTTTATGGCCAATGAAGCCTACTTACAATGTTTATACGCAATTTCATTCAAAATTCATTTCTGCTATCTTTTAATAAAACAAAATATATAACTAGAAGGCATTGCTGTCATTAAAATATTTTACTTCTGCAAATTGAAAGATGAAAGAGAAGATTTTTACATCTATTTTGGTGAAAGCAACGCATTTTAGAATTCCTTGCGTGAAGTACGAAACGAACAATTTTGAAATTATGTCCTGTCTACTTGAGCAGACAATAACGAGAAAAGCTTGGTACTTATGTAATAGACCATCGATGTACCAACGGTCGACGGTAAGTACCGCCAACGTAGTTGGCGGTACTTACGTATTAGACCGTCGATATGCCAACGGTTGCCAATTACCTCGAGCCAATTTGCTTACTCTTTGATACATAACACCTCCGTTGTTTGTCCGTTTTCACGTATAAACTCATCTCATACCCATCCAAACACGTATTTTAAAATGGAATAATTCCATGGTCTTAGAAATAAGTCATTGCATCTTTTTCACTGGTAGGCAAATCCTAAATTTTAATCATTTCAATGAGTCAAAAAACTAGGACAGAAAAAGCGTTTAATGATCTGTGAAACCAACAAAATGGCGGACGACAGTTAAGGTTTGCACAATTTTTAAAATAATGATGGTTGCTTGCCATTATTGGCGGTTTAGCAACTCATTGGTGACACCTTCAAATTTAGCGATAAAGATCGACGGCTTAAAACGTAAGTACCAAAAAACTTTTCATTTGAATGAGGGAAATTTAGTATCTAATCTTAACACAAAATTTGGAGATTTTTATAAAATTTAGAATGAAAAGTATTTTTAAAAGATTTGAGTATAGATTAAATATAAATTTTAAAAAATTATAACAAAATATAAAGAGCTAAATGCTTAAAATTTTATAGACTATTGTATCATTTTAAAGGTATAATGTGCACCGAACTTTGAAAAAAATCCCCAAAGCTTAAACCGTCTGCAATATTCGCATACATGTAAACATGACTGTTAAATAAAAATCAAAGACACAGATAAAGAAAATTATATTATTTCAAACATATCTCAGAATCTGTGGTTTTGACAGATTCAGAAGCATTATATAATTCAAAAATATACTAGCTGTGAATCTGATATAAGCGATACTGTATACAAGAGAATATATTTTCATTTGCTATTGTATTTTAAAACTGTTACATTGTCTAGTGTGTGTGTGTGATTGTTTTTAGCATACAATGAAATACCCATATGATATGCTATGTATTTTATTAGATTATGGAACATATATATTTTATTTCATGTTTTATTTGTTTTATGATTTGTATATTTTGTGAATTGTACATCTTAATTTTCATGCTCCATACACCATAACGAGTGGCTAGGGAAAGCCAGCAAGTATTAAAGAGATGTCCATTTCACAATGAAAGTACCGTTTGGATAAATACGGTTTGCGTTTAAACAGTAATATTTAAACAAAATTTTTGAAGAGCTTTGAAAACCAAAAAAAAAATTATATCTTATTTTTCATATTTTATTTCAGAGATAAATCAGATGATTCAGAATGAACTTTAAAAAAATAATTTCATTTTCATAAAATATTTGAAAGCATTTTTGAAACTATTTAGCGGATTGAAAAAAAATACCGTTTGGATTATTGGAGCCACTGCAGATTGTAAGGGCTCTCCGGAAACTTCTTTCCAACTACTCTAAATGAATTAGAAATCTATCTTCATTTGAAGACAAAGACTTAATCATTAATTTCCTTAAATAGTGTATTTTCAATTCCTTTATTTTTTCCCCCATTTACTTCCTCTAATTTGCTTTCAGAAAGGATTTCCGGTTAAATATTTGCTCCCGAATCAAATCGAGCCAGCCAAGCAGGCGCAAATAAAACTCTTTGGAATAAATCTTGAAAAAAAGAAATCAGACAAAGTATTCTATCTTTTGAAGAAAACGCGGTCCTATTTGCATGCGATGAATAGTTTAAATCGAAGTGTTCCAACAAATGTTTGCTATCAGCTCGAAATATTTCCTTTAAGAACCCATTCGATTTTGCTGAGCGATGAAATTAGTCATTTTGTATAGAAATTTCAAAGCAGAAAAGATGTTAGTACCAGCTTTATTTGGGAATCACTTATTAATTCATCTCAGTTATCAAATATTAGGCATTAGTTTAATATCCAGTTTAAATCCTATTGGAATACTGACTAGCTTTCTCTTTTATGAAATTGAATTTCAAAACGGTTGACAGTTACTGTTTACCTATTTGAAATATTTACTTTTATCTCAAAGGAGTTGTAAACCTCGCTGAAAAGTGTTTATTTTGTAAACGGTGGACAATTCAAATATCGGAGAATTCGTTTCATTTACTAACAAGCTTATCACTCTTAAACTATTTTATGAATGTGAATTTAATAACTAGTATAAATTTAAGGTTTAGTAAGTCTTCTTTGCACTTTAATAATTTTGAAAGATTTAGAGAAGAAGAAAATTAAAACGGATTAAATGCTAAAAATAATCAAAAAGCTTAAGAAATTGATATGAAAAACTAAAACTTATATAACTAAAAATTATAAACATTCCAATGAAAATGTTTAAATATACTTGGTATATTTTTATCTTGTTTTATGTGGAATCTAAAAAGGGAAAAGAAATTTAAATTTCGTAAATCCTCTTTAAATATTCAGTACTAATCATTTAAATAATTTTTAAAGATTTAGAGGAAAACTTTGAAGAAATTTTTTTAAAAAATTTAAGGCTTTAAATAGATAAAAAGCGTAGAAAATTGATTTGAAAAGCAGAAATTTATATAAAATTTGTAAATATTCCAGTGGAATTTTTTAAGTATGCTTGTTACATTTTTATCTTGTTACATCAGCAATGTGAAAAAAAAAAATCTGCTTAAAATTTTTCTTTATTTGTTCATTTATTTACAGCATTGCAAACGCTATTAACATTTGAAATATCATGATTATAAAGTAAAATCTGTTTAAATAGAGGAATTAAAGAAAATTGTGTGCATTTGCTATTATCTTTCTTCTCGAACTAATTGAATTCAATATAAAACTTTATTTCAGGGACTTTCTGATCTTCGTGTGAAGTTTTTGTTTAAATCATTTATTAATGAACTTACATTGCAAATTTCTTATTAAATTCTAGGAAAATATGAGTGATATCACAGTAATGTTACAATTATAGATATATTTAGCAATGGCATTTTATAATAGATCTTACGAAATTAAAAACCTTTTAAAATGAAATTGTTATCTAAAATTGTTCTCTAAAATTTGCTATATTGCATGAATAGAAAATATTCTTGGAAATAACAAATCAATTTTTTTTAAAAAAAATTCAATGTTTTAAAAACATCGACTAATTACCTTTGAGATTTCGTTTATATTTTCAATTACAAGAAAGTTTCTTCTTTTGAACGAATATGAGTAAAATTTGAGATTACCTTGAAATTTGCTAATTATTTTCTTATTTTGATAACAGCCAATGGGAAATATACTAAGACTAGGTATATAATAGTTAAACTTACTTTATCAGCCTGAAATTATATTAAAAAAACGAAGGTTTTTATATTTTATTATATTTTTTACAAATATCCAAATTAATTTTAGATATTTTTCTTTAAATAAATGGCATATTTCTATTATGTGTTGCAGGAAAAGAATTCTTATCTATAAGCAACACTTTTTAATGTGCCTATAAATTTTAATAAAAGTATCATGGTTATTTTTTGCCAAGGGAACTAAAATTCCTCAGAAACAAATTAAGCATATGCACTCGAAATATTTTTTGTACTTTTCTTTTTCTCAAATTATTTTCTTCAGTTTTCCTTTTTATATTTTACATATTTATTACTCTAGTTAACTATTTGAGAAATTCTTCTCTAATTATTATAAAAAAACAAATTAATAAGCGTAATAATAATACTTTCTTTTTTTTTCAGCTAAGCGAGTGAGGAAAAAAAGATACCAAAGATTGGAATTTCTGCAAAAACTTTTCTAAATTTTTAAGGTATCTGATGAATTATAAAATATGTACACAAATTTTTGTGTAGACATAAAATAACATGGTTATTCTTCTCTTACTTAGATCATCTAGATTCAATTAAGAATGTGACTAATGAAGTATAACCAAAAGATTGTATTAAAGTGCGGTGTAATCAAACGTTCTGAAACGGCTTCATTGAAATAGAATCAAATTACTATTGCCCTTGTTGGTGTTTCCCACAATGGGGTACCTCGAAAAGAGGATGTGATGCTTTCAGTATAGTGGTTGGATCACGTCACCCTGGAGCACACACAAATAGGTGAGGGATCTGGCTCTCCCATCGATGACGAGATGTACTACTTAATGGAAGGGTTACACCGAGGGTGGTGATGGCCCTTAGGAGTCAACCCCAGTTTCCGCCAGTGTTGCTGTTGCTGCGGTCAGGTCATTCCGTTTTGTGGTCTAATTCCGTGAGCCTACGGATGAGTCCGAGAGTGTAGTATGACTTACCTTTGGAATATATGAGAAAGAATACTTTCAATGCAGCAACTGTTATTAGGGGTTCGCACTCACAAAGAATGAATCGCTAAAAACTTTTTTTTCTTTTTAGTGAAAAAGGTTTTGTACCTTCTGTCCACACTGAATAAGTTTGTAAAAATATACAATCTTTCTGAATGGTAAAATATAATGCAAATATTAAAATTTTATTAAGTATAATTATCAGGCTACTATTTGTTAGAATATTTATAAAATCGAGTATTTGCATTTCAGTAATGTTTAGTATAAATATGCATATCTGGTATAATGAACAAAAATATATATATACTCCTAATGTTAAATTAAAAATATATTAATTTTGTATATAACAGTAACTAGTTAAGAAAATGTTGATTAAAAAAACTAAATGGACCATTTTATTAAAAAAAGGATCATGAAATTTGCTCAAAAGTGCAACAAAATATTCAAATCTGCTCTTAATAATAAACATTTTTTTAGTATTTAATGCAATCTATTGAAATTTTTAACTTATACTGATTTCAAATCAAACATAAAAATATACAGAACAGAGGCTAGATTAATACGGATAAAAGTTCGATGTCCATTGAAAAAATATTAGCAATAAGTTCATTGATCCTGATAATGCAAGGCTACACAATTTCTAAAAAGTTTCTTAGCTAAAAGCAAATTTTTTTATATTTAGTACAGTTTTTTTTTATTTTTCAAATAAAAGAAAATAAAAAAAACATAAATAAAACTAAAGAGTGGAAACAAGCGTTGAAAATGAGATGATATGAATTAATGACGCTTGCAAATAATAACACCAAAAACCTTTGTTTTATTGCTGAGTTACTTCTTAATAAAAATAATAATTTTTTAATAAGTAAAAAAATAATAAGTTTTTAATATTACTCGCTTTAATAAATTGTTAAATGTTTCTCTAAATTATAAATATTTATTATTATTTTTATGAAAAGCTTTTTAAAAATATTTAATAATGTTATATCGGACATATCTCTTCATCAAAAGATAAAATTTCTAAGTAATCAAAGAATTGAGGAAATAAAAAAAAACTATGAAAATCCAAATCCTCAAATGATTTAATCTATATATTTCAAATTTAATTTGTATTCATTCTAGACATTTTCAATTCAATATTTCTCAATTATTTTATATATTTGCTCACTTCAATGAGTAAACAATTTAAAATCAGGAGAACATAAACGAAACAGCTGGTGATCTATGGTCCATCTTTAAAAGTAAAATAAAATTTTATTAAATCTATTCAAAAAGCTAAAACTTCATTAGAACTAGAAGCACAGCATAGAGCAATGTGATATTCATCTATCCGAGAGATTATGGAAAAAAACAGTAAAGGTAAAATACAGAAAAGCATGTTTTTATCACAAAAGAAAGTATTTTCGGAAAAGAAATAAAAAACGACTTAGACAGTTTTGTTCACCATTGTTTTTTTTAGTCCTATATGGATTTTAGAGCAGGTCATTTAAAATTCCAACTCTGAAAATAAGAAATAAAATACTTTGCAAATTCTGAATGATGGTATGAACTAGAAATTGAAGGAATGGATCATACTTACATTTAAAAAAAACTATTAAAAGAAACATATGCTGTAATAAAAATGTTTATGAGTTTGTTTGCCACAGTATGTTGAATGCAATATTATGCTTGTACAGAATTTTCAACAGTATCTTATGCTTGTTATGGAATATTCAACAGAATATTGTCATCTGTATAGAAGGTTCAATACGATATTAAGCGTGGTAACAGAATGTTCACAGAACTTAGGTTTGATATAGAAAGTTCAAAAGTAATTATATTTGCGACAACATATTCAAAAAGATCTTGCAACTGAATGTTCAACACTTAAGCTTGCAACAGAATATTAAAAGGGAAGTTGTAGTTGAAACCGAGTGTTGAATAGTATCCTTTGTTTGCAACAGAATATTCTACAGGATATTGTGCTTGCTACAAACCGCTCTCCAGCATTTTGTGCTAGCTCCAAAAGGTTCAATCTCATGTGCTTGCTATAAAATATTCAGATCTTAAACATGCATGTGTTTCTGTTGAAATATAAATGATAGCTTAATAATAATTATAATTGGTTGTTATTAGTCTGTCTTTTCTCTGTGTGTATCGTTCAGCTCATTCAGATATGCTTTTCAAAAAAAAAAACGCAATAAACGAAACAATTTATGATTTTCATCTGTACACCCTATACATACCCATGTGATTTTAGTTTTTGTTTACTTTTCTGTTTTCAATGTTTGCACTATGAAATTTGCATCACTCTGTAAGCTGATTTTAAAAATAACACCACAGTTTTTTTTTTTAATTTATACCTCTGTTTTCAAATAAAAATTTGTTGATGAAATGATATACAATATAGTGGTTGCACAGAAGCCTATTTTGTAGACTGTTCTGTCTTGATAAAATTTCTTGTGATCAACGCTAAAACATTTTGAGCTAGTATATTTTAGACATTATATAAATATTTCTTTGAGGGTTTTCTTTTGATAGAAAAAGTAATTTCTCAGCTTAATAAATATTTGATGAATAACATTTATGCATTTTGAAGAAGAGGTGGCAAATTTCTGGTAAGTTATATACTTTTTAATAAATTTTATTCTATTGCATATCATTCCAACGAAATTACTTTATGTTTAAAAAAAAACAGCCAGAGGCGAAAAAGTTTTACATATTTCACTTTTCGAAAGAGTTTCTAATCTCAACTTTTAATAGGCCTCCATACTTTGTCTTCTCCCATTTGAGATTCAGAACATTATGAGTTCTCTCTACGAGCTCCCAAATACTTGGTTTTCTTTTTATCTGCTTTAGGCTATTCATAAAATCTAAACAAAACTATAAAGAATTCTTAGTTTTGGTAAATCGGGAAAATGATAGTGTGTTTTGAAACAAACCAAGGGCATGAAACAAAATACATTCTCTTTATAAGGAACGTTATTTCTTAGGAAGATTTAAACTAATATATAAACTTCTGTTTGGTGCTTCATAGAGAAAAATACGTGGGCATCAAAGCGTCGGATTTTTAAAGTTTACTCCGGTTTTGTAAGTACAGAAGCAGAATGAAGTCAGGGGGAGGGGAACCCTCCCGAATTTTTCTAACGTGGGCCCGAAAAAATTTGCTATTTTTCTCTTTCTTTAACTCGCTTAAAACTTGAGGATTCTAAAAAGGATACAGAATGTAGAACTTTCGGACTTCAAGCATTTGAATCCATGCCATGGTGGTCAGATATTTTTTTTTCCAGAGTGGCCTCATATGAGCCTTTTTGGCCTTCAGTCGTATATGGAGGGGGGAATCAATATACATTTTGAATGCATTTTTTTTCGACCGGCTACAGGCAATATTTTGAACAGAATTGCAATTACAATGTCAAGATCATATACAAAACGTAATCTCTGTAAGTGATGTTTATAAACAAGCACGTTTACATATACTCGAATGTATAAAACTATAGAGAATTATTTCGTTGACGAATTTGTCAAGAATTTCATGTGGATTTACATTTTAATAGAGATAAAACTGTACAGCAAATTTTATCAATATATATATATATATATATATATATATATATATATATATTTACATTCTTAAATAATCGTGTTCCATTTCTGTAGGAATACCAGCAGAAAAATTTACAGAAAATAGATTTCGCTTAAAACTTTACAGAAATCTACACATTTTTTCTTGAGAATATATATCAAATTTCCTACTTCTCAAAGTGTTTTCGAGACATCATCTTCACAGACATAATTATACAGAGACGAACTATATACAATGAACAGAATTCATGTAAAGCCATTAAAATAGCACTACTTATAAGACTTTAATGGACAAAAATATTTTCTTGGGTGCATAAAATTAAAATAAATAATTGAGTTATAAAATAAATTCAAGCATAAATACCATAACGAAAGCAAATACAATTAAGTTTCACTGCGAAATAGTTGGTCGCTACAGACAGTTAGGCCTTTCGGAAGTGAGGGAAATGAAAGAAAATAAGAAGAAAAACTGTGCACAATTGCAAAAAAATACATATTGTATACTTTATTAAATTGCATTTTACTTTACCTGACATTGCTTTTTATGGTATAAAGCTTATGATGTGCTATTTTGAGGGCTAACACTCATAAATTTTTCTGTATTATTTGTAGACATACAAATAATACCAAGTTTTTTGCCTCGAAGTTAAGCACAAAAAACAGTCTCCGGATTTCATTTCAAAGGCCATAATAACGCAGTATTATTCATCTTAAACCTTCATAACAATTGCATAAACTGTTAAAGCTTGTGGTAGTGTAGATTGAAAATACAAATATTCTGTATTACCTTTACCTGTTGCTTCTCAAAACATGGTTGAGGAAATCCAACTTCACTCATACCTGAAACAATATTAAAAAAGGGGAAACAAATTGGTGCAATGTCGGTCGGTCAGTCTGGCAATTGCATTATAAACCTTATTAAAATATGGAAATATGTAAACGAATAAAATTTTAAAACATTTTTTACACAAACTTATATTTTTTTTATCAGTTCTGGGATTAAGTCTGTCAATTTAAACTCGATTTTCAAATGAAGTTAATGTGAATATGGTAATTTGAAAGGTAATGACGTGGCTAAATTGAACAATATGAATATAAAATTTATAAAAATATGTATTTCTTTCAATTCCTACAATTAGCTCACACTCTCCATATATTATTAAAAACCTTGTTCAAATTTTCAATCGCTAATAAAATACTTCTTATTCATCCACTCAAGTTTAAGTAAATTTTTTTAACTTGTAGTGGATGGCATTTGATGTTAATATAATTTTTCCAAATATTAATTCATTCATTTTTTATTAATTAGTTAAAAACTAACTTTCTCGACAATATAATTTTTTGATCAATTATGTATAGTAATGGTTAAGTCGGGATATCCTGGCTGGTAGGCTGTTCGCATTCCTTGGGCTGCGAGTTCGAACTTGCCAGTCAAAAACCCTCCGTGTGTGGTGGACGTAAAATTTGTCGAGATCACAAATTCTCCATGTGGGGAGTAATTCCTCTGGGGGTACTGGGTCTAAGGAGATCATTCTCTGTTTAAGATCTAAATAACGATCTGCGGATAAATGATCGAAATGCATGAATGAAGTCCGCCACGTAAAAAGGGTTTGTGACGTATTTGAGCTAGAAGTCCGATTTCTGCTCTCGGGTGATTAGGGGTCCATATTTTTAGAAGCTCCTGCACCCCTCCTTTCGTTGTAAAGTGGAAAACGAGAACAACAATTGTAATATTTAGTAAAAAGTCCCTAAAATAAAAGTTTTCCTAATAACTTGAGTAAGATTTTTTTTTTAAAAAAAACTATTTTTTATGTTATTTGTTTAAAACTATGAATGCTGTAACACTTTGAAATCGACAATTACTTTTGTGTCCACGTCTTCACAAAAAATATTTCCGAAAAAAAATTTGAAACTTCGCTGCTGCATCTAATTAAAAAAAAATCAGACATGATTTGCAAAAACAGAATAAAACATTCTCGCTAAGAGAGAATAAGAGGGAAAAGGGTTTCTTTTCTGGAAAACCTTTCAACGCAAGCGACCCAAATTCGCATGACGCAACGGGACAAAAACCAGAAATGTCTCTGAGTCAGTAATTGGATCGCAGCTCAACTGTCTCTGCCACCAAACATTTTGACAAAAACCTCTCCTTTTGACTACCGAGTGAGACGACAAAATAACATGTACCATTATTCTCTTATTTGTCTTCATCGCTTTCCCTTGAAACACGCGCGTCAAGAATTAGCAGAGACTCTCGGAGCCTCCTTAACAGTAGGCAAAGTAAATATTAGTTTTATAGTTAAGTAATCTTGATCCTATGCATTTTAGGAAATATTAGTATATGGAATAATTGCTGATCTAAACTAGAGTTGTTTTTATTTCCAAGAAGAAACACAAGCTTGTAAAATATTTTAGATTCGTCCATTTCGACTTTTTTATATACCTGAATAGTTTATTTTCATCATATGTTATCAATTTTTTCACTTAAATTAGTTTTGGGATATTTCAATAGATAAGAAATCAGGTCTATCATGTTGGGTCAATTTTCAGTTAATGCCGGCCTGAGGTATTGCATGGGAAGGGAATTAGCACATTGGAATAACAGACAACACAACAGATGAATCGTGAGAAAAAGTCAGTTTTTTCATACTTCATTCAAACATACTTGTTTCTTCCTTTTTGCCATCCAGCACGAGTAATTTGTTTGAATACTTTACCGATATTTTTTGTCGTTGCTTTTACGCGATTTGTTAAAGATTTTAAGCTAACATATTTTCGAAAACGGAAAAGATTAATCTACATTCAAGATCTTATAGAACTAAAAAATGGACTTCTAACAACCGTAACAAACAAAGGTAGGTTACAGATGGAAAACCCTTGGTTTGGAGAAATTCCATTGCTAACTGTTGGCTTAGTTAAGAAAAATATTAACCATTTTTGACTATCCCCACTGAAGGATATTTCAAACATATAGTGATAGGAGGAGTCCATTATGGTAGTTGGATCTCATTGTCCGTGTTCCGTCTTTGAGAGGCCTTTTTTCCCCTTCCAGCTGTAGTTACCGGCGCATGCGCAGATTCTCAAGAGCTTTCATGTGCTTTTTTTATATACTTATCGACTTAGAATTTGGGATGTGTTCTTAGAGATGTAGCGTATAACGATCTTTCTTTGTGTTCGTGTTGGTCATACATGTTCGTCAATAAATGCTTTCTATTTTTTTTTTTATGAAATGTGATTTTTGAGAGCTAGAAATGGAATCTAAATTATAGATCCTAGATGATTTTGAACCACATAATAGAATTAGAATAGCACGATTGTATTTAGATTTATTTGATGAAACCACAGATGCCATATATATCAACCACTCCTGGTAGGTATAAAAATGGTATAGGTTTCACTACTCCCTATTGATGATTTTGAATATCCAAAAGTTTGGCAAATTTGCCTGTTTTTGGAAGAATACGGTTCAGTTCCTGATCAGTAATAATAGTCTTATTGATTTCATTATACAAGGGAGTTACTTAATCCTAACCTATTTGCTCATTTTAACTCTTATTCGTTGTTTATAAGTTCCTAAATATTTTATTTTATTACCAATCATATAGAGGCTTCACTTTACCTTCTGAATTGCGCGATCTCTTATTTTCCGACCACTACCTCCGTCTACTGAAAATCTAACAAGTTTTCCCAACCAAAATTGGATTCTGAAACTATATGTATTCCAAATATTTTCTTGTCTCTTATCCCTTCTTTGGATTGCTTCTTCAACTAGCCAAGGTTCATAAAAAATATCTTAATAATGGATAAAAATCAATTTTTTTCCATCACACCCCGAAGACAGAAAAATATTATTAAAGAACTCTATCCAACTTCTATTTGAAAAACAGAATTGCTTTACATATATGTATCTGAATAATAAATATCATGGCAAAAAAGTGGTGTATTTTGATGCTTATTTTTTAAAGAAGGCCCAGTTTTGTATTCCTTTTGAACATCTAGTTATAATTTTCTGAAAGAATATTTCAATGTGGTATATATAACAAAAGATGAGAATTATATATTTATTTTCTTTTATTTATAGCTTTGAGTTCAAATAATTTAAAAGATTATACTTTATCATTATAATTTACGTTAAGTCACTATGGTACAACATTATTTTTTTAAATATAAGACTGAGGTTGTAAAATCTTTTTGACAAGTTATTATTGTATTTTCAATACGAGTTGCTTCCTGAAATGTCAACTCTCTCCGAAATACAGCAACTTGGATGCATATTTGTAATTCCGAATTACAAGCCACTCTCCCATTGGTCTGATAAATTGCATTCAGTAACATGAAAACAAATGAACAACGATTTTTTTACCTCATAAGTAATAAATAACCCTATTTATGAATAACCATGATGAATCAAACTAAGAATCAAAAGCTCATTGAAATTATGTTGCGTGACAAATTTTGGAAAATTATATTTACATAACTAATGACTTTGATCCTTTTCGTGGCATATAAATAGCAAGATGTCATGATTAAATTCTTCATACCATTCCGATTATACAAAATTCTGCGTTTAAAAACAATCATAATTTATCCATTCTCTTCTAAATAGAAAATCAATAGCTATATGATGGTAATTTCATATCGAACATCAACCTAATGCGCGGTTTTGTAACTGATTCACCAGCAATTAAGCTTTTCTTCGTTTTGAAAGCCGCCATAACTTTTCCTGTAAAGCATCAAATCCAAACTTCTTGAAATACGAAACCGGACAAAAAAAAGCTGTTAAAGCTTAAGCAGCCTGTAATTACTGTCTGTACGGGTGAACCTTTCATGGATTTATGACGGTCGTTAACATATAAGGGTACCTTGTTCATTCCCTCTGAATTCCCAGCTTTGAAAGCCTGTCGTGTTCTGAATGGGTATTACTTGCAAAAGGTAGGCTTGGCCCGGTAATGCAACTTTAAAGGTGTCAACAGCTTGACATTCTGAATAATGACATCCCTGGGGAACGACAGCTGCATTCTTCTAAAAAGGTACTCGCATTTTCATAAGCAACAATTTCTATGGTTGCTTTTTTTTTAAAAAAAATCTTTCATTAATTTACGATCAATTGTTAGCTTCACAACTGTTTTCTAGTACACGGAATTCATTTAGCATGTAGTTTGAATGATTTTGATGTATAATAAGCACCATTTTTTTATAAACTTCAGTTATTCATTCGGAATTCTCAAAGAGTTTGATTCCCTGCTTTCATAAATTTACGGTATATCAAAATATATTTAAGTATTCATTTGGCTTTTATTATACGACAATATATTTAAATATATATATATATATAAGCACTTATTTGAATAGTTTTTAGTATAATTGTCAACTTTGATAATTATTAACATTCACCTTTAAAAAGAAAGCTTTTTAAAGCTTTTAAAAAGAAGCTTTTTCTTTTAAGCTTTTAAAAGAAGCTTTTTCTTTTAAGCTTTTAAAAGAAACTTTAAAAAGGGTGGGTGTGTGTCGACGGCCTGGTACAGAGGTAGCGTATCGTCCCTGGGTTCGAGTCCCAAGAGGGACATTGCTGTCCTTCATCTGTTCTATCTGAGATGCGTTATTGCCCCCCCCCATGTAAAAAGGGACTAGGCAAGCAAATGTGATGCGTGAGTAGCTAAGACGTGCTCGCGGCCCTAGTTTGCGCTGCTTAAAGCAAGAGATGCACCGTTGGCTTAAAATCGCTGGTTCTGTCAGCGAGTTAGTCCATAGCAAGTTCCGTTAGAAACAAATACATCAATGTATACATAATATTTCTTATATTTTTATATTATTCTCGTCGTAAGTTGAATTGCTTATTTTCCTTCCCACCAATTTAGTCCGTTACAAATGTAAATAAGGATAACTGATAATATCGGTTTTAAAATTCTAAATAAAATTAGGTAATTAAAATGTTAATTGATCAATTAATGTTTTTGTGAAAGAAGTTTATTTTTCTTTTAAAGCAAAGAATAATGTGTAAGAATTTCATTCATAATTTTTTTTTATCATTAGCCCCTACTGAGGCCAATTAATTCACTATACTAATGATCACTAAAATTTCTAAGTAAATGTGATATCCAATTAATTTATTCACCAAAACTTTAAAAATCAAAATGGTATGGCTATAAATTCCTTCTGTTTTGCAAATCTAGCGCATTTCTGATAATTTTACTACGCATTTCCTTTAATTTCTGTGAACTCTCCTTTTAACTGCTCATTTTAAATTTGAAGCGGAAATGATTAAATATCAACGACCACAAAAATCATTTTACGCTGACAAAGTTTAATCGCTGACTACCTCAGCGATCTTGTCCATGGCAAATGCCATAAGAAAGAACAACAATATCATCAGTTAAAATTCAGAATTCTTCTGAAGATTTATTGACTTAAACTACAAAAATATAGTTCTTTACTTCACGCTTTTTGCAAAGAGATACATATGATTTTTATTAATTGCTTAAATTAGCTACTGGGACCGGAGTCGATGTGTCATGTATATACAAATCGTTTGCCTTGAATATTACAGAATTATTTAAATAATAACATATATACATTTTAAATTATCAATATAAACTTTTTTGCACTTATTTTTACATAAAATATATTACGTTTCATTTCGTTCAGACTCATTTGAAAATTACATATTCCTAGTATTAGTTTGCAGTAACAATTAATTTAACTTTTAAAAAGCTTGATGGCAATAAGTTGATAAAAATCTCTCTTTTCATGCACGCGTAAGGCTCTTGTACAGATTAAATTTTATTTTTAACTAGCCGCTTTTGGCGACCAGTCGGTTCGCCAATAATAATGCCGACTAAAGGGTTAAGCCAATTTTTTAAAATATAAAAGTTGGTTTCATAATAAGTTTTTCAGCAAAATATTTTTAAGCTTCTAATTTCGAGTCATATAATTCACTTATACTATTATGTAGGCCTCAAGTAGTCCTGATCTTTGAACTCCGCATCTCTCTCTGATTTTCTATCAGTGCACGTGAATTTCAGTTTTCGATTAAAGTGGAAATGATGAAACTTCAATTAATATAAAGACCACTTTACTCAATCTACGCATGTCTTTAAATAAAACTAAGAACTGAAAGCAGAATAGTCCGACATTGAAGTTTTATGTTCAATTCAGAAATTGAAACATCATAATTTTTTTTTATAATTTTTAAGATCTCAAGGAATTATTCAGCAAAAATTTCATGGGTTAATTGAAACCTTCAGTTTTTAATTTTATTTTTAGATGAACACAGAACAGAAACGGCATTCAATAACCATTCGACCAATTTCAATTAGTGGATCACATTCATAAGCAATATTGAAATCATATGCATATGCAGAGTTTTCTTTTTGTTTCCAGATTTCATTTCTTGTGCTTGACATCCTCATCGTGTTATTTAATTGCCTTAATTGGCGATGATCAATAGTTTCTAATGCTCTTAAAATGGACATTCTTTGGCTGTTATATTCTTGCCTATTTCGTCTTTCCGCGTCCGTTTCCGATGCTCTTAAAATGGACATTCTTTGGCTATTAGATTCTTACCTATTGCGTCTTTCCCCGTCCGTTTCCGACGCTCTTAAAGTGTACATTCTTTGGCTATTAGATTTTTGCCTATTACGTCTTTCCTCGTCCATTTCCGATGCTCTTAAAATGGACATTCTTTGACTATTAGATTCTTGCCTATTGCATCTTTCCTCGTCCGTTTCCGATGCTCTTAAAATGGACATTCTTTGGTTATTAAGCATTTGTCTGTGGCATCTTTCTATAGTTGTTTCAGAGGCCCTTGCAGTAGCCATCCTTTGTCTATCAGACATTTGCCGTCGTTGACGAAATTCTTGATTTTCGTTTTCCCGAGAAATCTTCATTCTTTTCCTTTCTCTCTTTTGAATAGATCTTAAACATTTCTTTTTTCTTGGAGGAGACATAGGTTTTATATTTAAAAAAATATTTTTCCTTTTTTTAAAATCAGTATCAAATTCACCAAATAATTAAAGTTTTAAAGTTCAGTTATTTGCTAATTCAATCACGTTATTTGCTAATCTGATACTCACGTGACGGTTTCAAACCAGTTAAAACTGTTTAAGGATTTAAATTAATTAATATTTTTATTTGGTATTTTTTATTTATTTTAAATGTTTCATTGAATTAGTAATTTTTTTATTTCAAACGATTATTAAAAAAAACTTTGTCTCGCATTTATTGTTTAAAAAAAATATCATAAATATCCTATTTATTTCAAATAATCACATACTCAAAATTACATTTTTCTAAGTTTTATTTCCGGTAATAATTCAATTTTTTTTTAAATCAAAACTTTTTGTAGAGATTTTTGGCAACACTTTATTAAAAGTTGATTTTTTTAGATCCTCGTGAAGATAAAAAAATTTATTTTATACGAAATAAATAGTTGAAAAATACGATTAAATTAAATGTTTAAAAATTAATTAAAAATAGAGTTTTAATTTATAGGTCAAAACATCAGTATCATTGAAAAACTAATTTTTTGAGCTTTGACGTGATGCAAAAATCAATTTTGTGCAGTAATATTTTCGGAAGTTATGGCGAAAAAACGTCAAAATTTGGTTAATTTTTTGATTAATTAAAATTTTAATTAGAAATTCAAAAAAAAAAGGCTCCGAGGTGCACATTCCCGGCACCCAAGGTATACATGTACCAAATTTGGTAGCTGTAGGTCAAACGGTCTGGCCTGTACATCGCCAACACACACACACACACACAAACACACACATTGTGCTTTATTATAAGTAAAGATAAAGATTTATAAGGAAAATATTGTTCAAAAATATTTTTGAAAAGTTAATTAAAATTAAAAAAGGATTAGATATTAGAATAATAATTATAAATATAATTGAAAAGGTGCTTTTTTTTAATTTTGTGATGATACAAAGATTATTTTTGTACTGTTATTAATTTTAAAATTTATTGTAAAAGTGTTTTAATTCATTTTAGTTAGTAAACATTTTAACTAAACTTTCGCTTTCCCGTCTTTCAATGTATATGTGTCAAATTTGGTGAATCTATAGATAAATATGTTTAGCCAACAAACAGATACAAATACAACTTCATTTTTGGTATAGATAAATATCCGAACTGTGATATAAATATTTTGGAAATACAAAGCGTTATTTTGGAGAATAATCTTCTTTTTTTAATTCATCGAAATGATTTAATATAAATAATTTTGTAACATATTATAATATTTCCCTGTTACTTTAAACTTTAAAAGAGTTGTTAAATTATTAAGTCTTGCAGATTATATATTTATAAATATAATATACATTATTATCACTTATCATCTATGTATCACTGGGACAAAATTTTATTATTATGTTTATAATAAAGATAACTATAAAATTAATATTCATTAAAGGAAAATTTCTAAAAATTCAGAATATTTGTCGAGAATTTGATTGTTCTATACACAAATTTGGACTGGGCACTATTTTTGTCTCGGTTTTTTCAATTATTTTTATTTAACCTAGTGATGAAACCAATTTTACAAACTATCTTGATTAAGGCTCTAAATAATGGGAAAATTATATTTTATATCATTTAAATTAATAACTAATAACTGAAAAAAATGTAAAAACTATATTTTTACGTATTCCCTTGTCCTTATTGATCAAATTTAATATAATCTTGACTCTCTTACGGTTTAAAAATAAAAGTTCAAATTTTCTGCTTCTGAAACTGGTCAAGTAATAAAGTTCCGAATATTACGTTTTTGTGTCAACTAAGACTATTTCGAAAGACTTTAGTAAAATATCCGTAAATCAACTTTTAGCATTTTCTGAAGTAGCCATTGATTGATGTAAAAAAATTAAAAATTATAGGAATATTTTTGAATTTTTTTCAATTTAATATATTTTTATACACTACATTTTTATTCGCGCATTTTCATAGAGAAAAAAATATGTAAAAAATGACAACTGTGGAACAACTAGGTACTTATTCTGTTTCATTTTAATTTGCTTTTTTTAATAAAATTATACATTTTGTTTTAAGAAGATTCATTTTCAGGAGACAATGTTTTAATCATTTTTACTTCTGACGTTTTCCAAATTTTAACTATTTGCACTCGAAGTCAACATCTTAGACACCATTCTAGATGGTGCATCATTTCAACGTTTTATTTATTTATTTTATTTTTCAAATTTGATTATTGAAAATACCTATAGAATAGTAAAAAGTCGGAGGAATTCAATTTTAAACACACATATAAACACAAATTTGGAGCAATGAACAAGCCTTTTATTTTGAATAGTTATGCATCGAATTACTTTTCCGAGTGCAAAAGGTTAAAACTGATTATGTCTTGCGTGATAACATAAATTTGACAATACTGCTTCTCTTTAATTTTCCCTTTTCACAATTTTTGTTTACATAAATACACATATTAAATATTCGTTACTTATTTTTACAGTTTATTTCAAATTTTGTTTACGAACGAAGAGAAAAATCGTAATTCTTGCGGTTTAAAAATTGTTCGACTTATAAACTTAAGACCTTTAGAATATCAATTACAAAATAAACAAAAATTCTTTATATTTAAATAGTAACTTTTTTTGCTAATGACTTTCTAATTTAAAATGCTCTACTTCTATGATGACGCAATTATTTAATATTTTACCTATTAATTAATTATTTATTTATTTTTATTAATTTAAAATTTGACATTTTTCAAATCTTTTCATGGTATTCAAATAAAATATTAACTTTTCATGTGATATCTAAAGCTCAAATTCTTCCTTTCAAAGTATAGCAAAAATAAATATTTTATGTTGAAAAAAATCATTTACATCAGAAAGATACAGTTATGAATAAAATAAAAAAAAAACTTTAAAAAATTGTCTCTTTTTTAGACTCCTACAATCTGGATGCACATCTATATATACATTAATTCTTCTTTTTATTATCTGGTAATTATTATGATAAAAAGTTTTAAAAAATACTGTGAAGTATTTAGAATGCTATTCATTTTCACTTTTAATCTACTTTAGTAAATTTAATTAACAATAACTCCTTGCGAATATAAAATTTCTTTAAACCCTCTTTTTCAAATAATTATTCTACAATCCTAAATAAAAATTAAGAAATAAAA
The DNA here is from genome assembly GCA_026289955.1 of Argiope argentata. Taxonomy (NCBI): domain Eukaryota; kingdom Metazoa; phylum Arthropoda; class Arachnida; order Araneae; family Araneidae; genus Argiope; species Argiope argentata. The sequence continues at coordinate 3,362,357 of JAOUZG010027273.1, read as the reverse complement.
TTCTCAAAAAATGATCCGCATTAGAAATTCGTCTACTTTTTATTAAATTATGTATCATTTGAAAACCATGATTTAATAAATTATATGTAAAAATACCTTTATCTCTCTATATTATGTAAAAATCTCTCTCTAGTACTATTTAGTATCAGTTCCCAATTTGGATATTTGTGTTTATTTTGGCGAAAAGACTTGAAATTGAATAAAAAGTTATTGCTAGAACTAAAAACCGGATTTCCTGGAATCTTTGTGAAGTTTACGAATTATTGCTTTCTGATAAGCTTATAGAGGCAATTCATTGACAAATTTGGTAAAGTTATATGCTTTTTAAATTGCATATGCATTTGGTAAAGCCATATACAGAATGTATCTATTCTATTATTTTAGAAAATAAAGATGGACTCACTTTTAGCCAACTTCATCCACATTTCAACAGCAATGTACAATTTCATTTCAAAAGTTTCTTCCATACGGCTCGTTTCTATATTTGGTTCTATATCGCTGTTTTTCACACATAATTGTAATTTCGAAAATGGTATCTGGAATTCGGGTTAGTCCAAAATTTGTAATTCGTCGAACTCTATAAGCTCTATTTTCTTACCATTCCAATACTTTATATAATTCTTGCAAGTCCGTCCGTCCAAGTAAAAACCATTCTCTTTTTCATACTTCGGCATTTTTACATGAACATATCCTAATAGAGTTTCCAAAAAGCAATCTTAGTAAGGTTCATTTTGATAAAAAACGCATTTATTTCCATTCAATTAAGAAATTCATATATTTTTTACGAATTTATTAACCAAGCATAATATGGTATATCGTTTGAAACAAATGACGATAAACTGCGATTGCGATAGTATCTCATATAGAAATATATTTTAAACAAAGAAACAACAGTGGCATCAATAAAAAGAGAATGTTTTTGTAAGTCCGAAAGGCATAAACATATTCCAACATTCTTATTCAAGTCATTGGGCAGATTAAAGAAGAAATTAACTTCGCTTAGTTACTGTTTCCGTCTTTAACTAGTTCTACAGCTTTTTTTTATTGGTAGACCGTATAAGGAAACACAAACTAATCTTAACCAATAGGAACGAGTTTTACATTTTATAGCTTTCAACTACGCTGAAATTTATTAGTCCAATCAAATTTTTTCTCGGACAAGGAAAGAATATGTAACTGTAATTTTACTGGTTTAAGTAGTTGACTTCATTATCTAAAACAGGTTTGTGTTTGAACCCGGATGTGTTTCTGTATAAGTTGAAGTGCATAGGGCTGAAAGTTGAAATTCGCGATTTTTTTTATTTATTTGTTTCCTTTTTAATTATTAAAAAAACAAAACCTATTAATTTGAAAAAAATGTTTTAATCAAAAAGCTGTAAATATTAAAACTTCTTATAAATTTAAAATTCCTATAAAATGATCTGTAAAGCAGTACAACAGTTTATTTGGTTAAGGACTAAAGTTTTAAAAAAGTGTAAATTTGAGAAATATTCTTAATTTCAGCAAATTTCTTCAAATTTTTTAATTTTTATTCTTAATTTGAGCAAACATTTTGGATTTCTACAGAAGCCTGTGTTATATAAAAGGAAAAAAATCTTACAAATTTCATATCAGTGCCTACATTGCTCTTTGCAAAAATGAATTTCATTAAAAAAAAGATTATCGAAAAAAAATGTCTATGCGTAATTTTCTACCAATCAAAATCCGCGCATCGAAAAATAAACGTATTCTTATCGATTTAGGCGGTGCCTTAATGATTTATAATCAGGAAAAGAAGGAGTGGAAACTGAATTTGACTTTAAGATTCACTGCCTATGAACGTATTTCCCAAAGACGATGGCGAACGCAAACGCTGAAACTTAGTGCATGTCGAAAGCCGGCAACAACAATACTAGAAGCCTCTTCAAAGTAAGACTTTTTTTGCTATTGCAACTCTCTTCACTTTTTGAAATTGATCATTCTTTACCATCTGACATCGATGTGCAGAGGTTTAAGGTTAGGGGGGGAGTGTTAAGCAGATCTTATTGTTTATTTGTTTTTTGTTATTGTTCAGTTCTGTTTGATATATATATAAAAAATGAGACATTTTTCAATGACGGTTCTTCTTTTTTGAACAAAATAGAATTTTCAAAAAAATATTACGGATATTAATCTGGTTTTAATAAGTTAATTATCTTTGTAAAATAATTAAGATGATCTTTTTTATCTGACAAATGTACTAATCGTGTGCCTCTGAAAAATATACTAATGTTGAGTCAAAACAAACAGTTTAATAAAAAGAAATTCCAGAAGATGGTAAAAACTTATCTTTTGATGTGAGTTCGTTCTCGGATGTCCTTTTAGATGTGAACAACTCATGTTAATTACTATCATATGAGAATATGATATTGTTTTGGTTAGGTGGTTTTTATGCCTCAGAAATTTACGGGCGAAATATAAAGATTATGAACCACCGGAAATGATCGGTTGAAGATTGTTTTAACCTGCTTTTACAGGAATCGCATTATTATAATTATTATGTATTTGAAAACAGATGCATTTTTAAAAGTTTCATCTGCTTTTATCAGTATTGCTTTATTATTACAAATGCTTCCTTGATGCGGATGCGTTTCTAAAAGGTTGATGTAGAGCTATGGCACCATAGCTGTTATTTCATCTCAAAGCTCCAAACTACTTCCACCTTTCTCTAGCTCCAATATATATATATATATATATATATATATATATGTAATGTATGTGTTTGTGTAATATAATAGAGGGATAGAGAAGTCTTGTGATTGTTTCAAATAAGTTTAAATTGGCTAATAATTTAAACTAATTAAGAAAAATAATGACTCACATGATAACATAAAATTTGTGATCGGAGATTTCATTTTGAATATCTTTTATTTTTTATTTGCACTAGTTAAACAAAAGTATCTAAATTTCAGAAGATTAGAATAATACACAAGATTAAAAATCATTTTAAAAAAAACAATAAGTGAAAATCACATTTTATTTTTAAATGATTGTGTTTTTAGGTTGCTTAGTAGGAATGTGAATTGAAAGGATTTAGGAATCATCAAAATTATATTCATATTCAAAACCTTATTTATTGCGCTGTACGGGTTAATTGACAAAAATATTAATGACATTTTTGAAACCCAAGCAAAATGTGTTCATTTTTCCTCAATATATTCGGATTTAATTATTACTCTACATTCATTTTACATCAAATAAAATTGAAAAATTAGTTTTCCAGTTTTATCAATTTGATTTTCATACAATTTGTTCTTTAATTTTGGAGTATTTTTAAAATGTATTGAAAAACTTTAATTTTTGATGTGGTAGATTTTTCCCATATATTTCCTATTGAAATGTCTCATCTATCTTTCATCTATTTAAGATTGAAATAAAATTATTTATAGTTTAATAGTTCGTTAAATTTGTGGTTAAAATTTATTGTGACTATTAAATTGTATATAGTTTGATTTTAATTGTTTCACAATAAAAATAAAGTTTAAAAATGCTCATAATATGCTTCTTTCAAGAATTAGTCGCAATAAATTAAAATTCAAAAACATTTCATTATCAAGAAGCACTAATTTGAAGTTAGTAAAATTTGAAACAAAGAAATCTCATATTTTGCTTGATTTTAAGGTGCTTTAGTAAATTAATAACTCTGATTTAGAAACAGATTTGCAAGACGAGTCTGTTTATCTACAAAAAGACGAAATGGATTCGCAGACGATAAAGAATTTTGTTAGATTCGCAGACGATGAAGAAGTTATTGTAGCGATGCCACGATTCATTGAACTAAAGTTTCAAATTTACTTATTTTTGCTATTTCGCTTTACTTATTTTTGCTAAAAGAACTTTTGTATTCGCAAACTGCATCAAAAGAAAATTACTAAGCAAGGTTTTTATTATCATTATTTCTTTGATTTAAATTATTATTATGTGCAGTTATTTCGATTGTTTATTCAAAGTTGAATTATTAATATTTATTATTTCAAAACTAATGTGTATAAATTTTAATCCGTTATCTATATGTTAATTCCATTTACTTGTATTATTCTTAAAGTAAATTAATGTGCGTATAAATATTTTTTGAAAATAAATTAAAAGTAAATACTTTTTCAAGAACAATTATAAAAATTCATAAATTAGACTGTTACATATTTAGCAATCAATTTTAGAGCTCATTTTTATGTCACTTTTTTCTTTCTCTACAATGTAAAAAAATTTATATACACTTTAACAACTTTGCCCGTTACTTTAATGGGAAATATAAAAGGTTTATTTTTAATACTACATGATTCTCTGAAATATAAATCATTTTGAGAAAGTTTAAAATTAGAAAAATTATTGATAAAAAATTGTAACCTTTTAAACAATTTTAAAAATATTTTTTTTTCTAATTAGAATGTTGCTTGAAATGTGACTGTAAATTTATTTTATTAATTTCTTGAGTTCTTCTGCCACTAAATTAATCGAAATTCTTTTTTGTTTTGTTTTGGTGCGTGTTAATCTAATGAAGAAACTTTTAGTAAAATTTTCTTTATGATCGAAGTTGCCAAGTAAGAGATATCATCTTATTTGTTAAAATCTTATAAGCCGGTTAAATTAAGGAACTATTTTAATACTTTGACATTCAACAAAACTACTGAATTCAAAATCATACTTATCTTAACATAAAAAATATAAAAAATTAATATCAAAAATAAAAAGTATTCTTCAGCTTTAATATATGAAAACATTTCATTTCTGATGAAAATTGACGTACCGTGAAATAGAAATAGATAAAACTGGAGATTTAAGATAACGTTCATGAGAAACAAGAAACACCTCTAAGAAATTTTTTATGTAAATACTTGTTCCAAAGCAATTTACAAAACATTTAATCCTAGTCAAAGAAAACAAATAAAGTTCAATATCACAGTTGCAAAACTGATAGTAAATAATTTGTCATTTTAAACAGGTTTGTATTTTACAGACGCAGTTTAGTGAAACAACACCCAATTTGACGTAAATGACATTTTCAGAACTTTGATGTCCATAGAAATATTTTTATTTGCCCGAATTTCTGTTTCATGTGCCTGATTATAATTAAAACAACTAATATATAAAAAATTAAGTCAATTCCTACTTTAGTCAACAAAGAAATTTTTATTTTAGTTACTTTTTACTAAACATTTACAATTAATATAAATATGTATATTTATATGACAGAATCAAAATATTGAGTGGCAAAGTAGAAAGTGAATTTCCTTGCAATTTTATTTCTCCTTCTCGACACGTAACTTAATTTTAAGGTTAGGTTAGAAAAATGACCAAAAATTGGTAACAAAAATTTTAAGAAGAGAAATCGGAATGGAGCCTTAAGCTTAAAATTTTTTCAATTTTATTTTTTGAGAAAATTTCTTCACTACTAAACCACAACTAACCCATTCTAACTACTAAGCCACAACTGCTAAATTGTTCTCGAAAATCATTTGGATAAAACGTACACTTAAAGTAAAAATTTTCAAACATATATATAAATTTATATATATTGATTATCGCATGAATGGAACTCACATTCCTTACTTTCACATGAAAAAACCCTGAAAACCTTGCATTTTATCGATTGAGCCACTGCCTATTTTTTAAAAATGTATTTGAACTTGAGTGGATGAATAAAAAGCATTTATTAACAATGGAAAATTTAAACCAGATATATAATTGTATATATGGAAAGTGTAAATTAGGAATAAAAAAAATTATATTAAGTAGCGCTAATTTATAAAAGAACTGAAAGAATAAATCATAGTAGAAGCAGTCGTTAATTTCTAACTTAATTCTTTCAAACATATATCTAGTAAAATATTTCAATGAGACAGATTTTTATTATTCTGCTTCTAAGATATCTTAGAACCAGAAAAGTAAAAGAGAGAGTTCATAGAATTTTATTTTCTTCATATATTCAGACCCTACATAGATTACTTATCACCAATGACCTACTGACCAACATTTATAAATGTTTAAACATACTTTCTCCACATTGTTTTTTTTAACGCATTTACTACGAAAAATTATATTTATTTCTCTTTTTAGTTGAAATTTTTATTTTTAAAATAGTAATTTTTAAATTGCTTACTACTTTCTTTCAAATGTCAATATTTCTGTCTCGGATTTTATTTTTAGATACATTGAAATATGTCATGAATGCTGATAATATCAAGATATCACAAATATTAAATTTAATATAAATATTTACTTTCATACTTAGAGAGAAAATAGAAATAGAATTATTGTATAGTAACTTTTGCATGAAATAATTATACAAAATTAATGTTGTTATCATAATACAAAAATCTCTCTCTCTGATTAAAATGCATCCAAATTATTGTAACTTTTCTGACTCAAGCGAATACTATGCCTTTGATTTTAAAATTTAGAGTTCTCAAATAATAAGAGCGAAACAGTTGCTCCTCATTTTTAAAAGAAAGCTACTTTACATTTGTTCAACTAAACTGGTTTAACTGAATTTCTAATGATTTTGTCTGCATGAAATGGAAGATGACAGTCTGTATAAAAATTGCAGATGTATAAAGTCTGCAATTTTCCTCTTACCCCCCAAGTCCCGTTCGATTTAAACTAATTTCGAACACACTTTCTCCGATGATGCTCGTTAGAATGAAACTGACACGTCTTTTGATGTCGTAACGCATCGCTTCGTCTTTCTGTGATGGGTTTTTATTAGATTTGAAAGTGTAATAATCCGCAGTTTCTCTGAAATTTCAAACAAAAGAAGGTTCTTGGGAGAACTGCTGATAGGAAAATGGCTGAGAAATGATCGGTGAAGTGTGGATGGTCAGGACAGTGAATACCAGACATTTAAAAAAATATAATTCATAAAAAGTAAGGAGAAGTATCTGTAACGTTATCATCTATAAGAATGAATTTTTATGCAAAATGAAATAATTTCGTAATGTGTTTGAAGTATTTTTAGAAATCCAGGCAGTAGTTACTTTTATATTCGATATAATACACTTTCAGTGACAAATTATTATTATTCGATGTATATATTCTGTAATTTTACATAGAAGAAAAAGGCTTTCATGATGAATGAAGATTCATGTTGGATGCTTCAGTGGAGAGGGGAGGGAGTGGAGTGGAGAGGTCCCTTTATCAAAAAGATGTAATTTCGAATTTCATCAGTAATTCAATTAATTTAACCCCAAATGTTAAGTATAGTAATAATTTTTCTTCTTTCTACCAAAAGAAATTGAATTCTAGAAATCGAAAAAAAAACTAAAAATTTAATCAGACTAACTTTAAAAGACTAGATAGTTTTAACTGTTGTAAGTTTTTTGGTATTTCATATTATTGAGAGACCAATTTATAGCAATTGAATTAATAACAATATGCAGCTCTAAAATCCATACTTCATATGACAACTTCAAATTATAGTACTAAATTTCCTCTTCTATTATCTTATTTACAAAACTTATAGCAAATTTGGTAAGAAAATCAACTTCATTAACTAATTTCATTTTCTTTTCTATTACTAACAAAATTTACAGTAATCAGGGGGGTTTTCTGTTATTTACAAACTTTAAAATTATCAATTTCATTTTCTATTCTATTTTTAACGAAATATGCAGTAATAGATTTTAGTTTCTATTCTCTTATTTACAAACTATCGTAAGGGAGAATAGTGCAATCATCAAAAACTTCTGCTTCTATATCTTGATTAACCTCCCAGTTTAAGACCTCGACCAGTTGTCAAAAATATATTCCAAATTATATTTTTTTACGAGCCTGATATCTCTCAAATGTTGAAACCTTGGCGAATGAAATTTGGTTTTGCATTGTTATCTTGTATTTGCATACAAGATTTTCTTTGGATATATTTGTTTAATTATATCAATAATCAATAATAAAAATTAATTTAAATAAGGTATTGGAAATTGTCTTCCATTGCAGTTTTGCTGAAAATAACCTAATTACCACGGTTTTTACATGTCAGAACATGATGCTGTTTTTGGGATAAGGTTTTTAGCGTCAACAAAAATCTGTTGGCAAAAATAAAAATTTTATTATCTGCACGAGCATATAATTGATTTTCAAAAAGTTAATGACTACAGCAAATAAAACCTAGAAAAATGTCATTTCGAGCATGTGCTTGTAGGAAATGAATTAAATAGGAAATGTGATATTTTTTTAAACCATCAATGCGAGACAGCGTGTTTTTATGATCGTTTGCAATACCAAAATTACTCATTCAATGAAACAGTGAAGATGAATAAAAATATAATCTAACTTGCCCGAGCACGAGGTGCATGGCCGTTCAAGAAATTGCGTTCTGACCTAATACATTGAAATATGCATAGTATATTTCATTTTAATCAATTTTTTTATTTAATTTTCAAACGTAACTTGGTTCTAGTTTTTTAAAGGCTATCTACAATATAAAACGCAGATATCATAGTTGACGTAACTAATACACAATTCCTAAATTCACGCCTCAAAAACAATCAAAATTGAAAAAAGCCTTCTTTAAAAAAGCAGACAAATGAACAATAGTCCTTTGAATGAATTTGAAAAGAAAAGAAAAGAAAAAATTGCGCGTGACTTCCCTTCCTCCTTGGCAAATTATCAAGTCCTTTGTTCCAGCTTTTTAAGTAAGTTAACAGCCCCAGAACATAACCTGATTGCATGACTTCTTGAAACGCTTTGCAAGTACAATTTATCTCAACTTCGTCTCCTTTTAATTGTTTATATTCTAGGAAATTTCAGCAACATCTTAATATTTATTCTTCACAATTAGGCAACGGATAGAAAAATATAATTTTAACTTTAAAAAAGAATTATGAATTTTAAGATGAATTTTTGGGATAAAGATTGGAAAGAGGATATCCGAAAAAATTATGTATATTAGTCTGAAAGATCTATATCTGTTAAAGGTCGATATTTTTCGTGATTATTAGCATAAACTTGACGTTTTAGCCACTTGGTGCGCGCCTGACATATTGACAAGTTATCACTATTTCAGGTTTAGACCGGCAAATTACAGTATGCGTTTATAATGAATATTGAATAAAAATGCTTTTGAAATACTAGTTGAACATTTACACAAAATTGAGACACTTATTGAATCATAATGAGTTTTTAAAATGATTTTTCAAACTCCACATAACAAGAAAAATAAAACGTAAAAAAGTGACTCATTTAACAAACGATGTTTCACAGAATGAGCGACAAAGAGGTACCGTGACATCAAATGCTGGATTGGCTTCTATTATTCCGCATTGAGTTTTTATAGAAAGAGTATCAACATAGAGCAGTGTATCAACTCTATAGTCTTGTCTGGATACCGTTGTCGAACTAGACTTTCAGAGGTTTTTGCAAGAATCTGTGGATCCATAATAGATGAAAATTTTGTCTCTAATCAGGATAAGGCGGTTATTTTTGGATAACTATGACATATGAGCTAGTTGGTAAGCATAGCCAGAATACGACAGAATATATAGAGTGGCAATCTGATTTCACAGAAAAAAAAATGCTGTGAAGCATATTTGGTCAGAAGAGAAAAAATATTAGGCACTACAGAACAACAACCTATCAGTGAAATAAAGGAAATGTTGAAAGCTGTGGAAATTATAGCATTGTATGACGAGAAGTATCACCCT
>JAOUZG010027273.1:3324086-3338251 GCA_026289955.1 Argiope argentata | reverse complement strand
TTTTTTTGGTATATAAATTTTGCACTAGTGTGATTATCTGCTGAATGTCGAATCAGCTGAATCGTGAAATCATTTAAGTAACTTTTTATTAGAAGTTGCATTTTTCCACTGAAAACAGGGTTCGCTGTGGTCTAGTGGTAAAGTTTCGGCTTGTGATCCGTAAGGATTCAAGTTCGAGACCCGATTTCATGGAAAACCCGACGTGCAATGGGGTTTGTTGCGCGCTAAATTCGTCATGGACAAACTTCATCCCGCTGGTGTGGAGAGGGTGCCAGTTCAAGTGTGACCCTCATCATCTGATCGTGGCTCAAAAATTATGAGGTCTATCCCAAAATAGCTGTTGCATTGGTTTACAATGGAACGTTAATACAATCAAACCAATCCAGAGATGCAATTTTTCAAAAAGGCTACCAATAAAAAATGTAAGGAAATTCCTAAGCCATTTACCTCGTAAAATCACTGGATTTAGAAGTCTATCCATACTCCTTAAAAATTCAGTTCTATTCAACCTCGATGAGGATTAAGTGAAGGAGAAAAGTTAAAAGAATTCCTCTTAATCCAGTAAGATGCGCGCCGTTAAAGATGAAACCATTGATCTATGAGAAAACTAAGATAATACTTTTCTATCTTTGATTCTGGAAAGATTAAGCCACGACGCATAAATCAAGGACTCCTTATAAAACGTAACAATGGGATTAAAAGTTTAGTGAGTGATGAACTTGAGAGTGAAAATTCACTCTCAGTGCACGGCGTTTAGATATCAATACACGAAATGATATCAGGCGCACAAAAGAGAGGTAATATATACAAAAGAGAGGGAAATATTTTCCTCAAGAATAAACTTTGTCAGTCAATATAAACGTCTATATTAAAACGAGATGCATTTCAATGAATAAATGCAAACATAAACTGTCAACAGAAACAGATAGATCTGAAAGTTATACAAGTGATAACGACACGCATTATAATAACATATGGCATTTACTAGAAATCCTTTGAGTCTTATTTTATGTTTATAACTGAGATGCTTAGAATGATAATAACAGCTCCCAATCGTGCTTGAATTTTTAAATACAAGTATTTGCATATACTGCTTCTGTTAAGACTTCGTATGCGGAAATATCAAAAGGATTTTGATGTGACAAAACAATCCCCTAGTTCTTTTGCTTTTTAATCAGATGACACCTTACCTTCCGGGAATATATACATTTATTTATTCAATTTAAAGTGTTTGAGGCGTTTGTGAATTAAGTATACATTTTTATATCAATTCATATTACTTTTTATGTACATCAAATCAATTTATAAATTTTAGGACCTATTTATGCATTGCATCAACCCTGTATAGCACACCGTATGACGCATGAGATGTTGAAATTTTTCAATAGAGAAAAGGAACATATTCTCAATGAATAAACAAAATAGTTCAAATAAGTGTGCTACAAGCAGCGAGGCTGGCGCCCTAGATTGGAGGTTATGCTTTTTCCCATGAAATGGCCTCCGGGGTTCGGAATGTGGTACGGGCATGCTTGTTCTTTACCCTGTGTTCTATCTGTGAGGGATGTGAAAAAGACCCTTTACAAAAAGGGGTTGTGCAAGCGAGTGTGTGAGTATCGTCTTCATATGAGCTTAAATTAGACTTCCTCCCTCGGGTGCTCATGGGTCTTTAACTTCAGAAGCTACTGCACCCTCTCTTTCTTCTGTAGAATTGATGTTCAATTCAAGGGGGATAAGCAACAACAACAATCTATGGATTTTCCAGCGCTGTATTTAATATGACGGCATTCATGACATTGTTTTCTTCTTCATTTATTTATTTCTTTTTAAACTCCGGATCTTTCAAAATAATATAAAATAGAAAGGAAAACAAACATGTACAAAAGAAGCAATTTCAGTTAAAATGCAACAAAATATTTCGCTGTGCATCTATAAACAAGGGGACATTAAAGAAATGTTGCAGCTTTTCTGTTTGCGTGTTTCCATATTCATGCTCATTCTGGAGGCATTGCTTTTAGAGTTTTTTTAGAGGTTACAAAAAGTGGCTGAATTATCAGAAATGGATTTATGGGCAATTTTAGCAGTAAATATCATTATATGGTGAAAAATGAAGTGAAACCATAAATTTAAAAATCATTCCTCAACTTATTTGATTCATCAAATCTCTAACACAAAGATTTTTTTTTACTTCCTCGTAAACATAGTATAGATAAATTGCAATCAATAATCGTCAAAGAATCTGAATTTGGGATTTCTCCACGTTTTATACTTTCCGGAGTTGGAAATATATACCTTTAGAAAATGTCCGTCTGTCAGTTTTTATTCCCAAAGATAACTCAGACTCTTTGAGCTGGGCTGTCAAAATATGGCATACAGTCTCTTCAATGTATTCTTCGAACTCAGAGAGGTCTGTGGATATTCATTAAAATCTATCTTTTCGATTTTCTTTTTTACCATTACAATGCTCCCTTTTTACTTAGAGTGGAGAAAAAAATGAAATCAAATGCGATTAGAATCTCCGAGATCAACGAGTAGCTTAGACTTCGTCCCAACCAGTCCAATTGGAACGCATCCAGGTATTAGGCATAAAACCCTGAAATCGCAATTCCATGTTCGCTTTTTCATCTTAAATAACGCATTCAGTGCAAGGAATTTCAATTTCAAATGAATAAGTTGAGTCTTCTGAATCGGATGATGAGAAGCTGGTGGCTAATTTCTTCGTTTTTGTTCGATTTTTAATCAGGTTTGTTCTAACTTAACTAATTAAATTTCAATCAGAGCTTGACTAAAGCAGAGACATACAGGGAGTTTTCTCTGGCCTTGACATCAGATATGGCCCCAAATTGAATAAATAATGTATTTCATGTCTTCTTCTTCAATAATGAAGTTTGATTCTTCATTACTGAAGTAGTGAAGCAGAGGGGGTCCGCTAGAGAAATTTTTGACTCCAGTTAGGTTAAGTCAGACTCTGGTTTCAAAGATACTATTGCTGTGGAATAGTATTTAGGTTCTTCTGCTTGAACCATTTAGAGTTTTTCCTCTTTCTCTTTTTATGCTTGCCCCTTTATTTATTTTTTCCAGGTTTATTTTTTCTTTGACTGTATTTAGCTCCCAGTGCACAAGCATAAGAGAGATTATTTTCTTGAATAGCTAGTCCTTTGATAGCTGTTTAAATTATATATATATAGCCACTTTTAGCACACGCCTAACCATCATAAGCCATACATCAAATTTGTTGCTCTTAGTTTTGCTAATTTCAGTATCGTCAACTGTCATTATTTGTTTTTGTTTATTTTTTTATTTTTCTAACATTTCTTTATAAAAGACATGCAATTTTAGTAAGATAAATAAAGGGTAATTTCTTTCTCGGTCTATTTTCCTATATGGTAAAAGACGATGCATGATTTGAATCCTCACATGCTTTAGGTAAAGGAGGATCGGACAAAAGAAGAGAGTTTAGAAAGTGGATAGATTTCATCAGGAGAAAGATTAGAAGATGTTCTAACTGTCTCTTGAGATGTTTAAGTCTGAAAAAAAAGTTCAAAACCTTTTGCATTGAAAATGGAGCTGCTGAACGATTCATTCATTGTGAGGGCGAACCCCTAATAACATTAACTGTATTGAAAGTTTTCTTTCCCGTATATCCCAAAGCTAAGTTATAGCAGGCTCCCCGACCCACCCGTAGGAAAACGGATTTAAACTATAAAACTGAATGACTGGACCACCGCAACAGCAACATTGGCGGAAACTGTGGTTGATTCCTAAGGGTCATCGCTGATCACGGTATAACCTTTTCCATAGGAAGTACGTCAACGATGGGAGGAGCCTACCCCACACCCTTTTAGTGTACCCTCAGGCTGGGAAAATCCAAACACCATGCCGAAAACATTCGAGGTATCCCTCTGAGAATTATTCCAAAAGTAAACTGTCTTCCAAAGTCAATCCTTATCACATTAAAGATAGTTATCAAAAATTCTTCGAGCGCAATGTCAAGTGATTGCAGTCCACGACTCAAACGCGAATTGAACATAGTGAATGTAAAATTTTGTGACAAAATTCCAAAGTTGCTTGGAAAATGCCGTTAACACTGATTAGAAAATAGCAAGGGCTTTTGGCTAAGAAAAGATGATTCAACAAAATACAAAAAATATTTAAGGAAAAGGGAGTAGCCATCCTGCCAAATTTTTGTAAGATTCCTTCAAAATCTAGAAACGTTCCGTGCTTTGAAATCATTTGAAAAATGAAGAGACAGGATATAAATGTTCTAATACGCTTGTAACGATGTTAGTGATAAAGACCTTACTCATAGCACTTGTATCATTCTTCTCCTACCATTTGACAATAGAGCGCTGGGGCGCCTCATTGGGATTGTAGACATCTCTTCGGGTTCTCTCGCTCTCTCACCTCTAGATAATTATACTTCTTCTTTAACTTCTTAAAGTTGTAAAAAAATTTGCTATATTTAATTGGAACCGAATATTGAATATTGAAAATGCAACGAGTTAGGTAGCTTCAAATATTTTTAGCTATAAGGAGTAATCCTGAATAAATCAATCAATAAAGCTATCTTTAGAAGTAGTATTGTTATTGTTGATTTGAATTTGTGCTTATATACTACCTAACTGCAAATTCCAAACAAAACGGTATCTTTTTCAGCTCAGATATTCTTTTATTAATCTTTGTAATATAATTTTTCAACTTCTTCAATTGTTCGTCTTTGAAGATTTTAAAGAAGTTTAAAAGTAAAAATATTTCTATTATGAATATCTTGGTGAATAAATAAGTAAAGACTTAATAAGGAAGATGTGTATTGATTAAGAAAAAAATAGTTTAAACAATTATAACTAATAGATAGAGCTTTTGGTAACTGATCATTACCGTTATCTTCAATCATTTGTAAATGAAAAGAGAAAAAACATAGAACTGATTCAAAAGGAAAATTTGAACAAAGCTCAGGTGCCAGTTTAGTTGTCGTCCTCGTCATCTGACCGCAGCTCAAAAATACTTGGTACGTCCCAAAATAACCCTAGTGTTTCTTTACAGTGGGGCATTAATGTAACTAAACTAAACTTTTCGTCTGAATCTTACCCTTCGGCATATCAAGCAAGGGAAACCGGTAGCAAGTTACCACCGGCTTAGCCCTCCAGATTAGATCCCTCCTGGCCATTACTGGTATGAGATCAAAGAGCCGGGCTCTTCGTTTGCTCTGAATTCTGACAGAGCCTCTCGAACGACAACATCCAGATTGGAAAGTGGCCGCAGTAAAACTCTCCCGTTTCTTCAGGGCAGAAAGATCTTTACAGTCTGTTCTAAAGCCCCTGCCGAACACATCCTGGACTGTTTGGGAATTTACAGAGAGGACAAATATTCCTCGAATTTCTCCCGCTCAATGGTCAAATGGACTTTGTCTAACTTCGTCAGACAGCTGGAGGATAAGCCAAAACAATAAGGTGAAAGATTTAAATTTCTTCAGGGAAACTATGATTGGAAATTAGGGGGGAAAATAAGTTTAAAAAAAGGTCAACATTCATCAAAATTCGTGGGATTATTAAAGTAATATTCTTAAAAAAACATTTCTTGTTAAATTTTGAAATGGTGTAAAATTTATTTTTGAGTGATAACATTTTCGGAAATTATCGTGGATAAACTTCAAAATTTAGCTTACTTTTTATATAATTAAATTCTCTAATTTTAATAATAATTTAGAATTCTCTAATGTTGGCAGCTGTGGATCTAGCAGGTCGACATGCAGAGCACCAATACACACACTTATTCATTATTATTACTAGTATATAGATAAAAATTTCAACTTCAAAAAAAATTCAAAACTTCAGCTTCAAACATTACTAACTTCTATTTCCATCTTTCTTTCCATTTGTACAAATAGCAGAACTTTGAAATCTTGTTTATTTAATATTTTTAATCTAGTTTATTTAGGTCAACAAAGATGAATTTTTTAATTAAAAGTTATTTATTGATGTATATTTCCTTCACATGAGCTTTTATCAGAGCTCTTCCACAAAAAATTGTTTTTTTATTTTAAACATATGCCAAAGCAGAAAGTGCATCATAATACATTTATGTCCATCAATTAAAGGCAATGCAAGTTCAAGAAAAGAAAGATTCAGAAGCAAACCCAATGTGACTTATTTGTAAAGCCTATTTATTAAACAAAAGGTAGAGAGCAAAAAATATACTATATGTTTTATATTAGTAATAAAAATTTCAATTTTTCCCCTCTTGAGCAAATTACAAAAAAAAAACTATTTCTAAAAATCAATATAAAATGCTTGGTATGATGGTTAATACATAGTACGTCTCCCAGACGATGCAATACAGACCGTACAAAGCCTAAGGATACCGAGTTTCAAATTACCGATCTGAACTTGGTGAATATTTCACCATTGATCAAGCAATGCTCTCCGAAGCTCCGGTAGATGTGTAAGAGGGGGTTGATGGGCCAAGCATGTCCCACACATGCTCTACAGTATTCAAGTCTGGTGAGAATATTGGATAGTCCCTATGGGTCCTATCCTCCTTTTCGAAGGCATTCATTTATGATGTTTGTCCTCCATAAAAATGAATTCAGCACCCATAGCGCCCCGAAACAAACGTAAAGAAAGTTGTTGCGGAATGACTCTCGGATAGATTTGGTCTATCATGGTTCTAATTGGAACGTACAGGTCAGTTCTAGAACCCAGAATAATTCCTCCTGAAACGAGCAATTCTGCACCACCGTAACGATGTTACTCAATGATGTTCTCTTGGTGTTAACAGGTACCTGGCGCACCTATATGAAATTCCGGGGCAAATCAAACTAAAAGCTAAATCTGAATCTAGTCAGAAAACATCACACAAGCCCAGTGTTGGGCATCTACAATACATGCTATCAGCTCAAGGCTAACCGCAGGTGACAGTGAGTTACAGTAAATGTAACATATCTGATATGCTTGCTTGTATATAGACTAATCTAACTTGAGCTTCTCTACACGGTTTGCCTTCAAAATGTTTCCCTCTGGCTGCTGAGACAGGTCTGATGCTGTGTTCTGTTTGTTTCTTCTGGTAGTAACTGTCAAACACTGGTTCTCATCCGGAGTTTTAACTCAGGGGTGGCCTGTTCTGTAACGTCTTTTGACGTTACCATCATCTTGGAATCGTTGCCAAAACCTGGAGATGACCCTTTGGGAGATTCCAAGTTCATCGAATATTTCCAGTTGGGTACGCCCACATTCCAAATGGTCGATAATTTTACAACATAAAAAATAATTCAAATGCTTCAATTGTGTCATAACTATGCGGTTACTTCACTGAAAGGCTTATAAAGTCCCTGCGAACAATTTTACTTCTTTGCCTGTATTCCTTATATATCATTATCTTATACTCTCGTCATTGTGACATACTATTGGTGTCATCTGCTGACTTCCAACAATTTTCATATGATTTTTGAATATGTATGTAGTCATTTTACGGGTGATGTATGCAATTTAGAGTTCGATTTCCGCGTGACTTTGAATTATCCTTAATTTATGGACGTGAGTGTATAAGAATGACTCAGTGCTCGTTTGAAAATAGGAAAATAAAATGCGTATATGATTTGGTATTATTATTTATGTCTGAAGATACAACAAGAATATAAAGCACAATTGGAATTCAGATAGACGGGAGGTTTTTTTCCCCTGAAGACTTGTTTATCTTTTGCTTGATACGCGTCGTCAATTCTTGAGATATTTAACTCTAATAGGAATTTTAACAACTATAGAAAACTTTTTTAACAAAATATTATTCTTCAAAAGTTGACATTCACACGAAACTTCTTTCTTTATAGCTGAAAAAACTCTGACATGGAATACAAATGAATTCAATTTTTCCCTCCCAGAATACAAATTTGTTGCAAGGAATAATTTTTCCTAGGAATCGTTCTTGGTTTCGTATCATCTTTAGGATAAAAAAAGTATCATTTACAGAAAAATTAATTTTCTTCACACAGAACACATCCATCATTATAACTTCCTCCTTTGAGCTTGAGATGTTGCCAAAAGAATATTTATATTCTCATTTCTGATTTGTGACCAGACATTAAAAAAAATTCTGACAGTATAAAAATCATTCATTCTACTCCTTTTTTGTGTGTGTTTCAACGTGACAGTTTTTTAAATGAATAATCTGATTTGATGATATTTTTAGTGATTGTTCCATAGAAGAATATGAGTTTTGAAGAAGGAGTGGCAATAATAATTGCAAAAGCAAATCAGTTATTCAGACAATTTGAAAATTTTAATGAGTTTTTCTGGTAGACGGAATATAAATAGCTGATAATTACGTGAGATTTTTAGGCCAACTTGTATGCATCTATTACTTTACAAATAAAGCACGTTGATCTGTAAGATATTGATGACTTCCAAACTGTCTTACAGACACTGATCTAAAACAGTAGTTATGAGAATTATAGACTTGGAATATAGAAAGCGATCTATGTGAGATATAAATAATATGAAGAATGTCTAATACTAATCAATTGACATCTTCTTCTGACAAAGATCTAGAGCAAAAATGTTAATTTAATGATTTCTCTAAATATCAAAATGATCAAAAAAGCACGATTTGCTTCTTTTACAAAGAATAATAATTTTTTATGTATGTTAATTACAAAAATATTGCAGATATCAGTCGTTTATTGTTATACAGAGTTTTTTAAGAGAATTTAAAGGGAATTATTGGATTTAAAGGGAATTGCACAGAAATAAAAGGATAATTTTTATTTTGTTTATAAAGAGAGTTTATAGAGAAAGTTACTGGAAAATGATTTACAGGATGTAAAGTGAGCCAGACAAGTAATTTTTGTTTTGTTAACGAAGTATAAGGAAAATGCAGTGGAAAGGGATTTACAAGATTTAAAGTGAGTCAGACAGACAGGAAGAAGTAATATTTGTTTTGTTTACGAAGTGTAGAGAAAGTTTAGTATAAAGTGATTTACAAGATGAAAAATGAGTCAGACAGACAGGAAGAAGTAATTTGGGTTTTGTTTACGAAGTATAGAGAAAATGTACTGGAAAGTCATTTACAAGATGTAAAGGGAGTCAGACAGACAAAAACAAGTAATTTTTTATTTTGTTTACAAAGTATAGAGAAAATGCAGTGGAAAGTGATTTACAAGATGTAAAGTGAGTCAGACAGACAGGAACAAGTAATTTTTGTTTCATTTACGAAGTATAGAGAAAAAGATGTAATCATCAAAATATTCAGACTCAAGATTTTGAAGAATCTTGAAGTTTCAGACCTTCTTATATCAGAAAAACACATTTTGGTACGTTTGTCTTTTCCATTGCTTTCTATTTTCTATTCCCTGGAATATACGATAACTTAAAAAAATCTCGATTTGAACTAGAAGAAGGAAATTTGGTTTGTAGATTTAAGGGAAAGTTTATAAATTTCTATGAAATTTTGAATGGAGTCTGTTCAGAGAAACTCTATCTGTCTCTCTGGCTGGACGAGTACAAATAAACTTAATAGCTGCAAAACGTAAAGAGAAAGATAATAAAAGTTAACTCACGGATTTAGAAACTAAAATATAGTTTCTTACCGAAATTTGAATTAAATATCTCTAAAGCTTGACGTCTTATTCTGTCACACACATGCTAACGCAATAAATAAATCAATAAAATGTGTATGTGAATTCAACTGTATCTCTGTGTCAACTTTTGGCTTCAATAGAGTAGAGACAAAGCAGTCAAATTACGCAATTGTACACGAAATTCAACAAAATTCTAGGTTCGTGCTAAAGAGTTATGTTTCGTAACTACTGGTTGCCAATGCCACACCAAGCATTATCGGTCTTACCCAAGATCCTCAATTTTATGAAGGAGCGGGATAAAATTTTTGCTGGCGAGAATTCAAGATAATTTCAGGGTGTCCTTTCCTGCTAGTTTCAGTAGAATATAATATTGAAAACTTGAGAGAGTAAAACAGCATATGAATTTTGATAAGTGAATTAAATGAAAAGAAAGGGTACTATTGATAAAAAGAGCAACATAAATTTCGAGGAATACAAATCAGCAATAGCTTTAAAATACATTTGCTTGAATAAAAACATACTACGCGTGTATCGCTTCAGAGAAGTAATCCTTTGACCACTTATTTCTATTCTAGAGGTTTATTATTGATACTGAGTCCTGGTTGTCTGAGTCGGGTGTATCACGCTGAGCAATTCTTGAAAAGCCGTTGCTCTTGAAACTGGCTGATTGTGCTATTTTGAATTTGTATTTTATAGTTTGGCCTTGATACTTGAATTGCATGTCAAAATTTGTATTTGTTGTTCATTAAACGCGTATTTATTTGTTGATTGTTATATTATACGACTAAATTTGTATTTTGTTATTTATTGTTGATTGTTTTATTGTGTGTCTTAATTTATATTTTTTTTATTTGCTGTTGACTAAATATGCGTTTGCTTTTCGTGTAATTGAGCAATTCAAAATTTGTATTTATTGTCGTTTAGAGTAGCATTTTCTTATTGATTGTTATATTGTATATCTAGATTTGCATTTCGTTATTTGTTGTTGATTAAGGGGACTCGGTACCACAAAATTTCGGAAAAACGATAAAAATGTCCATTTGATTTTTATTGAATAATGATCCTTGAACCTTTGACTTGTAATTCTGAAAATTTCAAAACAATCCGACAAGTATTTAATGAGATATGGAACTATTTTGTCTAACGCCATATCAGCTGGCATGCCCACTTCCTGTGTTTACATCAGACACATTTTATGGGCGAGTAGCCAAGCCCCTCTTTTTTTTACATGAAATAAAAAAAGGCAAAGTTTCAAACAGTAACTGTAAATCCTTGTTTATTTATAGTTTTACCGCTTTCGTTGAGGTTTTTGATTGAATTTACCATTGGTTATATTATAATCACTTTGAAAGCAAAACTGTCTTTTTCAAGACTGCTGAATTTATTTATTGCTTACCTGCTTTTTAATTGGTTTCGAAAATGCCTAGCATTAAAAGGAAATCCCCTTCCCTTGCTATGAATAATAATACACCATATTACCTTGCTATATAATTTTTTTGTACATTTTTTTTGGTCATTTTCAAATATGTCGTTACTGCTTATGTTAATTATGCTTTGATTATTTCATCTATAAGTCTCAGATTAACACAAAACTTATATAGAATTATGTTTGAATGATAATATATTATTTAAAATATTATGTATTTATATAAACTATTTCATAGTGAAAATTTTTGTATATATGTTTTTTTATCGCATGCATTGTCTAGAAAATTTATCTACTTCAAAATGGCTGTATTCATTTAAATTTTAATTAAATGACCTTGAATTTTTACTGTATATTGTTGCTTATATGATAAACAGAATTGCAGATCATTTTATAAATATTTTTACTAAAACATTTATTGAATTAAAAGAAGTGATCATTTTATGATTTTTTCCTTAATTTTTTTGATAATTCCTATATATGGTAATGGTCATTAATAAATATGATAATAATGTATATTAATAAAATTAGTATCTTAACACTTACAAATGCCATATAATTGTTCTGAAAAAAATCTAACCATATAAGCTGTTTTTATTATAATTTTATTGTGTTGAAAACTTTAAAGCTGTTTTTCTCAGTTTGCCTTTTTTCAAAATTTTGTCTGCTACAAAATGCTAAAAGTCAATCTCATTTTATTGTAATTGCATGAATTTTTCTGCTCACTCTGAAATTTACGCTTAATAGAATTAGGAATCGATTTGTTAAAATTTTGATTAGATTTTTTTTCTAAAAATGTTCAAAGTGAAACTATCTGATATTTTCCAAAACAATTCACAAAATTTTGTAAAACATTTTTTTTCTCCCAAACTAATATAGATATCAAAAATGAATCCCTGTTTTTGTTACATACATTGTGAGTTCCCCCACAAAAAAATTTGAGGAAAATATTTTGAAAATTGCAGAAGAAGAAGGATTTTTAAAAAATGCTCAACTTTTTAAGAAAAATTATTATTTAAGTTTGTAACTTTTAAATTGGAAAAATATTTTAGAAATTTCGTTTTATACAAAATTGGCATTTATCTATCACAAAAGTTAATAATTTTATTAAAAATTGTGGAAAAATTTTTTTTGGTACCGAGTCCCCTTAAATTTATATTTGTTGTTTGATGTTGGTGTTGAATCATACCTGATATCATCCAATGTATCATGTTAAGTAAAGCATGAAATGTTGTTTTGCATTAAACTAGATGTCTGTTCTATTTTAAATTTGTATTCCATTAAACGTGAGCTTCACACCTGAACTAAGGCATACTGCATATTTTGTTGATAATTTTTCTCTCTGATATGGTAAAGATACCGTAAAATTCCTTAAACCGCACAACATCGCTCCTATTTATTTCTTTTATATCAGTTAATGTATCTTAACTTATTCTATAACTGGTGATCCTTTGGTTGAACTATGAAACATCTGTAACTTCCATGTTACAGATCTCAAACTGGTAGCTCACTTCATAATCTGATTGCATTTGAAAATTGCGAAATCTGCCTGCTGCATCTTCAAGGAGAAAATTCACGCATTTTGCGTTGACTCAATTGGCACTGAATCTTCAATTGGCTTTGAAAATTCAACGCTGTAGAATTTTTTGATCAATTATTTATAGCAGTAGTAATTATTAGGCCGGTAAAGCTTGGTTGGTAGAGCTTTGAATTCACATCCCTTAGGCTGCAAGTTCGAACTTGCCAACCGAAAACTATTCAAATATACAGATGGTAGATGTTAAATCTGTCGCACTGGGTCAGAGGTTATGGTTCTCTGTTCCAGATCCAAATTACGATCTGTGGATGAATGAATGAAATGCATGAATGAAGTCCGCTTCAGAAAAAGGGTTTGTGACGTGTGTAAGCAATAAGTCCGACGTCTGCCCTAGGATTCTGCCTCAGACTTCTTCCATACCCTCAGAAGCTACTGCACCCCTCCTTCCGTTGTAAGGCGGAACACGAGAACAGCAACCACAATTGTAATTATTTAATCAAAAGTAACGAAGATAAAAAATTTCCTAACTTCCTAAATTTTTCCTAATAACCTAAGTAAATTGATTTTTTTTTCAAAATTGTTTTTATATTACTTTTTCTATTAGTAATTTAAAAACACATCAATCAAATTTCATCTACTTCATGAAAAATCAAAACAGGCTTCATTAAATTCCACTGACTGGAAAGTATAAGATTTTGACTCTGAAGTATTCCATTTTTTTTCTTTAGTTAGTGAGAATATTTTTCTTTTTCCTGAACATATCAATTATTTAAGAAAATAAAATGTAGAAGTTAATAAGGTTTTTTTTTATAGAAAAATATCTTCAATACATTTTATTTATTCGCTGAAAGGAATTTTGATCTTTTGGTCTTTTTTCTCTATTACTACTATTAGTTTACACTCTCCCTTTATATATATATATATATACACTGAAGTGACAAAAGTCATAGGATAGCAATATGCAAATATACAGATGGCAGTAGTATCGCAGCGAAAAAGCATAAATGCGCAGTTCGTTATTCCAGAGCTTTCATTTGTGTTCAAGACGAGGCACGACGAGAATTAACAGACTTTGAACGGGGAATGTTAGTTGGAGCTAGACGCATGGGTCATTCCATTGCGGATATCGTTAGTGAATTCAACATTTCGGGATACACAGTATCAAGAGTGTGGCGAGAGTATGAAATTTCAGACATCCCATTCCATCATGGACAGCGCAGTGGGGGACCACTTGCACTTAACGACCGAGAGCGCCGACGCCTGTGTAGAATTGTCAATGTTAATAGACACGCAACACTTCGTCAAATAACTGCAGGAATCAATGTGAGACGTACGAGGGACGTGTCCGATAGTACTGTGCGGCGAAATTTGTCTTCCTTGGGCTATGACAGCAGAAGACCGACTCGAGTGCCTTTACTGACAGCACGACATCGTCTGCA
Organism: Argiope argentata; assembly: GCA_026289955.1. NCBI lineage: Eukaryota > Metazoa > Arthropoda > Arachnida > Araneae > Araneidae > Argiope > Argiope argentata. The sequence goes on along the minus strand of JAOUZG010027273.1, from coordinate 3,324,281 downwards.
GCGACTCTCCTGGGCTCGTGAGCATATCGACTGGTCCCTAGACCAGTGGAAAACCGTGGCGCGGTCAAATGAGTCACGATTTCAATTGTTAAGAACTGATGGTAGAGTTCGAGTGTGGCGCAGACCCCACGAAGCCATGGACCCAAACTGTCAGCAAGGCACTGTTCAAGCTGGTGGTGGCTGCATAATGGTGTG
>JAOUZG010027273.1:3263711-3299086 GCA_026289955.1 Argiope argentata | reverse complement strand
CCCGATTCTTAAATGTTGCATAACGCAACCGGACTTCTTTCTGCTCGACATTTACAGTTATTTCTTTCTTTTTGAGAGAACAGTAAATCAGAGGTTGGGGTAATCTTTCCCGGGGTATAAATGCCAGCGGAAACTGTTATGCCGAATGGAACAAGATTTATTCTTGGCATTAATGGATTCCAGCCGTTGAACTCCCGCAGCCATACATATAAACTTCATCTGAATGTTTTATCGAGACAAAAGAGTGTTTAATTCTCAGTATATTTGCAAAAGGCATATGCACTATTTTGCGATCAAATAAAATACTTTTTAATTATCCAATCAAGTTCAAGTAGATTTTTTTAACTTGTTATAAATGACATTTGATGTTAATACAGTTTTTTCGAATAGTAATTCATTATTTTTTATTAATTAATTAAAAACTAATTTTCTCACCTTTTAATAGTTCTTTATAGTGGTTGTAATTACTGGGTTGTTATAGTCTTATTGATAGGACGTTGGATTCGCCTTTCTTGTACTGTGAGTTCGACGCTGGTCACAAATGTATCCATGTCGATCACTGGGGGTACTGAGTCAAAGATGATCGTTGTTCGGGTGCTCAGAGCTCCATACCCTCAGAAGCTACTGCACCCCTCGTTCCGTTGTAAAGGGGAACACGAGAACAAAAATTGGGATTATTTAATAAAAAGTAACAAATAAAAAAATTTCCTAAAATCATAAATAGAAATTGATTTTTAAAAAATTGTTTTTTATGTTACTTGTTTTGTTTTCGAATGACAAAACAGAGGAGAGCTGGCAAGGATAGGTAAATCATAATTATTTTTCAGAACCCTTAAAAAACTAGCAGAAGTAGTAGTTATATATATATATATATATATATATAATTCATTTATGTCGTTGGGATTTTGAGTTATTGTATATACACGCATAAAAACTGTCAACCCTTTGGCAGTTAGGGCTGAAAATTTGCAAAATCGGCATTTTAGATACTGAAACTTCGTTCAAATTAATCTTGCTCTCTGCGTTTTGTAGCTAATGTGTTCAATTGCAATTGGGTAGATATCTGTGATTGTATTTCGTTTAAAATTTGGAATATATGTAAATCTTTAGTGAAAAATCACGCCAAATTTAATATTTTATTCATCCTAATCAAATTATTTCCTTCACATACATAAATTTGTTTAATTCATCATGTACTCATTAAATACACGGACGCAATTATTCGTTCAAAAACTAACTTTTTTTTTTCGTTTTTAATTATTTTATTTCGCATTCTAATATGTGAAATTTGATGTGGAAAATTTAAACTTTAATTTGTAACGTTCTTCATTTTTTGAAGAGGTAAAATCAACTGTCACTCCATCTGAAGGAAAATAGTTTTCTATGGATAGTAACCTGTTAAATTAAATTCATTGCCTTATGTATATGGCAATGATGCCTAGAACAATAACGCGAACAAATGTTGCGACTCAAATGTTTTCTTCTTGCAGACACAATAAGAACGGATTATATCAGTTATGATACTTCTCCGTCTCGTTTGGCTTTGGTTTAATAATTATAAATAACAACAGGCGCATGCCATCTTGACGTCTCTGATCATATTTTACGAGAAAAAAAAAAGAAAATTTTCATTGATTTAAATTAATCTTTATGCATACAGGTTTAATTAGCAAATTTTATCAAATTGAAATAAAATGTTTGATGAGATTTAATTTTTTCAAGTAATTAGGATTTCATATACAAAAATTGAATAAATTAAAAACGAATTTAAATTATTAATAGATTATACTATTTCAGTTACAACCTAAAAACTATTTTATAATAGGATAGGACATTCTATAAATTACAAACCCACTTGTCTTTTTCAGAGTTATAAAATAACAGGATATAAAAACATGCAAAAAGTATTTAATTCTGAACAATATTAAAACAATGCTCTAAAATTAAAAAAAAATGTATATTTTATTTTAAATTAATTCAATTCGAGTGCACAGTTCTTGTTCATTAAATGAAAGCAGAAACGTAAATTACAATCAAAGTATTTAAAAAAAAAGAATTCAAGGAATCTATTTGTTTTTTATACATTTAGAATTTCTATATGCTACCCCCTTTCGATATATAAATCTGCTATAATTCAATCTGCTTATATTTTTCTGTTTCAATTCCCGGGGGGAGTGGTATTTGGTTTTTTTATTTAATTTTATTAAATCGCTTCGAAAAATTATGCAAAATATTGAAATGAAGGTTTTTTTTTCTTTTCTTTTGAATTCAAACTTAATCAGGATAGAATATTCCGAATACAATAAACTCAGTTCCTCTTTCCACCTAAAGAATGTTTTTTAAATATAATTACACTTACATCATTTTAAATTCAATTGAGCCCCCAATGAAATTTGTTTCAGACTTAGTCTTAAATTCAAAAGAAAGACTAGATAGGAGTTTTTTGTAATTGATACAGGTATAAATGATACATATATCTAATCCGAAGAATTGTTGAAAGAGAATGTTGTTTTTTTAACATTTCTAAAACTAGTCATGTTTTCTTTTGATATGGAAAATTCTGAATCGAAATCGATAAACTACACTTCTTAGATTCTTTTATATTTTATTGTCCCAGCCTTGATAAGCTCTTAGCAAATTTTAAGTTCTTCCAACCATAAAAAACAAAAACACTTTTGACTTCTATTGGAATTAAATAGAAAAAAATTGTTACAATTGAAAAAAAAAGATGTTATTCATTTAAGAAATCAATTTGCTTAACTCCGTAACTTCAAAACCCCCACTGTTCATGCTCAGTCTTTCTAATATCTGTTGCTGTGCGTTTACTTACGATATCACCACAAAAATTTAACCACCGTCTACTCTTGTGCAAAATGATGACGCAGCATTTCTAACTAGATAATTACTATAATGTAATCATGTTGATTTTTTTTTCAATCATTATGAAAAATATATTCTTAATAGAAGTAAGAGTTACCAAATAGAATTAAATTTTGTGGCGAATGCGTTGATAAAATTATGAAGATCGAAACCCCACATCACATAATTAAAGTATGACTTTAACGGCTATTCCAAATTTATTACCATTAATATTAAAAATAAATAAATAAAATATAACACTTATGTTTCAATTTTTATTAAATTCATGTGTTTCTAGAAATAAGTACAAATAATTATTGTTCCAAAAAAAATTCTTTATTTAAAATTTTTTTTGATATTTTTACTTATTAACTAAATTATATTACACATTTTTTTTTCCTATAGGAATAAGGAAAATAAATTTTTTATGACAAAATTTGTTGACAATATATATGTTAATATTAATGTGATTAATTGTTTATATTATGAATAATAACCATTAAAAGTAGTTAATTTATTACATATATTATTTATTATCAGTAATTAACGATTATTATTTATAAAAATAATTAATTAATAACATATTTTCATTTTTCTTGCCTAAATTATTTCTTTCCCTCGTAAATTATTGAAAGATGTGGTTATTTACTTCTGTTCAGTTAATTTACGCTAATCGTAGCATGCTCCTTTTTTCGTGTATTTTGTATCTTAAAAATAAATCAACCAAAAATGCTTATAAATTAGTTAATAAAGATTTATTTATTATTAAAGATTCCTTGTTTATTGAATGCACTCTTATATTTGCATTCTTTAAATTTTTTCCTCATAATATTTCTCGCTCGTTTTAACGTTCGAAAACAAAGTTTTAACAGCTTGTCTCTTTTTGGGATTTTATTTAATTTTTTTTCTGCCTTGTCACCATCTCATTAAAGTGAAAACTTCTTAATAATCAAAAGTAGATATTCTTCAATTAAAAAAATGTTTTGTTATTTAAATTGTTTCCATTTCAAAAGTCAAATTAATTGCATTTTTTTCATATATTAATTTTATTTTCTAAATCTTTCTTTCTTTATTTTTTTAAAAATCTTTGTTTTTACTGCAATTTTTAGTTTTTACTTGTTATTGATTATTCAAAATTCAATGAAAAAATAATTACTTTGAGTATTAATCTAATTTTAAAATTATTATTGATTTTATTAAAAATCTTATGATATAGTAAAAGAAGACATCTTTATCTGACAAATTACTTTCAAAATATGAGCTTCGAATAAACTTTAACTTGGTAGTTTCTTTTTTTCATTCAGATAATTATTTAATTAATGCTTGTAACATTTTCTTAAGTCTAGATATTGTTCTTTGGGAACTATAGTTCATTTTTCATTTCTAATTTTACCCTTTAAAATTTTAAAATTTCCTGTTAGTTAATTAATTTTCTTCCGTTTGTTATTTCGGCACCTATTTGAAATCTTTGCTGCGCATGTTGTGCTGCCATCTGTCATCGAATTTATTAAGTTCAACGTCATATTTTATAAATACTTTTTCGTAAAATAAGTAGCAATTAGAAATTGCAATTAATCTTCACGCAAAGTATGTTTAATCTATAGGAATTTTATTTTCTAGCTCAAAATTTTTAATACTACTTTCTTTTTAAAAAAATCACCAATTACCAATATTTCAGAATTATTCAGAAGACTAAAAAAATCATTTGAATAAGAGTGAAGTGTCAGAATATTTATAGTAATGATGCTGCATATAAAGTTAAAAATAAATTTAAAATACTCAACTAAAGAACTTTTTTTATCTCTACCTGCTTTAAATTGTGTTTATGCTCTTAATATTTCTCAATATATTTTTTGAGAGTATTTCCATGTTACAACTTTTTGGTAAATTTTCCTGAGGATTTTTAAAATTATTGAATGATAAATAACTATTCGGGTAGACACAGATTTTTCTCTGTGAGTCAATTATCAAAAATCAATATTTAATTCTTTATGTTAATATAAATATAAACAACTTTTGTATAATACTAGCCGGATATACGATACTAGTTGGGACAATTTACTTTACCGGGATAACAGGTTGCTACATACTTCAATTGAATTTTTGTTCGTGTGTGTGTGTGTGTAATCCATTTTTCAACAACATATTTATATTTCAAATTTTAATAGTCTAGTCCCACACAATTCCTTTCATTTCAATTATCTACACAATTTTCCTTAATCTTTGCTTGTAGTCTATCATAAAAATAAGTATCAGTATTTTAAAATGAACGAACTTTAAAAATTCCCACGATTTCTCGATTCTGAAGCTAAGCCTTAACTATAAATATACTAAAATTTCAAAAATTTTATTAAAAGCATGCCTTATACACAAACTTTCTCGAAATACATATTTAAGTTCGATCGTCATAATTTAATCGTCACCTGCATATTCGCTGTTAGTCTATTTTCGCTATATTGGATATAATTATCAGTTCAAGAAACATAAAGTTAAGAAAAAGGTTTTCACGACTTTTAAAATTTTATATCATTAATTCAGGCCTTTTGTGCTATTTCAATCATATGCCACTGAATGTATACAAAAAAAAATCTGTTTAATCTTGACACAACGGCTAATATTTAAATTATAGGTATATGCATTGAATATTTATGATGATCTAAATGAAATAAAGAGTACTACTTTAGGTAGTTTGATTCAGTAAATGTTCTAATGAATTACGAGCTTCATATTTTTATTCAAGGAAGCGATTGTATAAATCAAATTTTAAACCATGAGATGTTGAATCGCAACTAAAATTGAGTTATCTAGAAAATTTTGAATATTATTTTCTTATTGAAAGAGAAATTTCAGAGATATTCATTCATCGTCACAAACAAGATACGCCACGACTGATCAGCCTAGAATTATGAAATTTTTTATTGTTCTAAAGCAAAATCAAACAATAACTCGATCAAATTTGATCACAGAAGATAGGAAAAAAGCATTTTTTTCTTCTTTCATTTAAAAATCGGAGTCTGGAGAATATTTCACCGAATGTGATTCTTTTGGATTCCTTATAATATTTTTCAGACATACATATTTGAATTAAAATGGAATAAAACATTTTTATTTACATCATTAGAATCCTTTTTAAAGTAAAACTAGGAACAGAATTTTTTTTTAATGAATTAGACAAATTTTTAACGAATAACTCTTCGAGATACTGCATACATTTAAAAAATATATATTTTGTTATACACATAAGACTTCAAAAAGATAGTTTTTCTCTATTCATATTTTTAAAATTGATTTGTATGGTTTCAGCATAAAGGGTTTTGTATTAGTTGAAATTTAGTCACTACAGCTTCAATTTAAAGTTTAAACTTTACAAGAGTTGACGGAAAATTAGACAGATATATAATACAAAGAAAAGAATGGCGGAAGACTTAACTTATACAGAATGGTAAAAAAAAAAACTTTCCTGTATATGAAACCCTAGCGGCCTATCTGCTCAATCAATCGAACCAAAATTTCAGGCATAGTTGATTGAAGGTATGCGCTGGAGATAGTGATGATTTTAAACAGAACTGAACTCACAGCTACGGTTACAGTGAGAGAATTTCTAAACTTTTGAATGGCAACACCCATTTTTCCTTACGAAAATGGATCATCATATTGAAAAACCACAAATGGCTTTGGAACGATTAGCATGCGACGAAAATTGCCGGAGTAAAGCGTTTGGAAAGAAGAGCACTATAAAGAACTAAAGACAACAGAGAGGAAAGAGAAAAAAGCTTTTTTTAGAATGGAAAGTTATAATCACAGGTTTTCAGAGAGTTCACTTTCGCAGGTGACAAAGCATTGCATTCGGGAGATGGTGGACAACCATGGTGAGCATAACATGAATTGAGGAATTGGCATAACTACACGTGTTGTGGAATTTTGACACATTCTGACATATCTCGTTCACCAGGCGTGTACACTTTAGATTTCAGATTATCCCAGAACCAGAAATCCACAGGAGTGGGGTCGGAGGATCGCGGTGGCCATGAAACTTCAAAGTTAAGAGAGATTACTCTATCATCAAAGTGTTGTTGCAGAACTGGTCGAAGACATTGGGAGACTTGTGGAGGAGCCCCATCTTGCTTCCATACAAGGTCACTAATGATGTTTCGTTGCCACAGTTCAAGAATAACGTAATTCTGCAACAATGATTTATCCCGTACATTTGTGACAGAACACGATTTCAAATCTATGGGTGTGACCTTTTCGTAGAAGCAAGGACCGAGAACAAATGAGTTAGTGAAACCGCCCCACACAATCACTTTGGCTTCGTGTAAAAACACTGGTGCCGCATCAATTTTTGTCAACCCTGCGAACGCAATTCTTGTTGTTAACGTTTTCAGTTAAAGAGAAGTGTGCCTCATCCTTCCATATTATACACAGCGGTCAGCTGTCATCTTCATCATATCTTATGAGGAAAGAATTTGTGAAGTTCACAAGCAGTTGCTCATCTTCATACAACACCATTTGGTAGCGTTGAAACTGAAAAGGAAATATCCACAGAACAAAGAGCAGAAGTCTGAATGCTGACGTTTTCGGTAAATCCAAATTGCTAGCAGCACTTCCTGCAGTATGAAATGGACCTGCAGTAATCGTGTTATGCACTTCCGTAACAATTTCAACTGAAACAGATGGTCGCCCGGATTGAGGCTGGTTGAAAATGCTTCCAATTTCTTCAAATTTTCTTACCAATTCATGCACACTTCTTTAGAAACATGGGCCTCGTCTTAGCTTTTGATTTCGCCGGTAAATTCGCAACGCTTCGCCAGTGTTTTATCCTTCAGATAAAACAGCTTTATCAACTCACCTCGTTATTTCTTGGTAAGCGTCAACTTGTTGGCCCAATCGAGCATTTGACTGAAAAAACACTCTTACCACACTATTTTTTTAAAGGTTTTCCACTAGCAATGGTTTGCACGTGGCAATCTGATATTGGACTTCTACTGTCTAACCCTGTGAATTACGTAAAATGCGTCAAGCTCCTCCTCTCTATGTTGTCATTGGTCCTTTATAATACTTTTCCTTGAAAATCCCTCGCGATGGCAATTTTCGTCTCACACTAATCGGTTTACGCCATTTGTGGCTTTTCAATACGCTGATCAATTCGCGCAAGGAAAAAAAATGGGTGTCGCCATTCGAAAATTTAAGAATTATCTCTTTGTAACCATAACCGTGAGCTCTACACTGTTTAAAATTACCACAATTTACAGAGCATTCCATCAAACAACCATGTCAGAAATTTTAGTTCGATTGGTTAAGCGGATATCCGCTTGGGTTTCATATAGAGGGGAAGTGCTTTTTCCCCTCCTTGTGGCGTACCTACTTAAACAATAAGCCTCGAACAAATACCAAAATTGCACTTTTCATTTTTTAAAGCAACTCTTTATTTATTTATTTATTATTATTATTCTTTCTAACCGATTTAAGTGATTTTGAAGACTGAGAATGCTATTAAACTTAAATAATCGAATATGAAAAAAAATTGAACTCATATTATTAGAGCCGATCTTCTCTATGAATGAACTCCGTTGAAAGAAACCATTTGTGTCCCTCAATTTTTTTCAAATAAAAAAAAAATGCAAATATATACACATACTACTATTGTATGTTTATTTAATGCAGGTTTGTTTGCGCTATTAATTGCTTCAGAAAAGTTAGAATTTTTGGGAATTTCTTTTTCTTTCGCAATTTCTTTTTTGCAAATGCATTTTAGTGTTCTAAACACATTCTTGCCTGAAAATAACTCTTTATTCTTTTAATCGGCTAAAAGAGCGCTCGGCATTTATTATAAACTGGAAATTTTTTTAAAAAGTTTAAACACAATTAATGCATTTAAAAGTAACAGTACAATTATTATTTAATGTAACTTATGTGTTATATACACCCCTTTCATTTAAAATCAAATACTGTAGCAAAGCAGTTATTTGGATTAAATTTTCCTCTACATCATTATTATGAAATATTACTAAGTTTTGGGAGCATTTTTCTGATTAATATTTTTCTAAAATTTTTATATCAGTGATTTATTTCAAATGCTTTAAAATCTATCTTCTATTTGTGTAAAAACTGTATTAGTTAAAGAGTTAAAAAATAGCATCTAAATTTTTCAACCGGATTTCCTATAATTTTATTTCCTATTTTGAAATATATTTTTTCTCTTTTTCTAATAAGTTTTTCAGTAAAGTGTTCTGAAAGATCCAAATTCGTCTATAAATAAGATAAATTTGATTCTCAAATTTTGGATTTTAGCTTTAATTTTATTGACTAAATTAAAAGTCCAATAAAAAATAAACGTTTTTATTTGAAATAGTTTATTGATAGTGCTAATTTTTTACAATGTTGTAAATTATATTATTAAACAAATGCTATTAAATAAAATTTCTGTCATGTCTTGTACTAAATCCAATAGACTTTTATCTTTGGATATTACAGCATTATTGTTATTTGCATGAACAAATTCTTCTAGAGTTTTACAAGTTGGATCAAACTGTATATATACTTCTTTGACCGGTTTTATTTTTGGCTTCCCAATGGGTGTTGCATAATAGTTTACGAGTAATGTTTAAATGCTTTTTTTAGAATTTCCCATCTGTTTTTAGATGAAGAAATTAAGCAATATAAACGTTGCAATATCACCCTTACCCCCCAAAAAAATTGAAATATATACTGGTGGAAGCGGGATCACAAATTGATGAATTAAAAGAATGTCCATCCCAGGCACATCCAGTAGCATAATATTGTACAATATTGTGTGATATTATATAATATTAAACAATATTGGGAATATTGGTCAATATTGTACAATATTTGTGTGCTACTAGGGATAGACAAGGCACATAAATTGCAAGAAGGTTTAGAGCAATTATTCTAGATTCTACACCTTCATATTTCCGTTTCATTTTATTATCGTTGTTGTATGTCTGTGCACGACAATCCATAATTACTAAATCGAGCTCACTTAACATTTAAAATCGAGTTTATGCTAGTTCTTCAGTCACATCAGTTACTTCAATAAACCTTAGAAATGGCATGTTTATACTTAATCTTCAAAATTTATATACCTAAAGGCCCTATCACACGGAAAATACCCTCTACACTTTCGCCAACAAACGACGACGAAAGTGACGTCACTAGAGTATTTTCTGTCTGGTAAAACTAAGAATGTAGGTTGGCGCTATGGTGTATTTATCGCTCTTTCTATTCATTGCCCCTACTCAGTGAATATCTGCAATTTTCTCATTTCATTATTCGTAGGATTCCAGTCAAGACATTACTTGAATTTCTAATTAAATCTGCAATAAATTTTTTTATTGATCCCATTAGCAATATATACAAAAGCCCATGGTAGCAATAATAGTAGTAATTTTTTTTAAATTCAAACTACTTTAGAATTTGTAGATAAATTGCGAATGCAGTGCAATGAAATTCCATTGCTTTAAAAAATTGCAATTCTATTGACCCGTGGTCCGGGCCGGGACTTTCAGATCACGGGAAAGACAAGTTATCTCTGTGCCAGGACGCCGGCATTAAAATACATTCTAACTATAATTTGAAACCGAATTAAATTAATATTTATCATTTCTAACGTATTCAAGATAAATCTGAGCATACTATGTGACTTTTATCCTATTAGAATTTTTTAAAAAAAAAAATATTCGTTCATGCAATATTAGAGTGAAATTTTAATCGATCTCAATTGGCAGCATCTCTTCTTAACTGACAATAACAAATAGACGCTTTTTTTTTGGCATAATGGTGTGTTATGAAAACACATAAATTCTTTGATTGGCATAATTTAACTGTAGAAAAATGAATATTCGTTAAATAGCATTGAGAATACAGTAAGTGATTTTATAACTTAAATAAAATTTGTAAATATTTATGTTTGTAATTTTGTCTAAAATATGACTGATTGAAATATTCTAGAAAGTTTTATGTAGTTTATTCTAAAATTTTCCTTTTCAATTAAAAATAAAACAAAGGCTGAAGCATTCAAATTATTTTTTATCCTGTTTTAAAGAAATTATTAGATAATTATTTTAGGGAGTGTAAATAATATGTGTAATAGCATTTGTTTTATTAAGAGTTGATTTATTTACTCTGAATTTTATGCAATTTTTTATTTGTTTGGAAATAAAATCTTTTATGATGTTTTTTATTCCCTTGTTTAATTCGAATTTCAAAGTACTTATATAGAAAGCATTTGCCAATGTCAATTTCTTAATTTTCAACATTTCTCCTGTTTGAATTATTTAATAAATCCCATACAAATGTGGTGGATATTATTTATTTCTGCGATATCAAATTTATTTTTGCAATGTGAATTATAGACATATGTTTCATCTTTAATGGGCAAAATAATCAGGAAATTATTAAATTCTCAGTTTATATTTGGTAGGCAAAATTTGTAATAAAAAATTGCTATTGGATTTTTAATAAAATTCACACAATGTTTTAAACTGTGTATATATAAAGTAAATATTTGCAGTTTGTATACTTTGTTTTACTTGATAATTTATTCATTGATATGATTAATAAAGTGACTATTAATATCTGAAAGATTACATTGGAAAAAATAATGCTTTGGAATATCTGTGTTCTATCTCTCAATTTGAGAATTTATTACATTATAGTAAATTAAATTAGTTGTCAATAGCAAATCATAAATTATATATTTCAAAACTCCTGTTGTCTTCTAATTCAATATATACATATAAGGTAGATAAATTTAGTCATGAAATAGTTGTAAATTTGAATAATTAAAGAGAAAGCAGTTTTTATTCTCAGTAAGGCATAATCACAGGAGAAAAATACAGTACAATTTTGCAGCTAAAATTAAGAAACAAAAAATAGCTTTAAAAAAGTGACATTTTATTAGAGAAGTGAACTTTTAATTTTCGGTACCACAACTGAAATTAAAGAATTACTTTGGCAGCAGTGCTTGCAAATTTTTTTGTTGACGCAAAAAAAAAAAAAAAAAACCTCATCCCAAAAATAACGTCATGTTCTGACATGATAATAATTGGGGAGACCAGGGACAGTTGGCACTTTGCTAATAGGATAGGTGAAAAACACTAGATGGCCATTAAAATTCAGAATTTAGAATATTTTATAAGTTTGGATTTATTTAGAAAAATTAATTTTATAAATTGAGTTAAATTAAATTTATATATAATGCTGTTTAATTAAAAGTTTAAAAAAATGTTTTAATAAAAATTGGAAATATGAGAAGATAGTTTTTAATTTTTACTCATTTGTTATATTTCTTTTTCAGTGATCTTCTAGCGAGATTTCTCTCTTCAAAAACTCTGTTCATGCAAAAAAAACTTATTAATATAAATAATATGGATTAATTATCTCAATGTAATTTAAAAGAAAATATCAAACAATCTCATGATTAAAAAGTACAACTTTGTTATAAATAACCATTGGAAATAGTAGCAAAGATGTCACATTACTTATGATTTTGAAGAAAAATAATATAAAAAATCTCAAGATTAAAAAGTACCACTCACTTAGAAATGACCATTGGAAATAGTAGAAAAGTTTACAATTTTGGAGAAAAATAAGATAAAAAGCAACATAAAATATAAAAGATTTCATTATTAAAAAGTGCTACTCACTTAGAAATGACCATTGGAAATTATTAGAAAATCTGTAGGATTTCCATTTGTTGTATTATGTAACATATGAACAAAAATTCATTAAACTTTAGACTTAAGCTTCTAATTAAATTTTAAAACTTTATTTTACTTTTTAAAAGTTACTTAATTTTCAGTTATAAAATTAGCAGTAGAAAATGTGTCTCATGATTTATGATTTTGAAGAAAAATAATTTGTATTTTTTATTGTTCAGCATGTTATTTCCAATGAATGATATTTTTTATTCTGTGTGAATACATAAAAGTGTTTTTTAATTATTTTTTGAAGAATAATGCTTTTGTAATTTTTAAGATGTGTATTTGAACATTCATATTTAAAATATTTGAAAAAAAAATCTGTAATTTAGGTTTCTGATTTAAAATGAGTATTTGCATTTTTCTCCAGGAAGTGCAGAGAGAAAATTTATCAATGAATTGATTTTTTTTTCTTTTACATAGGAATCATTAGCAATGGAGTGTGAAGTGCCTCGTAGACCACATACTGTTGGAGCATTGCCAAAAGTATGGACACAGTCTCCATTAATCATGAATCTTTTAGAAGAAATTGAAAATGAGGCCAAAGGGCCTGTTTCCAGACCTAGTAGGTTAAATACATGCATAATTTTGAAAATAGAGTAAAATTTAAGATATACTGGGATCTCATTTACTTTAAAAGGTACTTTTCTGTTAGCTGGATGCTATTGAAAAATCACCAAATAATGCAAAATTCCATTGACTGTTTTGTCATTTGCTGTGCTTGATGTCTTAGTTTGTGTTTGGTTCACAATTGATGACACTTGCCCTTGCTAATGGAAAAATACCCTTTAAAATCTATTATAATAAAAATGGAGCTCGAAATGCGTTGCTAAGCGCAAAACTGGAGAACGGCTCGACCGATTCGGCTAATTTTTTGTTTAATAGTTTCGTTAAGACACGAGGATGGTTCTTATGGAAAGAAAAAATGAAAAAACTGCGAGGAAAATAGTTAAAACGACACTTTTCTAACTTTCCCGCCAAAAATCTGCATTTCCTTCCCCCACGCCAACTGAGTGAGATAGCAGGAAGTAATAAATTATGATTTGTTTAGAAAGAAATGCGCGAAGTCAGTTGGTTTTCATTCATAGATAACGGGATGTTTAAAAAAGAAACAAAATAGCTGCTTTTATTATTAGTCTGTATGAATATTTAATCTATGCCTGCTCAAAATAAAATTTCGGCACGGAAGAAAAAAAAAGAATAACAAAGTGAAAATAGGGTTTGTAGAAACAAAATTAGTGAAGAAAAAAAGGATAGAAAAAAAGAAAAGAAAAGAAGGATGTGTGTGTATCAATATTATTTCCTCTGTGCGCGGCATTTTCCGAGCTTTTTTTAAACTTTCGCATCTCTTAAAAACCAATTGTCTTTATTGTTTAGTGTGCTTACATTTATGAAAATTTGAATCTCATTATTCTATGAAAATGTAGAATTTTAGACCTTTCCCTCCACCATTTAAGTAAAATATCAATTCCGGGACAATCATTGCTCGGATACAAAGAGAAAGATGAATAGCACAATGAACAGAACATCTGAAGAAAATAATACTAAATAATACTCTAAATAAATTATATGATTATCAAAATTTGTTTGGTTTAAAAATATTTTGATGCAAAACCTGTTATGAGACATAGCTAAATAAAATATTATATGAAAATTTTAGCGAGCATTAATACTGGCGAACCGACTGGTCGCCAAGGGCGGCTAGTTATTAAATAAAAATTTGTGATTATTACACATGTTATATAAATATTTTTTTATTTATAATTTTATATTATTTAAATCAACATCATGCTTGAAAATAGTAATTTAAAAATGTTTAGTATAGCCTTGAGTATGAAAATTCTTTTCTTAGTATGTTGATAAATTTACATTGAAAAAAGAATGATTTAATTATTAATTTGAATGAATGCATCTTCCTATATTATTGATCTATTATTTGAACAGAAAGCTGCATGTTTAATTTGATGCTCTTTAAATTCAAATAACACAAATTACTTAATCTTCTGTACAATTAGCCTTTAAAGACATCTTGAAATCAGGCCTAAAATTTTTTTCTAAGCCATTTAGTAAATATAATTCTTTTAAAAAATAAAATTTTAAATATTCTGTCAAATAAAATGTGATGAAAATATCCTAGAATCGCCGCAGAAGAATTACATGAAAGAAAATTTGAAGAGATTGAAAGAAATCCAAGCCCAAGCAAAGAAAAAACTTGCAGAAAAGCAACCCTTGAAGCCTCTTAGAGTTCCCAATCATTATCGTGAAGTACAGTCGAAAATATTGATAAATCCTAATCAATCAAATGTGAGTTTTTTTAACGATTTATATTATTACTTTTTATTTAATTAATGTTTCTCTACACATTACTTCATTTTTGTAATAAACAATTTTCATATTTAGTACTATTTTATAAAATGTAACTTAAAATTATCAAATGGCAGTTGAGGAGGCCTTAAAACAGAGGAAAAAGAGTAAAAACTAAGACTGTCTTTTACCCTACCACGAATATGAGGCTACCATTTTTACTGAATTTATCACATCTGATAACATAAAACTATGCAGTTGACTTTAAATACTCTTGAGAAAGATTACAGCTTGGAATTGGCATTATTTTCAAAAATTAGTAACTACATTGTATGAGAAAAGTTAGATAAAAGATTTTTCAGAAGTTCTGATTAATGAGAATTAAATTATGTTTTATATAAAAATAGATTGATTATTTAAATGATATTATACGAAATTTTATTCAAAATCAAGCTATTGTATGTGTATTTTTGCAATATCAGACGAATAATAAAAAAAAAACCCCAGATAATTTACTACATTTAGATTTTACGTTTTCAAAATATTTTTTTTATTCCAATTGAGTAACATTTCTTTGTGTTTAAACCAATTCATAAATTTAAAATTCTTGTTTTTTTCTGCTTTTTGTCAGTTTTATTTAAGTCAGGTAATAAGTCTAGTAATCATAATTCATTGAAAGACAAGTAAAAATTGTTGATTGATAATTTAATTAAAAAATTAATGTTCTTTATTTTATGTACATAAACATTTTCTGTAAAATTATTTATGCAAGATAAAAATAATAAAATTGTAATTTTATTGAATGTAATGCATGATAAAATTGGATTGTGCATAACATGAATAAATTAGTATAGTTTTCCCATTTAAAATAATTCTATTAAAATATTTTACTATGCAGGTTTTAAGTGAAAATTTTCTGAAACAACTTATTTTCTAACTATAGTTAATTAAAATCATATGCAGTCTTACTACATGCAGTTTTTTTCCCCGCATGCTTCTGTATTGTTAATTCACTTTTTATAAACTAAATATCCTATTAATAGTTTTTCATAATCCTTACAAGATAATTAATTCAATCAGGGCCTCAGTGCCTTTTTGTCTAAAAAAATACCTATTATAAATCTTTCCTGAAAGGGGTTGTTTAAATAGAATATTATCTAATGTTAAGATAAAAATATTTTGAATGCATATTGCTCCTTTATAAATTTTAAACTTTACCAAGAGAATGTTCCCAGATATTTTTGACTAGTAATATTAGAAATATCTCAAGATAAAAAGCCATGACATCATGGTTTTTGAAATCCCAAAAATTTGTTATTCATCTCTTCTTGTAACAATTATTTAGAAAGCTAAGTTTTAATAATTCAAGAGGGAATTATTCACAATTTCATTAAAAAAAACTTTTTAAAAAATTAAATTGTTATTTTCTTGTCATGATTGAAATTTGAGTATTTCAATAAATTATTTTTCATTCTTTTACTGAACAGGAAAAGAGAGCAGAAAGAAATGTATACAATAATACTCCTAAAACTGCAGGCCCTCATCGAAGCCAGCCACCTCTTTCTCCTTGTGTGAGACCAAAGTCTGAGAGATTAAGTGTTCCACAACAGTATAGGTCTCTTCCTGATTTAAATCAATCTGAAGATAATGATCAGGTTTGGACATTTTGATATTGAATTTTTTTTTATTTAATAAGCTGATTTTTAGAATTTTCAACAAAGATTTATAAATGCAGATGAATTAAAGTTGCAAATAAATATATATACAATAAAAGTTTATAATTTCCATGATTGTTTGTAACTGAAAATATATTTTATTTCACTCAGTTATTACAATAGATATGGATGCAATGTCTTATTTAGTCACTTTTTTTTTGTCAGAATAATTATTTTAAAGAAATCTTATGATTTAATTTATAAATATAAAATTTTAATTTTAACTCATGACTGATGTATAAATAAGTGTACATTGATTTTAAAAAAGTCAAATGCGTTTGAACAGCTCTTGAACACATGAGCTGAAACTTATGTACCCAGGGGGTAGGAGGATCTAATTAATCAGTGTTGTGAATTTTTCTTTTTAGAGGAATAAAGATAAAAATGGAAATAAAAAGTTGTGGCATTTTCATTTTCAAATTAAATGTATCAAACTTTTTGCTTGAGCACTTTGTACATACAAAGAGCTCAAGTTTGATATTTTATTAAACATGAAAAGTGTTACCTGTTGATTTATTTTACATTTCATTTAAAACTTTCTTGTATAAGTCTTGATTTTATGTTTCTTACGCTATTATAACATGCATATTTTATATTATGTTCTGGTGTTTAAACATATTTTTGTTTATATACTTAGAGAATCTGTTGAAGTTTCCTGAATTTCCAAGTATACACAGGAATTTTCTTTTTTATAAAAACAACAATTTATGCGTTAAACTTTTTTGAATAAAGACTCATTTATTATGGTGATAATCAATTAGCAAAATGGTGAATTTTAAATTGCAAGTTGTTTGTTTTCCCTTTCCTATTTTTAGATTGGTGAAAATTTGAACTGCATTTAAATATTATCTTACGTAATCTTGTGTGGATTATCTTACGTAAATCTTGTGTTTGTTTTTATAATAATAATAAAGTAATTTACACTATAAATTTAATCATTTCTTTTTTCAGAATTTAGACATTGTGAATAAAGATATGAGAACTCCTGCAAGTGATATCATATCTGAAAAAAATTCTCATAGTTTATCTGATTCAAAAAGAAAACCAGAAATGCCTCATCGATTAGGTCAAATTCCTAACTAGTAAGTTGGTCATTGAAAATTTTGTTTACTGTTTTGTTGTGTAATATGTTGTTTAAGACTTTTTCTAATAAGCTACTTTTAAAATTTATATAGTCAATAGTAATTGAGTTAACAGTACAGATTTCATTTCCAGCTTAACAGAAAGGAAGAAGCAGTGGGAATTGGAAAGAGAAAGGCAACTCAGACTTAGAGAAGAAGCTAGTATTCCAAAAGGTTATACTTTGCTTCCTGATGAGGAGAGAATTGAGACACTAGAACTTCTAAAAAAAAGTGAGTGCTGATTTTGACTAACAATTTTCAATTTGAAATTAAAATAAGCATAAGTTTTACTGTTCTAACCACTTCATTGGCAATGGTCACGTTATTCTTGTCTTTACAATTTAACAAAGACAGATCCAAAATAATTAGCGAATTCCAACTCCGCTGTATTATCTTTGGAATTTCTCCAATTCATTCATGCAATAAGTCTTACCAGACTCTCTGACCCGCCCGTAGGCACACAAATTTAAAACATAAAATTGAATGACCAGATTACTGGATAGGTGGGAATGTCTGTGAGTCCTAAGGGCCATCACCTGCCATGGTACAACTTTTTCTGTAGGAAGTATGCCCCATCATCAATGGAAAGAGCCTACCCCCACCTATTAGTGTACCTTCTAAGGTGGCAAGATCCAAACACCATGCTGGAAGCATCTTGCCCAAATAAATAGAGCATGTAGTTAATATCGATTTTGTTATATTGTTTAAAAGTATTAAAATGAATGAGAAATATTTTATATATTAGTGGATCAGATAATAAGAGATTCCACTAATATATTTTATATATTAGTGGAATCTCTTATTATCTGATCAAAGCTTTATTTACACTTGCCTTTAATACTGACAATTTTTTATTTATATTTCTACTATTGTGTTTCAAATATTATGCAAAATATCAGATTTGCAATACAATTCCACTATTTTTAAATGATGCCACCAAATGATTGTATGCTTAAAAACTAGTAAACAAACAAGAATATTTGGAGATTTCCCAAAAAGATCAGGTTTGAATTTAAAGTGATTATGAATTAGAAGTTAAAAATTGCTTTGACAAAATATCATAGAATTTTAACCTAATATTTTGTCATAATTTGGATTTACTTTATTAAATAGGTTAATAAACTATATTGCTTAAATTTCTGCATTTGAATTTCAGATGTTAATTATATTGGTTTACTAGTATAATTGGATGGTTTTTGAAATAAATCCATATTTGCTATATTTGGCTGTATACTGATTCAATGTAAGTGATTAATGCTTAACAAGTTTTAAATATTCATGTTATTTCATTGTTGAGATACACAACATTATATTTTTTTTTTTATCGAGACCAGAACTGTAGTATTAACACTGTGAAAAATTTTACATTAATAAATCAACCTATTATATAATGGGATCAACTAATAATACTGATAACTGATGAGATGTAATATAATATATGATATATATATAACATTATATTTTAATTTAAAGTGACTTACATTATTGCAAATTTTTATTATTAATAGTATGATCCAGTGATAAGTTCTTTTGTCCACAACTTTTTAAAGATATTTTATTTGCGAAGATGAATGTTGTTAAAGACTTATATTACTTGTTATTATGTTAATTATAATTTTAAAAAATATATAAATTATAATTTTATATTTTGAGTTCTTGGGGTTTTTGATCTCAAAGGTTCTTTATCTTGGAACATAACTATTAAGTGCCTTAGAAGAAAGAATGAGGATCTTTCCTGTCTTAAAAATCCAATGCATAATTTGCAATTGTAATTTTTTCCTTTGTTTGCAGATCAAGAAGAAATAATTCAGAGCCTTGCAGTGTTGCCAGTTCGGAATGACACAATAAGGTTAAGAAGTTACAAAGAAGAATTGGAACGTCAATTAGCAAAAGTAGAAGAAGGTATTAAAATATTTTCAAGACCAAAAGTTTTGATAAAAAATGACACATAGCTATATAGTTACAAGAAAAATCTTGAATGACTTCTTTATATTATGAGACACTGATAATGTTTGAATGTTTTTATAATTATTTATTGGCATGTTCAATAATGTGTATGAATGTTTTATGTATTAGCTGTTGGAAGATATAGATGCATTCTGTTTTTGGTTGTTGTTTATAACTAATATATATGAAATATATACATATGACAAATGAATTTTGTTTTTATATGTATTACATTATGAATAAACATAGTTTAAATAAAGTAACATGAAGATTTTATAAATAAATATAATATCAGTAAATTTTAATCACTGCTGCGTAGATGTGATACCTTTTTCCTTTCGAAAACCAGTGATAGCAATATGCTATGTTATAGTTTTAAAAACTCTAACGAATTATTTACCTATTGTAATAATTAAGAATTTCAACAGGGTCTTTAATTTAATATGTTGTGAAATTTTGTTTAATTAAGATATAGTTTTTCATCACTGGTATGATAGTGCATTTTTTGACAAATAAATCAGCATGAAAGAGAAAAAAATTCTTTTAAGTGACCATAGCTATTGAAAATGTCAATTTATACCCAGTTTACTTTTGACTAAATGTAGCTACTAAATGTAGAAAGCTAGTTTTAAGAAACAAAATTTTGTTAATTTACTAGATATTTAAAAGACTGAAAAGTGTGATACATATATATTGGAGTTTAGAATTGTATGTTCAAAACTGACAGATCTTGTTCTCTGCAAAGTTTACACTGGATGATAAGAATTTATTTTTGAACAAAACTCATTTCTAACTAAAAAGAGATTGATAAAAAAGAGTAGTTTATGCAAAACTGTTATTACAAAAAAATTTGTATATGGGATATTGACCATAACATATACAGTAGTTTGATAATACAGAAAATCACGATATGAATTATTATAAAGTCCTACTAAAAAGTTTGAAATTTTTCACTCATATAATCATGCTTTGTATATTTTGCCTTTAAATAAATAACGACTGAATTAATATGCATTAAATTAGCTAACTGATATTATTAAGTCATGATAAGTATGTGTTTCTTGGGAAAATATCCAACCACAAAAGTCAGCATAAAACAACAGTTTAATACATTATAATAAATTAAAGCTGTACAAAAGTAATCTTCATGAGCTGCTATGTAAAGCCTTTTTTATTTTATCTGACAGAAATTTTACCTTTTGTACATCAGTTTTTGCTTTGGAAAATTCTTCATATCGAATCTAAAAAAATAATTAAAATTAAACCTTTAAAATTCATAGCATGCATTACATTTTTCCCCCAAAATTTGTAGTTTTTTAATTCAATGTTAAAGAATCAAATAGGTTTAAAATAAAATTTCATCTACCTTATGAATATCATATACTGTCTACTTTATCATACTTTTTAGCTACATTATGAGATAAGTATTTTATCTAACATATCTAAAATGACAAAAACAACAACATTTTATTTATTGATTGATTGTATTGTAACAGAGGAAAAGTACACATTATGGAAAGGAAGATAGATTGCATCTTTTATTAAGATCTACTTTTAGATTTGAAATATTAATAGGAAAATTTTTTTTCATTACAGATTTTTAATGTTTTATATGAGGTATTATCAAAATTATACATTATTTTTCAAAGCTGTCATTGTTTGAAAATAATTATAGTTTTTTTTAATCTATAGAAATTCTACTTAAAAGTATTCTATTTCAAAACTCTGAATAGAGTTGATTGATTATTTGTATATAAAATCATTTACTTGCGCACACAATTATTATAATTGCACATTCTATATGTTTTGATATGAAAGGACAAAAAGCTTTTCATACAATTTTATCTGAGAGAGAACATATTACATAAGTTTTTTAAAATAATTTTCCATAACAATCATAATTGAAGAAAGATGTTTAAATTTTAGAGTAACACCCCTTGCTCAATAAAATCCTATCTGCCCGATGGAAATGGCGAATGCTAAATGGGCCAATGTGATAAGAAGGAATAATTGTAAAAAGAATCAAACTATGGTTATATGCACTTTACATGAAACATTTCTTGTTGTCACCAAAACTAATTTAATTTTTTAATACATATTTTGTATGCAACACAAATAAATTGTAAAATAACAGTCACAGAGAAAGACATTGTTAGATGAAATGTAGGAACAGCATATTTAAAAAATAAATTTTAGATAGTAAGAAAGAAAGTCTATTATGGTTAAAAAAATTCTTTTATTAAATTATTTACTGCATCATTAAACCTATATATATGTGTGCATGCTATTAAACAATACATAAAGTTATAAGTGCACTATTCAAGCCTCATCATTTCATATGCGACTTCTATTACTCATCAAAGTATTGCAAGAGTAAAGATGTATTTTTTATTCACAATATTTTCTATTCAGAAACCATTTTTAATATTCTTTTAATTTGGATTATAAAAAAATAAATGACTGTTGGTTATTTAAAATATTTCATTCATTTTAGAATTTTGAAAACTTCAAATATATGTATATATACTTACATAAATAACTGTATAACCAGTACTTTTTAACAATCTTGTGCCAAGTGCATTTACACCAGTAAGTTCTCTTGAACAGTGTGTAAAATCTTTTTGAAACATTACAAGAATGGCCACCCTGAGGAAGTATCAGGAGTTATTAATTTGCTATAGATTTAATATATAGATACAAACATTGACTTATATCATTTATATTTCCCATAATTTTTTATTTGAAAACCCATAATTTTTATTTTATTTGAAAACCCATAATTTATTTTTTTCCCCATAATTTTTTATTTGAAACTTAAAATATTAACAGTTTTTTTGGGCACATTTTTATATCAACTTAGTACTTATTAATCAAGAATTCTTATTCCTCATCTGCTTACGATTTTAAAAATATCAAAATTCTATCATTAAAATAATATTGCTATAAAAGATTCTACCAGTAAAGCTTGATAAATTAAAAAAGGATATTAAATACTTATTTGTTGAATTCAAAGCATGAGAATAACACTGTTTCTCACACATATAACTGATTGCTCATTCTAAATGTAACATAAAATGCACATTTTAAATAATTTCATTATAAATTAAATCTGATATTATCTTTGATAGTTTTCAATATCAATTTGAAATTATTTTAATTGAAACCATAAATAACAGCATTAATTATACTTTTCTTATCATATACTTTCCTCATTAGTGTGATCTTGCAATGTGATTTTATCATATAATTATGCTCAAGAACAGTTATTTAAGTAATTATTAATTGATATAATAGAGTCACAGATTATTATATATATATATATATATATATATATATATATATAGTAAAACAACACTTTTTTATAATAATGAATTACTTATTTAAAATTATACAACTTAAAAATATATTTCAATTCATTTTTATATATTAAATGAACTAAACTGATAAAGAAATAAAATAATATGAAAGTTTAATTAATATCCCAAGATTTGAGTTCTTTATAAAAAAGGAGAAAAACACATTTTTTTTAAATATTTACTTTTTAATAAAGACTACCTTTTGCATATACTCAAAAGAAGTATAAGCTAACAAATTAATTCATGGATATGAAATACAACAGATAGTAAAATTTTGAATATTAGCTCCTGTTTATTACAATTATCTTAACATATTTCGATTTCTTAAGTTGTTATGCTTATTATCCAATCATAAGTTGTATCTGTAGTGATGAGTATTCAAACACTAAATGAAAATTCATGTTTTCAACTTTTAACATTGAGTATGATAAGAATTTATGGATTGTTATAATTTTTAATTGCAATATTTCTATCTCAGTCATATGATAATCTTTGTATTGTCACAACATGATCTAAGTGCAGTCACAATAAAAATGATCACTGCTTACTTTCGATCTTGGCATGAAAAAGCAATCACAGAAGGTATCGCTTGACCAACAGTGAAAAGTATATAAAGACTGTTGGAATTGTGGAAGTAAGACAAATATGGGGTGATTAATCAGACATTCACATGAATGTGAGGTATTTGTATCTCAGTAAAAAATGGCGGTATTTCAGAATTGGATAATTTTATGAATTTTTCATGTTTTATTACAGATGATAAAATGGTACTATTTTAAAACAGGTTGTCTACTATAGTCTTTTTTCTTCAAACACTACTAAGAATTTGAGGAATCGTTTGATTGTATTGTTTGTACCATGGCTCTTCAATTATGCAAACTAGGAAGGGTAGCAAAACTGGAGTTAGCATGGCTTCACAATCTGCAAATACTTTCATATCCTTTCTAACTCTTTTGCCATCCATTCCCAAGGGTCTAAACAGCAGAAAATGGTTGTTCTCTGTGACTAAATAAATTCATGTTAATCATATGAATAAATAATTTGTTTGCTTACATGTAAATGGTCTCTGTAACTGCCTAATGGTTAATATTCTTAATTAATTAATTTAGTGAAGAATCC
The DNA here is from genome assembly GCA_026289955.1 of Argiope argentata. Taxonomy (NCBI): domain Eukaryota; kingdom Metazoa; phylum Arthropoda; class Arachnida; order Araneae; family Araneidae; genus Argiope; species Argiope argentata. The sequence continues at coordinate 3,274,946 of JAOUZG010027273.1, read as the reverse complement.
AATCAATATCCCAATGGGAACAAAAATGAAATTAACACTATAAAAACAATATAATAATAATTCAAATTGATTTTTCAAACTTTTTTAGTAAAAAATATGTAATATATATATATATATATATATTCCTGTCATATTATGGTATAAAATAAAGAAATGTTAAAAAAATTAATATGCAAATATTACTGTTTGAAAAATATTAAATGACTACCTTTTACAACCATTTGGAATTGGTTTATTTTCTCTAAAACCTAAACCAAATTCCTGTATTGGTAATGGTTTCTCTTTTTCATTCAATATGAATTCAGCATCTGTAAAACAAATTCTACTGAATAAATAGTTTATGCTTAGTTACACTAAGAAAATTATATCAAATTTCATATTATATATATATATATATAGTTGATATTATTTCCTATAATATACTGTATATTTATTAATATAAAAACTGTATTTAGTCTCAATTTAGTAATAAATATGACTGTTGAAAGAGATTAATTTCTAATAAAAACAAAATTGGATTAATATTTAAAAAAAACTAAATAAAAATCTATTTTAGCGTTAATGTTTTATAGCCATAAAGCAAAAACCTTAAACATTTTTTTTTTATGTATAAATTAAAAACATGAAAAATAAAAAATAGTACAAATAAAATCATATAAGATGATAAAGTTTTAAGTTGGAAATTTAAATGAAGTCCTACAATTTTAAACAATAGAATATTTTTTAAAGAAAAATATTCTCGAGGTCTTATTTCATCCTCTTTTTAAAAAAGTAATAATCCATAGTACTTTAAAAAAAAAACAAATAAATAAAACAGTTTTAAACTTGAAATCAATATAATTATCTAAAATTAGAATCAATGTAAGATTAAAAATGATTTATTATAAAATATACATTTATTTTAATGATGTTCAAATGAAACCGAATCATCATAGCATACACAAAATAATTTAAAGAAATATTTGTATTTTTTAAAAAAAAAATGCTTTGCAGTATAAATAAGGATAATTAGTTATGAAATAATTGTAAAAAAGGAGCTTTCATGCCTTTAATACTTTTATATAATTTAGTACAAATAATATAATCAAAAAGACTATCAACCTTTATTAAAAAACCTCATTACCTTTATTAAAAAAATATTTCAACATGTTCTAGATTACCTAAGATATATAAAATAAAATATTGTTATGAAAAGATATAATAAAAGTTGATGTCGTTGTAATGTTACCTATGAAAATTCCAGTGTCACTAACTTGATTTACTGATAAAAATTTTTCTTTTGGAATTAGAATACTCAAAACATTAACAACATGTTGACGACTTTTTTCAATAACAGAACTTTCTGGTAACTGAAAATAAATAAGAAAAATAAATGACACATAATAAATAAAAATTACAAATACAAAAGGTGCGAAATGATTGAAAATTATTAAAATGCAAATTACTATTAGTTATCCAAATAAAACTATTTATTAACCTTACAATTTGAGTTTTATATACTTAATTGGTGGCAACTATTCCATTTTTTATATTTTTGCTCTCTTAAAGAAATATAATGGAAACTATAAGGAATTAATTCTGAATAATAAAAAATTAATTGTTAAAACTTGGTGTTCCAATTCTAAATTAGATGTGAAACAAGTTTTTATGAGCTATTTTTTGAGTATTGAAAAATTTTATTGAGTTTTTTTTATTTTAGTTCTTTTGAAGTATTTTTATAACAAAATTTTATGTAGTTATTCAGATTATTACACAATTGGAAATGCAAGCTCAAAATTCATACAAAGAGTTTTTTTATTTTTAATTTTATGTATAATTTGAGAAAGTATTTATCATTACAGTATTAAGATTCAAATCATTTTCATTGCTTCTATAGATGTCTAATTTTTTATAATGTTGTAAAAAGATAAGGACAGAAGATAGCTCCACCCCTCCCTCAATTCTTCAGTAAAATTATGGAATTTTATTTATTTCATTGAAATTTTCCCGGAATTCAGTAACATCCTCTTTGTTACGCATATTAGAAAATACACTGGCTTGCAAAATTTAAGCAACAATGTTAATTTTAAGCAGATAGCCATGAAGCTGCAAAAAGAAAAAAAAAGAGTTCTTATGATCAATACAATTAACACGTTATTCAGGAGAAAGGGAATGCGCCTGCAGATATCGGGAACGAAACTTTACAGGTGAAGTGAGCGTACGCAAAACGCGTGCGGTTGGCGCGTGCAGTTCAAGACTACAATAAAAGGAAGGACGAAGACGCAATTAAACAATGTTAGTGAGGTCTTTCGTGAAGTATGGCTAATAGAAATCACCTGGACGATTCCACACGTGGAAGAACTAACGGAAAGTTGGGGGAGGGGCGTGGTGTGACTAGTAAGGCTGAAGATTTCGGAATCAACAAAAGTGCCATTTTGCGCTTTTGGAAAGTCTTCCAAAACACAGGCAAGGCTGTTAAAAAGGTTGTTGGTGGCCACCCTAGGAAAAAAACTACAATGGATGACCGATATATCGTCCTGCAGGTGAAAAAAGCCGGAAACCAGTCAGCAAGCGTGTGTACACGAAAGGGGCGACAAGTGTCGCGGTTTACTGTGTCCAAACACCTTCACAAAGAGGACCCATTTGCCCACCATCCTGAACGCTGTATAACTTTGAAAGTTGGCCATCCACGGCACCGTTTTAGAGTGATGCAAAGAGCACAAAAACTGTCATCTCATCAATGGATCCGTGTCCTCTCTACGGATAAGAGTCGTTTTACAAGCGATTCCCGACACCAGTTGATTTGGAGAGAGGGCGGGACACGGTTTCATTCCAGTAACATCACGGAAAGAGACGGTTACGGTGTTAATGAAGTTGTTGTCTGTGGAGGCATTATGCGGAACGGGAGAACTGAGCTCCACATTTTCGACGGAGTTTCTGTAACCAGAGATCGGTATTGTAAGAAATGATCCTTTCCTCATGTGCGTCTATTCCGAGGAACAGATTTCGTTTTTATGGGTGATAATGCACGGTCACATCGGACTCTTGCTGCTCAGCAGCTACTGGAAAGTGAAAATATCACTCGAATGAATTGGCCAGAATGCTTCCCTGATTTAAATCCCATAGAGCATGTGTGGGATGCTTTGGGAAGACGTGTTGTGGGACGATTACAGCCTCCAGGGAACACTCACAAACTGAGACTGATGCTGATTGAAGAATGGGCACTCTTACCAGAAAAACTGTTAGATAATCTAGTGCCGAGTATGGGGAGACGGTGCGAAGAAAACGTTGAGGTAAGGGGAGGACATATTCCATACTAAGGAACACCTGTTTGTTGTTCTTCCTCCTGGACAGACAATCATGTGTGACAATACTATGAATTCAAGAAATCCTTTTTTAGTTTTATTTCATTATTGTATGACTTGTATTCATTTTTGAGAAACTATACTTCCATCACCCTTTAAATACAAAATGCTGTCTTTCATTTCTGAATTTCATTCTCAGATGATTTCTCGTGATGTTAGGGGAAAAAAACACCTGTTGCTTATGTTTTGCACACCAGTGTATATTGCCAATAAGCAAAATACTGTAATAACACAACTGAAAGTACAGGGATACAAGTAAAACGTTTTAAAAAAATTAATACCTAAGCTTGAAGCATGAGAACAAATTTGTTAACTTTGTAATTAATATTTTTTCTTCAATAGTATTACTTTTCAACTAGTACAGACCATTAGAAATTCCTTACCATGAAAATAATTTGTATATTTTTTTTATTCGAATTGCCCTTTACAACAAAATACATAGGAAATTTTTACACTTTTATTTCCTCCACAGTGTTCTTCAATGCAATGAATGATTTCCCACATAATTAATTTTAATCTTGGCCCAAAATTGATGAACTATTTCATTTCTACTTGAATGCCTTTGAATTAATCCATATAAAAGTTTATTTACATACTCTTCACTTCTCATTATATTATGAGAAAAGTTAATTAAATATTGTTTGCTTATATTTTTTCTAGAAAAATACCATTGCATCAAAATAAATATAGAAGTAAACTTAGTATGTGAAATTATGTCTAATAAAAATTGTAAATTGTCAATATTATTTGATCATAAAATCATTGACAAAATGAAATTAATTCCTTCTTGCTACAACATGTCTTAGTGTTTTATGTACACAGATTGTTTTATTTTTATCTTGGGGAGGATATGTTAAATAATATGTGAAAAGTGCACAAGTCAAGATTAGAAATCAACAGTGAATTTTACATGCAGAATAAGAAATGAAATGAAGTAAGAAAAGAAATCATGATTTAGGAGATAGATGAAGCAGATAATTACATTTTCCTATGATTGTGACATTGTATAAAAACAAACAGAACAAAAGCAATATGATTTAAATTATTAGTAATTAATTGCAAGTAAGCAAAAAAGTCAATTCAATCCTTAGCAAGAAAGTGATTAATTGAAGTCAAATAAATCAATATTTCAAAGGAACAAGCTAAGTTTCATATCAATCACTAAAGTTGATTACTTTTAAACTAAAAATGAGTTTTATTTAAGGCTGTTTAATTACATCACAGCTATGTTTTTTTTTTTTTTGTCTGTCAGTAAATATTCATAGAAAATAAGAAAACAAAGATTATAGGAAATTTGAGGTACCTTAATGGGATCCAAGAATAAATCACATCCAAAAATAAATTCTGGGTAATTTTTCTTTAAAATACCTTTCAAATTCAATAACTTCAGTTGATTACTCACTTTAGTTTGGATATCTGAGTGGTCTGTAAAGGATAACAAGTAATTTCTAAAATTTTCTGCAATGAAATTAATAGTTAAATGTAATCATATTATATGAAAATAATGCACAGAAAGGTACATTTTATATGTTAGCTTGATGGTTAGGATATTAAAAGAAATTAAAGACATATTTTTTTTAAAAAAAGAGCTAAATTATTTTTTTGTAATATAACTTTATTTTCATGTTTATTTATTACAACAAACGTCATTTTGTAACATAACATTAAATAAAAATCTACATTTTGTAAAAATATATTAAAGAATTTTATCAAATATATACATATGTATTAATTATAAGCATGCAGCAAATTAAAATTTTATCTTACTCAACAAAAAAAATAATAAGTTTTTTTTTTTTTTTTTTTTTTTTTTTGCAAATTATATATATAAAAAAATAAAGTGGAAAAAAATGGATAAACATGTTTTAAGGTAATCATGAAATTGTATTATAAGAATTAATTTTAGAGAGTTTACCTAAACACCATATTATTTTGCATATTATTAACATGAAACAAATTAATTTAATTTGAGAAATTTCATGATTTTACTTTTTAAAGCAACATGATTACCAATAAAAATTTCTATCATAAGTTCTTTACCAAGTTTTATAAATTTTTACTATGGATAAAAACATTAAAAAATAAATTATAAATTATTATAAAACTAGCACTGTGCTTTAAGTAACATAATTTACTGAAGTGAAAAAAAATTAACTAGATAATAAATAGCTTGATTTACACATAACAATCAATGAAGATAACTTGGTGAAAAGTTTTCCCTTATATAAAACAGAAAGGCATCCTTTATGAATATTCAAATAAAAATGGAAATATTTGTTAGAAGTACTATAAAATGAGTGTAAAATATAGAAATAAAGATATAGAAAATTAAAAATACATCTTAAAATTAAACTTAAGGTTCTTTTCCATTACCTTAATAAAATACACACATAAAAATATCAAGCACAAGAGCTTTATCAGATAAAATGTATGATTCTTCATAAATACAAATGTTGACATATTGAATACGAGGTTGCTTACTTGTCTCACAAACATATTTCAAGAACTGTTTGGTTATTCTAAAACCTCATGCAAATGTAAATGCTAGACTTTCACATTTAAAGAAAAGCACCAGTATAAATCAATAGAATATAAAAGTTTAAAATTCTATAAAAACAGCAAATAAAATAAATTTGATACCTTTAGATGATAGCATAATTTACCTACTCACCAACTAGAGGTTTATAAAACTCAGGAGATAGAACTTTCAATAAAAGTCCCTTTGGTACACTATCTAATATTCCTAAAGACCAAGTTATATTCAGCAAAACATCAGGCGATGAAATATTTTCCACAGTGAAATGAGGTATGATTTTTTCTAGAATGATTTTAACTTGTGAATTAGAGAAATTAAGAGCAGCAACAGTTAAAACATATGATATAAATTCTCGAGACTTGCAATAATTTAAATTATTTTTTATCCAGCTTCCACAGTTTTCTAGGATACCTATAAAAAACAATAATATTTAAAAACAAAAATTGTTTAACTGCTACAAATATTAGCTATCAATATGAGTATTTATATGCAAGAAATATTTATAGATTAGGGTTAAATCTCAAATCTTAAAAAGAAAAAAAATTCCTTGTGTGTATAAGCAGCATAAAAAGCAATGTACAAACAAATGTGTTAATTATAGTGTAATAACAATACTACATAGTTTTGATAAGTGGAAAAAACAAAGTTCTTCAATAAATAATGATTTTTTTAAAAAAATGTAGTATTTAAAAGATTAAAATTTTTAGAAATGCATTCAATTTTTTTAAATAGTATTCCTCATAAATACAAAATACTCCACTAAAAAGCCCCTTCAAGCTATATATTTAGTTTCAGTAACTCCACTAGTAATCAAATAGCTTATAGTTATTATTCATATATTGGATTTTTAATCTCAGCCTCAGATTTATTGAATCATCAAGCTTTATCAAAAACAAGAGTTGAAAGTTTTTATTTCTTCAATTATGCGTCTTCTGATAACATTTTTCATTAACTGTTAAACAAAAATGGAAAGATTTTAATATAATAAAGAAACTATTGGTTCAGATGGTTGAATATTTTTAAAAAAATGGCAGAAGAATATTTTTTTTTAAAAAAAAATGAAGTCAATATATTTTTATATATTGTCAAATGCAAACATCAATATATCTTAACTAAAAAAAACTTCAATGAAAATTCAAAAGAATCTATAACTTTCCTGAAATGGCATGCCTATCTGAACTACCTTTAAATATTCTATACATTGCTCTTAGAATAATATTTACTTTCCATTTAGAAAATTTTTGTTCACATTAAAATGTCATATGGATTATGTGAAGCTCACATGCATTTAGAATTAATAATTCAGTAATTTTACATGGAAGTTTTTCTTAAAAATTAAAATTTTTATTTGGTCTGTCAATATTAATTTGTGAGTGCAAGTGAATGTCGAAATTGATATAACTTCTTTCAAATTCTTAAGCTATTCTTGAGCAATGGTATGCTGTTTTTTTTTAAATCTCTAAATCAGTTGAGCTCAAAAACTTCTGCTTTAAAGCAATTTTGTTTTCTTTCTAAAACACATTTTAAATTGATTTGAAATGGTCACATGACTATATTAAAGTACAATCTTTAATTTCCAGGACTGAAAATTAAAGATTATGCTATAATTGAACTGAACATTTCATTAAATCCATGAACCGTTCGCTGAATAATTCTTTAAGATATTATAAATTATAAAAATGGATGCTATTTCAATTTCTGTAATGAACACAAAACTTCAATGTCAGAATACTCTGCTTTCAGTTCTCATTTTTATTTAAAGACATGCTTTGATTGAGTAAAACGGTTTTTATATTAATTGCCGTATCATCATTTGCACTTTAACTTAAAACTGAATTTTACAGGCGCTGATAGAAAATTAGAGTAAAATGCAGAGTTCAAATATCAGGGCTGCTTAACACCTACATAATAGTATAAGTGATTGTCATGATTTGAAGTCTACAAATATTTTGCTGAAATATATATTATGAGACCATAATTGAACCTATAATTAATTGAACCTTTTCATGAGCATTAATAATGACAAACTGGCTGGTTGAAGAAGGCAGATAGTATATATAAAAAATAGAATTGCAGTTGCATAGGGATTATAAACCTCACATGCACACACATATATATACACATTCAATTTCATACAATACGGTTTAGCATATTATTATTATTTATTGTTACCTGTATGCCTCCATCTCATATGTCCACACGCTGTTAATAGTCCACTGATTAATGATGCTTGTTTAACAGAGGAAATTTCATTTTCAAAATGGTTTAAGATATAGCCAAATAATTTAGGATCAAAGAAATTAAGCTTCTTAAAGGCATAAAATATATCAACTGTTTCACTTAAATCTGGTTTATCAAGTTTCTGACGCATGGAAAAAGCTAAATTATTTAAAATGAGAACATTTCTATTGGATTTTTCAGCAAGTAAGCAAATTAACTTGCACATTTCATTGACTTGTAGAGATGGTAAAATATCAACAATTTTTTGCTCTAAATGCTTCTGAAAATCCTTATCAAACAAGTGTAAAATATGCACTAGCATTAAAACTTCAGCAGATTTTGAGATTTCATTCACTTTTTTCTCCAATTGATCAATTAATCGAAATATAACTTTCTTTTGTAAATCTGTCTCCATATATTTGTGATGGTAATAAAGACAGCCAATAACATGAAAAGCAGAGAAATTTTGAATGTTACTTAAAATACTTTTTTGGGCTGAAACAACATATGAGGAATCTGTAGGAACACCTACTTCCAATAAACTACGTAATCCTGACACTATAAGATTAGGTTTCATCTCCATACAATTTTTCTCAAAAGCATTACAGATAATTTTAAATCTTGAGTCCTCTTTAAAACTTTCTCGACTAGCACCTTTAAATAATATTTGCATTCTCAAAGCTTTTAATATAGAAACTGATTCTGGTCCAGAAATAGATTTTTTCTCAATGCCAGCCAGAATTTCTTCCACAGGCTGGTTTATAAAAGGTTTAACATATTTGGAAACTTGAATATTTTCAGGTACAGTTGAAATGTCAAGACGATGAATGAAGCTTATATTAGGAAGTGATGAAGAGATAAAATGAGGGGTACCAAAATGAGATGAACTAATATTTAGTTTACAGTTATAATTCCTAAACAATGATGCAGATATATTACAGTTATAACTCCTAAGCAGTGATGCAGATATATGACGAGACATCATAAAAAGGTTTTTAAATAAATAATATATATGATAAAATTAGTTTATTATAAAATGTCATTTGAATATTCAATATTTTTGTTTAACACAATAGCTGAACCCTATAATTTTTTTATATACTGATCCACACCTAAAAAGAGAGAAACATATTACCAATTTTTTGCCATGATAAAATAAATAATTATACAGATATCTGTTTTAATTGAATGAAATTAAAACATTTTAAAAATCATTCCAAGAAACATTTAAACCCTAATTTTAACTCTTACATAGCAATCTTTTTTAAAATAACATGATTAAATGGGAGCAAAAGCTATTTTAATAGTTAATGAAGAAATATTAAAAATGAAAGCAATAAATGAATTTAAATTAAATGAAATAGTCTTTTACATCAAAGATTTGATGATTTGTATAATGCAAATAACCTTAGACTCACTGTTTGTACAAAATAAGGTCAAATTTGGTAGCCAGCTTCTCCTAAATGGCTATTACCCTGTCATTTGGGATTGATGGCAATATTGTTAAGGTGAATCATGAAAGATCAGGATATTATATTGTATACTGATAATTCAAAAAAGTTACAAATGGCTCATGATATTGATTTAATACATATAATAATCTGTTACATGCCACATTAATTTCTTCTGAAATCTCCTGAATCTGTATCCAATGGAGGATATTTCAGGGAAGCATTAATTTTATTAGAGTGGAAACGAAAATCAAGAATAATATTATCCTTTTTTATATAACTTCCTGCATTTTTACATATTTAAATTAATAATATTTAATATCAAACTTCTTCACTTGTTTTTGATAGAGGGCTATTGATTATTACTATACTTCAGGACTCTTAATTACACTAAAAAATTATAAAATTCACGACATAATTTAAAATTATATATCTATAATTATGTTTCTAGGGTTTTAAATTACAAAGCAGATACATTAAAATCAATAGCTAACGGATCTGGGTTTATTATTGAGGTATTTAAGAAAACAGTTTTTTGTATTTTAAAATGAATAACCAATATTTTCATAAATTCCAATATTATTTAATCTCTAAACTTATAACGCACCAATACAAAATAAATAAATGTATGCAATCCAATACAAATGTGTTTAAATATATAAAAAAACATCAATCGAAACTTTAAAAAATCAACAGATTTACTTAAATTATACTTGATTTTAAATTACTTAAAAATCAGTCATCAAAAGAGTGAAATATGCAAATGAAAATACTTAAAAAATAACCTACATTTAAAATTATGTAAGGTATGTTTAAGTTTTTAGCAGCAGACCGCACACATTTTGCTGGTTGCAGTTAAATTTTTAAGGATATATGCTCTAAGATATTATAGTATATTCATTTTTTAATTTATTTTATATCTTGTAATAAAAAATGTAAATATTCAAATTTATTCATTGATTTTTTTAAATGGTTCTAATTATTTTAAATACCCAACTGTCATTTTCTTGCATGAATAAAATAAGAGTCAGTCCAGCTTAAAAAATAAATATTTGATTATTAATTGATGGCAATGTGGCGGCATGTTTTGATTTTACTTAAAGTTGTTTCTGTTTCTTCGACAGGCATGTTAATTTAGAAATTAGACTGCTGAAACCTACTCTGGTGTTAAAATTTATATAAGAATTAATTTAATGGATGAAATATATAGAAGTATTTCCTGATATTTGCTTTGTATGTAAAGATCTACATTCTTACTAATATATTTTTAATTCTTAATGTGAAAATATGGAATAGATTCTAATTTTAAACAACTTGTTAATGAAACATATTTGTCTCAGAATTATTTCTTGAAAAAAATTAATCTGTAAACTATAAAATGCAACCCGAAATTGCATCCCCTAAAAAACGATTCATAGAATCGTCTTCATTTTATAGAAATTGTGAATTAAATGATCCGTTTTCTTCCATGAAAATTGATGATTCTCATTTTCTCGATAATCTACCAACCCGCGGTATTTGTTCTGTTTGTAATAGATCTCGCAAATATTATTGTTACACATGTTATGTTCCTATGAAAGAAATATCTGACAGATTACCGAAAGTAAATGTAAGTTTTTCTTTTGTCTTTTTAAGTGTATATATATATATATATATATATATATATATATATATATATATATAT
>JAOUZG010027273.1:3248509-3263701 GCA_026289955.1 Argiope argentata | reverse complement strand
TATATATATATATATATATATATATATATATATATATATATATATATTAGCTTAATTATTAGAATTTTTTTTAATCTTATGAAATATTAGACTTTTAAATAGAGTCTAATTCCATCTTTGATTATAATTAAACCCTCACTTTGTGGACATATTTTTTTCCCACTTGGATGCCTTAATTTCAATATTTTCTTATTCTTTTGCATTAGTGCTTAGCTAATTTTTAGAAGAGTAATTTATAATTAGGTTAATTTTTCATTTATGCACTTTTTTACAACCTGTTTTTTTTTCTAACATTATAGTTTTATTTCTTGTGTGTCAGTGATTAATTGTTAAACATTTCATGTTTACTATAACCTATGATCAATAGCCAAAAGTGCAAAATTGCTTTACCAACATTTCTTTAAAAATTTATTTAAGCTCTTCCTTTTTTTTTCCTAGAATTATTATTAGATTCATATCATTGCTTGTGAATCTGATTAATGAATTGTGAGCTTGCTGTAGATTCTAATGTAGAATACTTTAAACCTCATATTTTTTTAATTAAAAAATTGAGGAATATACTTTTATGTAATAATACACATTCTTATTAAAAGCTCAAGCATTTTTCATATTTTATTAATTTTATTGCTTTATTAATCATTCTAATAGTTCTTTGTGGCATTTATGATTAGTTAAATTCATTATTTAAATTCATCTTGAAGTTCAGCTTTTTTTTCCCCAAGACAATGCCATGCTTAGTTTAATCAATCGTTAATCAAAAAAAAGTGCTAAAGATATCTTGTTAGTTTATTGACTACAGTTACCAATGATATGCATCTAAGTAAAAATTTACTATGATCAATTTTTCTTGTTTCATGATAGATATAAAATGAAAACAATTTGAAAATTAAATGTTGACAAAATATAATGAACAATTATAATTCATGCAATTATCTTGAAGAATTCATTTAGAAAGTAGGAACTAAGCTGACAATTTTTTAAAAACTAATTATATATTCAGTATTTGCTTTTTAACTTAAATCTATTTTTATTTAAATTTTGTTGTTTTTTTTTTTCTTGTTTTGATTTTTATAACGATTATTTTTCTTTGTTTGTTTTGATTATAATGTCTGAAGATATGACTAAATAGATGTATTTATAATTGCTGATGTTTTTACTCCCCCTATGCAGCTACCAATAAAGATTGATATAATCAAACATCCTAAAGAAGTTGATGGTAAAAGTACTTCTGCTCATGCTGCTGTATTAGCTTCTGATGATGTTAAAATATACAATTATCCTGATTTCCCTTCATATGACAATGAAAAAGTAACATTTGACTTTATTTCTTACATATTTATTTTAATTCTTGATATTTTTCTGAAAAAATGCTATAAATGTCAACCATGACAAACTTTATTTAATGATGTTTAATAAATAAATAAATAATATGTATGTGTATATCTCTCTCTGGAATTAGCAAACTTTATTTATTTAGCACAGGGGCAAATCTAGTGTAAACCTTGCTGTATAATTCTGTAATTTGAGTTTATTCATAAATTATATTTAAAATCCTGTTTTTTTAAATATTTAATAGATGATTATTAATAATACATTTTATTTATTTTTATTCAGAAGAGATAAGTATATAAATCACTTATGAATATTTATTGACTAAAATAATTTATGAGAAGAATCAAAATTCCAATGATGTATTTATTGTAAAAATTCATTTTGTGGTGGACTATTAGGATCTGTGCAGGAAGCCACTGAATACATGTTTCCAGGAACATATTTAGTATTAACCACATTCACACACTAAAACACGACAAGACAAGACATTTACATGCACAACTTAACAGAACAGCATCATCTCTTCTCCATTCAGTACTTCTCCATTCATACTTAATTATGCATCACCATCTAATATTCAAAAGTGAAGATAAAAGTAATAATGTAACTGCTACATTCTCCCCCTACACCGTCTCAGACTGTCTCAGGGAGGTGGTGTAATATTGGATTATTTTTTTTCCCTTTCGATAGAAAAACCATTTTTTCTTATGTAGTTATTGAAAGGAAATATGAAGTTAAACAAGAAAACTTAAATAATAAGGAACAGTTACACACTTACCCTCTCTTTTGAGGATTAAAAAAAATCAATAAAGTAGGAAGAATACAAATTGTGAAATCTCTATTTTAAGAATGCAAAATAATAATAATAATCAGGTAAGAGATAAATGTTTCCAGTAATGAAAAAAATATTATTTATGCTCAATATAATTTTATACATTGATACTTTAGATGAAAGGGGGTTTACTTTGGGGTGGAATGTAGATTATTAGGATCAGTGCAGGAAGCAGTAGAACGCATGTTTTCAGAAACATATTTTTAAATCATATTCACACACTAAAACAGAGACATGACTAGACAAGATATTTACATGTGCAGCTTAAAAGAACAGCATCATCTCCTCTCTACTCACAACCCCAATAAACTATAGGATCGTATTTAATCACATATCTCCATTTAGTATTCAAAAGAGAAAATAAAAGTAATAATTTAACTGTTGCAATTTAGTATATAAATCATCAATATTTAGAGCATGTTTTACTTATTACTATAATTAGTTTTTGCTTATAGTTTGTTTTTTCAATTTTATTAATGCATAATGATAATTTTCATTATTTACATGAACATTATTTTTTGAATATATGGTTTGGTTTATTTATTTTATATTATTAAAGTGTCCTTTTATAGATTGAATAACTTCATTGTTCTTTATAGGTTTTGTTGATTTTTCCTGGTAAATCTGCTATTCCATTTCAAGAATGGTGGAATAAAACAATTCATTTTCAAGAATCTTCTGTGCACCCAAACTGTAGTGAAAATTTAACTGACTCTGATGAAGTTTTGAGTCATGAAGAGACAGATAGTTTTATTCAAGGAAATGATTCATTACTTTGCCTAAAGGGATCAGCAATTCAATCTTTTGCAAAATTGCAAGATAAATCAAAAAATCTTCCATTTTCAAAAGTTATTTTCATCGATAGGTAAGCTCCATTTTATCTTGAAATTATTTTTTCATCTTGTAATATGTATGTGTGTGTGTGTGTTTAAAGTTTTATTGTAAAGATATTTTATGTCTTGCTGAGTATATTTTTTGATGTAAGCATTATAATTTCACCTTAAAAATGTTTGCATTTTATTGTATTTTGCTTTATATAGTAAAAAAGTGAATCTATATAAAGTGAAATGAAAAATTTATACTGTGTTTTATTTATTCGTTTACTTTGATTTAATATCGGTAACCCTCTCAAACATTAAAAATATCTAAAAATAGATATATTAGGACAATTTATCAACTCATATTATTTGAGGCTTCTTTTTTTTCTGTTGAGGGAGGACGTGTGTGTACCAGAATATGCTTATGAAATATGACTTTTCTTTAATAATATTTTATTACCATGTTTCTGTTTTGTCAGGTCTACCGCACAGTTTTCCTTTCCAGTATTTTGTTGTTTGATTTATTTATGTATATATAATTGCATTCAAATATTATCAATTATATTACTCAGGTTAACTTTCATCATTAAATTTGAGATTCATCAGCTTGAAACTGTTTAAATCATGTTCATATCTGTTATTCACTGTATAACAGGGAAGATAATCATCTGAATTTATTAAAAAGATTGAAAAATTATATAAGTTATATATTTATGTCAGAAAAATGTAATTAATTTTTTTAATATAAATTGCATTTTTTTAAAAAAAAATTTTGATTGAAACACTGATGGAAGAATTTTTTCTTCTGTATTTATTTTTCTAATGTTTTTTTTTTTTTTTTTTTTTTTTTTTGGTTTCTGAACTTAATTTTCATATTTGATAGATATTTTATCATTTATTATTAATATAATACACACAAGATGTTTCTAAAAAGTTCGGTGAAGGGAAGCATTAAACAAATTAAAAAAACATGGAAACAAAATGTCTTTATTTACCTTTAAAATAACATCCATTAGGCACAATATGCTGTTGAAATCGTTGATAAAGTTGCTGGAATGAGTCAGCCAAATCTTCTTTTGAGATCAATCAAAAATCCGATGTCACATGTTAATGAATGTCTGATTTGTTTGCAAAACATGTGCCCTTTAGACGCTTCTTGAGTTGGGGGAATAAAAAGAAGTCTGCTAGCACCAGATCAGGCAAATATGGTGGATGTGCAATAAAAGTTACTCAGCAGTGGGCCAAGAAGTTTGTACACGGAGCACAGTATGGGCGCAAGCATTGTCATGCAATACACACCACTTTCCAATCCTGTACAAATGTGGGCAAACATGTTGGATCCACAGCAAAAAGCCCTTCAAAACAGATTTGTACAATTCACCATTGACAGTTTGCTCTTCTGGAATAAATTCTTGCTGGATGGGGCCATTGCTGTCAAAAAACGCAATCAAGCGTGTCTTAATCTTGAACTTCTGTAGGCGACTCTTTTTAGGGTGTGGCAAAGCCACTGAGCACCATTCCATTGATTGATGCTTCGTCTTTGAATCATACTGGTAGCATTAACTTTCATCACCTGTGACAATGGTTTGCAGAAAGATTGGATCTTGGTCACATGTGTCGATGAAATCTCCAGCTGTGCATGCCTGTTTCTTTTTGCTCGTCAGTCAATGAAGGTGACACAAAACGGGGGGAAAAAAGATTTTGTGCTTACCTAAATCTTTGTTAATGATAGTGCTAATACTGTCCTTGCTTATCTCCGGTTCCTCCAATATTCATCATAGAGACAGTTGGCGATTTGCAACAGCATCTGTCGCACTCGCTCGATGTTTTTGGCTGTTGCACTTTTTACGAACCTGAACAAGGTTCATTATTGAGGGTTTCCTTTCCCTCCCAAAACCATTTGAATCAGCCGCAAGTACATTTTCTGCTCACAGTCTTTTTAGTACACCTGCGCCATCATTGCATGAATTTTTGTGACTGTTTTTCTGTTTGTAACATAATTTCATGTTAATCCATTGCTTCATTTCAATTTGAGGTGAGTTTTCGCACACACACTATTCAACTGACCAAAGCAGACTAATATGTATAACTTTATTGTGCTACTTGCTGTACTATATATCCTTCCTTTCACAAAAAATTTTATCAATTTTTTTACATAGGTTTATATATACAAGCTACATATATGTAGCTTGTATATATAAATCTAATATATAGTATAATAATTAATCTTTAGAAACACACTTGCAGGCACAATATAAGCCTTTCTCTTTAAGATAAATATTAGGTTAGAAAAAAAATTCCTTATTGTTTTATGAATGGATAAATGTATTTTTCTAATTATAACTATTTTAATATCAAAAACAAAAGAAATTCTTAACTACAGTTTTTTGAAAGTATCTATACATATTTCATGTGAAACAAAATTATCTAGTGTTATCTTTAAATTGGGATTGTCATTTCTATTTTTGTCATTAAAGGGTTGATGAAAGATTTTGTAGTTTGTAATGTAACAAATTTATGAAAAAAGTAATCAATTTTTTTATTGTTGTGGTTCAAAATTATAGTCTTTTTAAATCAAAAGATTTCTTGTTTGACATAAATTATAGTCTTTTTTTATTATATTTGATTTTAATTTAAATTCACATTTAGTATTAATAAAAAATGAGTAAATCAAATTGAATTTTTTAAAAATGGACGACAGTATTGTGCTAACCAGAATTTGCAATTAGTTTTGGCTTTTATTTTATTAATTCATTTCTTTTTTTAATAGATATAAAAAAGCAAAATTCTGATTTCTTACTAGCCAATTGCTCATTTTATTAAACCAACTTTTACGTATTTATTATTAACCTGATTCTGACAAGATATATCATTATTTATGTAGTTTTATCGAGCTATAAATATTTATTCAAATCAATTAAAGATTTATTCCCATTGAAAATGTGCATTTTAACTGTATTTTGAATTTCTGAGCTTAAAACTGAATAAATTTTGTGAATTATTATGAAAGCAGCTATTATTGTTTTGCTTGAAAAGTGGTAATGCAAATGCATTTAGAAATCAGAAATACATTTATTAATAAAATTAAATGTATGTTTCTGAAATGTTGAAAGATTTTCTTGTCTCTAAAGTTAAGAAGGATTTTTATTTAGTTGTTATCTTTTACAAATTATCTTTATTCTTTTTCTTTCAACAACAACAACAACAAAAAATCCTAATTTTTTATTACTCTTTTCTAATTATTTAATAGTCTATATTCTTCTATATTATTTTTTATTGTATTCCTAAACTCTAAATTTATATTTTTTAAAGTGCAACTATTTTTTTCTTACCATTTACTTATTATAATTTTCTAATTTACAAAACTACTGTTTTATAAAATTATTTAACGTTTGTACTTTGTTTATCTTAATATCCCAATAATTCAGCATTTAAAAATAATTCTGTATTATAATTTAGTCAGACAAAAAAAAAACTGTCCTACTGATTTGAAATTAGAGATTAACTATTAAACATTACAATTAAAGATAAGACTTCTGCTAGAAATTGCACAAATTCATTCATGTACATTGAAGGAATAGATAATTACTTATATGGTGTTATTTTATTCAACTTAATTTTTATGGCTTATATCATGTGGTAATAATTTTATCATATATTTTATTTATTTTCCAAATCCTTTGAATATTTGTTTAAATAGGACATTTTAAAAAACATTATTGATCTTTTAATTAATGTTGAAAAATTTGTGTATTTTTTTTGTATTTTTTTATTTTATTTTATAATTTTTACTTTAGAAATTTTTAACTTGATATATATATATATATATATTGATAATTTCAAAACATTTGAAAGCTTTGGTTGGATTGAAGATAAATAGTTATTTTACTGTCAACAATATAAGGCTAATGTATTTAAATATAATTCTGCCATTGGTTGATTTTTATTACAATTTCAATACATGTCTGAAATATTATTAATATAAAGAAAATTTTTATTAAAGGTATTGACATTTACAAATAACGCATTTAAATTTGACTTTGCATACGAATTTTGTATTTCTTAGTGGGCAAAATATTAATGCTGAAGATTTTTACATTCCAAAATTATTTCTTTTTCAAAATATGTTAGATATAAATAAATATCTGGAAAGTGTATGCTTTCTCAAGATAATTTAATTTATAATGCATTAATCTATAAAAATTAAACAAATACAGTCTAGTATACTTTAAATTTTTTAATTGATCAGATTCTACTATGAAACATTTTTCCAAATGCCAACTATAAACTTAGAATGTTAGAAAAATATGTTTCGGTAAGCCGAAGATGAAAACCGATTCCTTATCATTGAAATTAGGATTTTCAAATTCTTTTTAATTCATAGATATATTTAAAAAAATTATATAATGTTGCCTGTGTATATTTTTAAATTTTTTTTTCTATTTTTTATTTAACTAGTTTCCTTTAAGCTGTTAAATTTTAGTTCATACATATTTAAATTATTTCAAAGGAAAGGAAATATGCATTAAGGTTTTTTTTTTCTTTTAATACTGTCAGCCAAGGTCTTAAAAAAACTTTGTCCATTAAATTGAACATTAAAATATTTGCTATGTAATCTAATATGTTGAAAATAATCAAAATTAGGATTTGAAAAATCATTTTTCAATCCCTTTAATCAATTGCTGTAATAATAATAATAGTGAAAATTTTCATCCTAAAGTTGTTTGTTTCAATGTTTTTATCTTTATTTATCAATATTATTTTTTTTATTTTTGACTGTAAAGAGTTCATGAGTGAGTTATATAGGGATTACTTTATATTTACTGATTGCATATAGAAGTTATGTGAAAATAAAAATTTCAACGTCTCCATTTCTAATCTTTTTGATTTACATGATTCACCTGTGAAATAGATTTTTACTCTATAAAATAGTTTGGACTAATTGGAACTACTCTCTCTATATATATTGTAAACATTATAAAACAGACAAAGTACATATATATATATATATATATATATATATATATATATATATATATATATAATGTGTGAAGCATAAGGTAGTTTCGAAAACTGAGGTCAGACTTTAGAATTTTGAAAGTTCATTTTGTTATTCTTGCTTTGTTTTATTATCTCAAGAAGCATACATTATGTACAAATAGCAGGGACAAAGAGCAGAAGGTAAAAATGGAACGGAATTATTTAGCCTCGGTTTTAAATACCGTGAAATTCTAATAAATCGGACACATTTTGATTCTGGTAGGAATTTCTCACACCTGGCAACCTTGACAGTCAAATGCAGGGATCCTTTAGAAGAATTTATTTGCATCATCTATTGTCTATCCCTTTACTCGGTACCTGGGAATTATTGACTCAGTGATTTTGCAAACCTTCAGTTATTTTAATTAAATAGAAAATGTTGAATGGATTTAGGAAATAAGAAAATATTTTTAAATGACTTTGATTTAGGCTGAATAAAGCTAAATATTAAGAAATTAATTAAGATAAAATTTAATTTTAAATAAAATTATGTATATATATATATATATATATATATATATATATATGTGTGTGTGTGTGTGTGTGTGTGTGTAATTTACTTTAAAAGGGCTGATTCTTTCACTTAAAAAGTCATTAGTAATTGAAAATAAATTGTTGGTTGTAAAGCACATTGTTTTAGAGATTTCTTAACTGAAGTTTTAAAAATGTTTGATCATATATGTATGGAATTTTAAGAATATTCTATAACTGGATGTATTTAGTTCATTAATTACTTTATTGTGTATCTATAACTTTCCTTTTATTTTAAAACTTTCTTTTTATTTTTAATGCTCCATTCCTATTTGCTTTTTTAGAAATGTTTAATAATACTGAATACGCTTTTTTGTTTATTAGCACATGGCGGCAATCAAAAGCAATGTATAATGATTCTCGGCTTAAAAGTAAGTCAACTGTTTTTTGTATGTGCTTCTTTTAAGCATATATATATATATATATATATATATATATATATTAGCTCAAGCTATGTTATAGAAATTAATCATAATAATTAGTATTTGCATATATTGGTTTATAATTTTTTATCTTTTAAATTCTCTTTTACTTATTAGCTTACTAAATCCTAAAAATCTTAATTATTCACTTAGCTTGTTGATAAGAGATACTGTTTTGCAAACTTCTATTTTAATATGATTTTTTTATTTTTAATACATATATACTTTTATTTTTTGACTTCTATTCATCCTTAAATTTTTTATTGACTGTACATATTTTTATATTTTTCTGATCAAATTCATAAATTTGTTATAAAGGACCTGAATGCGTCAAAGCATATTATTACGTTGTATAAAAAATTTGTTATTAATAATTTGCATTATTAATTACAATTAATGTATTGAACCATTTAAATATAGTGTTAAATTCAGCAAATAATTGAAAATACTTATGAAAATTAGGTTTTTAAAGAGAATTGTATTGTTTATTAAATTGATTGATTTATGTTGTGTGTTAGTGTAAAATAGTTTTTCTGCTGTTTTTTTCATTACTAAGAGAGTTTTACAGATAGGATAAGGGATATTTTTAGAATCATAAAATAGAATATAATATATTAAAAAAAAGAATGAAGGAGAAGAAATAATGGAAATCCGTCATTATCTAACTTAAAAAATTTATTATTGTCTACATCTGATCAATAATAATAATAATAAATGAGATGTAAGGGAATAATGCAATTTTATTAATGAATGATGTTTTGCCAAATATTCATTATGATTTGTTAAATAAAAAGAAAGCAGACCGGTTTCATTAAACACTAGTTTTATGGGCATAATGCAAGTTAATCATATTTTCGGACATCAAATGCCACTTTCTTAGCTTGGCAGTGAGAATATGGAATACTGATTAAAGTGTTAGTTCTCTAAAGTTAATTTAACATTTTAAGAGTTTCCTAAAACCTACAATTTTAAAAGGCAGTGTTAATCTAATAATCGATCTGAATGAGCTAATTTTCTGAAAGATGTTCATGACTGGAACACAATAGACATCAATTTTACGTGTAAAATGTCTTTTTCAAAATCTGACCCAGTATTAAACAAAATATAATTTCCAGCTCCATAATTGTTTCAAATTCAAATTTTGAGTAATGTGAGAATCACAACATACTTTTTCTGAATTCAGTGGAAAGAGCAGAATGCCAATCTTTTTAAGTATCTCCAATTCTTTTCATCAGAAAAGTGCAGAAAATGTTTGACATATTTTATTGAATACCTACAAAATAAATTATGTAATTAGTTGAGGAGAATCCATCATACTGTTAGATTACCTTCTCTCTCTCTCTCTCTCTGTGTGTGTGTGTGTGTGTGAGAGAGATTTTCATAATTCTCATAATAGTTTACTCTGTATTATATCTGATCATAAATTGAACAAACATTTTTATTCTGAGCATTTTTATCATGAAAACCTCTCAATAGAAAACTTGCCATATTTCTCAATATCAAATCTAAATTATACATGTCTTATTTTTTGATAAAAGTGACAAAATGATGTATATGAAAATTGAGAAACATCATTTGTATGGATCTTAGATGTAAAATTAAATTGTTGCTACTTTTTTCTTGCATACATAAATTGCTTCATAATGATAGTTATATAATGTTTTTGAAATTGCATTGCATATATATATCTATTTTGTCCTCATTTTAAGAATCACCAATTTGGTTTGCTTCTATCCAGTTCTAAGTTTCTTCATCCTCTTTCTTTCACAATTGTATTTTTATTCAATTAAAGTAACATATTTGATATACAGTACTGGAAATGGCAATAACTATTCCACGAATTATTCTTGAAGTTTGCATAATATTATAACGAATTAAACTTTTTGTTTATTGATTTTTTAATAACTGCATTAAGGTAAAAATTTATAAATTTATGAACTCAGTTTTCAGTAATTATAATAAAAACTAATGCTCATTTTATTTAGAATTTCAAGCCCCATAATACTGTAGAAGCAATTTTGCTACATTGATGCAATTAATTTTGTTGTTGTTAGGAAGCAGATATATTAGGAGAACAATTTATTTGGCAGGAGGGGGGGGGGAATTAAGTTTGTATATTCTAGACTTGAACTGAAGAAAATAAAAATAACTTCTGGTTCTCTTTCAATTAATAAGCACCAATATATAGAAATGTTCACACATGCACAAATTTTTATTTGTAGTAAGCAAATAAGAAGTGCTTAAAGTAATAAAATCATTTTCTTATCAGAAGATGAATTATAATTTCATGATTAGTTTTGAAAACTACAATATCTATACAGTTGGGGCAGTTCAATAATAAATATGGACTCAAATACAGTGACAGTTTAAAAAAAATGTATTCTTTATTTTAATTAATTTATACCTTTAATATGTATGTTTCATAAATCATTAATTTGCTGAAAATTTGAATTCTTCTATCGTGTTTGCAGCATTTCTATCATTCTAAGCAAATTATTTCTCTGAAATTTTGATTTGATATCATGCAATTTAATTCTAATAATTTTTCATCCCTTTTACATACAAGATAAATTTACCATTATTTTTTATTTTCTTAATTTCATAAGCAAATGTTATTCTAAAAGAAAATTTCACTTATATTCATCCATCAGAAATTTTGCCGCTAAATGCAAATAGCATTGTCCCTCTACTGTTCAATAGCCCATGAGCCATTGAAGTTATTAAGGGAATTAAATATTTGCAGTGGGAACACCATGCTAGAGTGGGTTATGCTAGGGGAATATGAATCCATCATTTAAGGTGGATTTACTTTCCTCTCCCCCCAATTCTCTCAACACTGCTATACCACAAGATTTCCAATAAACTTTCACTTATATTGTAAATCTTCTATAATACATGGTAGAGTACAGTCTTCGAGACAGGATGATATACTCTATTCTCAGATGATGATACTATAATTGAGAGAACATGCAGTTTTAAGAAGTCTAAGTCAGGATGCAAAGGAAAAAACTTTTTTAACTGGCCACTTTTTGTTCTGATGGCATTAGCAAATAGTTTCCATTCATCTAAATAAGAATTAACATTATGAAAATCGTCAAACAATTTATGTCCACTTCGGAAGCAGACAGCTTGCCTGGTAAGCCCAACCCTTGGCTCCTCTTGAAAATTATCAAGATGAGCCAAGTAATGCCCTTAAGAAAAATCATCAGGATGTTCTCCTTTATATTGTAGGAATTGGAGTTTTGCATAATGGTGACTGTAAGTGAGTCATGTCCAAAACAATAAATTTCATATCATTGATACTAAATTAATCAAGTTGTAAAATTATAAATAATTTCCAATAGAAAATATCTACTATAATCTGTATTTTTTCTTCTGTTGTCGTTTTTTTTTTTTTCACTTTGTTTCATATTCTTGAATTTTTACATCATATTTATTGTTGTAATCAATAATAGTTATTGAAATTAACTTTTTTGTGGTTATTTCATAATTTTTTTCTTTATGATTTAATGCTGATCATTCTGTTGGGAATCGACTAAAATATCAGAAGGGGAAAGGATGTTAATATTATATACTTTATGAAATATTGTATACAATGCATATAGAAAAAGCAATTCATAAGCATGAACATTATATAAAAAAATATTTTTTGAATAAATTAATTAAATATAAAAGCACGAAGGAAGGAAAATTTGGGGTTATTTTAAAAAATGAATCACTGTACTTTCAGTAATGTTATTACAGTATTTTGCTTATTAGATTTATACACTGGTATGAAATAACATAAGCATTTTTTTTTTTTTTGCCTTAACATTACGAGAAATCATCTGAGAGACATGAAATTCAGGAATCAAAGACAGCATTTTGTATTTAAAGGATGATGAAAGTATAGTTGCTCAAAAATGAATACAAGACAAACAACAATGAAATAAAACAAAAAAAAGCATTTGTTGAACTCATAGTATCTTTACACATGATTGTCTGTCCAGGAGGAAGAACAACAAGCAGATGTTCCTTAGTATGGGATATATCCTCCCTTTACTGCAATGGTTCTCCGCACCGTCTCCCCATACTCGGCACTAGATTGTCCAACAGTCCTTGAGGTAATAGCATCTGTTTCAATTGTTGGTTGTTCCCTGAAGGCTGTAATCGTCCCGCAACACGTCTTCCCAAAGCATCCCACACATGCTCTATGGGATTTAAATCAGGGAAGCATTCTGGCCAATTCATTCGAGTGATATTTTCACTTTCCAGTAGTTGCTGAGCAGCAAGAGTCCGATGTGACCGTGCATTATCATCTATAAAAACGAAATCTGTTCCAATAGCATCTCGGAATAGACGCACATGAGGAAGGGATCATTTCTTACAATACCGATCTCTGGTTACAAAACCTCCGTCGAAAATGTGGAGCTCAGTTCTCCCGTTCAGCATAATGCCTCCCCAGACGACAACTTCATTAACACCGTAACCGTCTCTTTCCGTGATGTTACTGGAATGAAACAATGTCCCGCCCTCTCTCCAAATCAACTGGTGTCGGGAATCGCTTGTAGCACTAAAACGACTCTAATCCGTGAAAAGGACACGCTTCCATCCACAAAGCGCGAAACGACACTTTTGTTGATTTCGAACTCTTCAGTTACACTGGTAACACTGCGCCCCTCCCCCAACTTTCCGATCACTCTTCCACGTGTGAAATCGTCCAGGTGATTTCTTTTAGCCACATTTCACGAAAGAGCTCACCAGCATTGTTTAATTGTCCTTCCTTTTATTGTAGCCTTGAACTGCGCGCGCCACCCGCACGCGTTTTGCGTACGCTCACTTCACCTGCGACGTTTTGTTCCCGATATTTGCATTCACATGACCCTTCTTCTAAATTACGTGCTCATTGTACAGATCGCAAGAACTCTTCTGCAGTATACATATATATAGTTTATTTTTACATTTTATTGTTTGACGCATACAAAAAGAAGTTGTTAAAAAATTCTCTGAAAAGTATAATCACATTATTGTGACAAATGTACAAGTTTTTTTTTTCTTTCCTGAATCTGAAAAACATATTTCCCAAGTGAGACTTGTCAACACTATAGTTCAGAAATGCGAACAATATTCCAAATTCAATATTTCGAAAAAACCGGTTTTAGCCGGGTTTTGAATTCTTGTTAAAAAAATAGATTAGGGAAAAATATTTTAATTTATGCAAAATAACAGAAAACGAAATCAATCTCAAAATGAAAACATAAAATATTGGTACTTATGTATTAGACCGTCTACGCCAGCGGTCGTCAATGGTTTAGTAACCCATTGTGACAGATTCAAATTTGACGATAAACCATCGACGACATCGAAATCAATAAAATGACGGACGACAAGATTTGAACAATTTTTAAAATAAGGGCGGTTTAGCAACGCATTGACAACGCCTTCAAATTTGACGATAAAGATCGACAATCTAATACGTAAGTACCAAAAAATTAAAGGTTACCTTTGCATATTACTTACACAAAATAGCTAAAACTCAAAAAAAAAATCAAATTATATTTATATTATTTTTACTATTTTTGCTTTCTTCTCAGAAAATAGGATTTTAAAAACCATTAAAATATCCACTGAGCGATGGTCAAGTCTTGTTTTTATTTTGGACACAATGTTGTATGAAATTGAAAATACTCGTTCACTAACTTCTGAGCTTCGTTGTATAGTTTTCATGACATCAAATATCGAAACTAAGTTTTTTGTCCTTTTTCTTTCCGTTGCCTGAAATGTTGGAAATTCAGTTTTCAATGTCATAGAATGTGTCGTTTCAGTGTCGTTTTTCTGCATGATCTTCCAAAAAACGTATGCATTGATTTTTCTATGATTTCTTTTTAAAAAAAGCATTACTCCGATAAGGAGGTTTTTTTTTTTTTTTTTTGTCTTCATCAATATCGGTTTCTACGTTAGAATTTATAAGTATTTTAGACCATAGATTTTCAGAGAACTTAATAAATTTGAAGCTAAAGAAAGTACACAAGATGAAAGTACACTCGCTGAACTAGAAAGTCTTCACGAGGTTTCTAACTACAGCAAAAGTGCTACTACTTGTCTTCTATCTTGCATCGTTCTTCTAAAAGCATATAATAACTTCAAACTTATTTCAGTGTTTAAATTTCTTAGTTCATTTAACAGAAATTCAAATATACCTTCACCTGTTGATAAATAGGCATTTCTTCGCCATTAT
>JAOUZG010027273.1:3199439-3225442 GCA_026289955.1 Argiope argentata | reverse complement strand
TTTCTGGATTGAAAACAAATTCTTTAGGAAAACCTGTATAAAAGGAAGCTGAAAATAGAGAAGCATTAGTAATTGCATCACTAATTTCCAAGGGAAACAAACGTTGTACGGGTCTTATAAAGAGGCCATTTTCAGTCTTAATTCTTGCCAGCCTCACAACGTTGTCTCTTCCAGGCAAAAGTTCAACTATCTGTGCTAATGGCCAATAGATTCTGCGTTTATTGACGTCTTCCATCAGAACAACGTCGCCGACAGACAGTTGATTGATCTTGTTGTCTTTTGCAGCTTGATTACGTAGTTGACCCAAATATTCAATTCGGAATCTCTTCCTAAGGTCATCTCTAACTCTTTGACGATATTTAGCTCTTTTCGATAGTTTTCTAGCATCGATGTTGTCGATATCTGGGACTCCTGAAGTAGGCAGTTCTTGTAGGAACATCATTGGCGTTAGGGGAGACGGATCTTTGTTGTCTTCTGAGACATAGGTGATTGGACGTGAATTGATGACTTGTTCAAAATCGCACATCACGGTGTTCAGCTCTTCATAGTTCAAAGAGGTGCGACCTAGAACCTTCCTTAAAATTTCTCTGATCATGCGTACTAGTCTTTCCCACCATCCGCCCCACCAGGCGGCTGTAGGAGGATTAAACTTGAACCGTATCTTCTGTGTTAAAGCATCAGCATTTATTTTTTTCCAATCTACTTTTCCAAGAACGTTGTTGGTGCCAACAAAATTAGTCCCGTTGTCACAATAAATTACAAATGGTCTTCCCCGTCTTGCAATAAAGCGTCTGAGCGATTGCAGGAAAGCTTCTGTGGACAATGATGTTATGAGCTCCAAATGTATGGCTCTGTAGACTGCGCAAGTGTAGAGGACAATCCAGGCTTTAGTTTTATCAGCGAGATAGAGGAGACCAGCTAGATCGACTCCAACAACTTCACATATCTTCGCCTCTCTCACTCGATCCTCAGGTGGTACGCCTGGTTCAACTTCTATTCTGGATACTTGAAATCTTTTACATTTTATGCATTTTCTGATGACATTTCTTATGGTCTTTCTGGACTTCAGTATCCACACATTTTCTCTGAGATGAGCCATTAACGTGCTAACTCCAGCGTGTTGTTTTTCAAGATGTTTCTCGATTATCATTCTTTGTACAACTGGATGGCTTGATGGTAAGATGACTGGATAAAGGAAGTTTTCTTCATCCTTTCGTCGTATAATATTGGTTTTTGATCTAAACAGACCGTCTTTGTCTTCAATAGGTCTTAATGCACGGATAGATGGATCTTGTAATCCTGTAAAAGTTTCTTCCTGGATAAGCTTAAACAGTCTTTTTTCTGCTCTCTCAAATTCTTCCACAGAAATTTCCACGGATAAGTTCTTTTCTACATGTCTAAAGTTGTAGAGCAATCGTGAAATCCATGCAATCATTCTCACTATTTTACGATAAGAAGAAAAATATCGGTAGTACCAATGGGGCTTTTCTTCTTTGTCTAAGAGGTTCAAAACTGTTTTCCTCTTTTCTTTGTTGAGAACTTCTTCCTCGGGTTGTTCATCTGAATGTGGCCACTCTTTTTCCGTTAAATAAAGCCACGGTGGACCCTCCCACCATCTGGATTCGAATAATTTCTGAAAACTGCATCCACGTGAGGGGAGGTCCGCTGGATTGCAGGAACCTGGAGCATGTTTCCAATCGGCAATTCTGGTTAAAGTTCTAATTTCCTGCACTCTGTTGTGCACAAATGTACCCCAAGCTTGATCTCTTCTTATCCACCCTAGAGCTGTTGATGAGTCACTCCAAAAGACAGTTCTGCAATTTTCTAATTTTAAATCTGATATAATTGTTTTAGCTAATCTAGCTCCAATTAGGCACGATAAAAGTTCTAGGCGAGGTATTGTTGTTTCTTTTATAGGTGCAACTCGACTTCTAGCATTCACTAACTGTACTTGAATGCCTTCTTTATCTAAGGTTCTTAAAAATGCACAAGTAGCAAAAGCTTGTTTGCTAGCGTCGCAAAAAACGTGTAAACTTAATGTGTCTTTATTTTCGTAATCTATATTGAGCCAACGTGGAATTTCAATTCTCGGGAGTATATCTAATTGTTTGATCCAACTGTCAAATTGTTTGTTCAAATTTGGAGGAAGTTCTTGATCCCACTTTAATTTTTGAATCCAAGTTTGTTGCAAAATTAGCTTAGGAATTAAAGTTATAGGAGCTGAGAATCCAATGGGGTCATAAATTTTCTGAGTAGCTGAAAGAATTTGCCGTTTTGTATAGGGTTCCTTTACTTTAACTGGTTCTAAAATTTTACAACTTAAAACGTCTTTTTGGGTATCCCAGTTTAACCCTAATACAGGAACAAAGCGTGACTTAATTTCCGTACTATCGATCATTGGAACATTCATGTTTGATCGCCAGCATCTTAAATTGAAATGTGCAGAGGACAGAATTTCTTTGGCTTCTCTTATGAATTTTTCAATTTCATCGATTTGATCTAAACTAATCAGAGAATTGTCTATATAGAACGAATCTTTTAAAAACTTTGCCGTTTCTCTTAAATGTTCGGGAACGTCATTTAGAAGATGATTCAAAGTTGCAGCTAGCAGAAAGGGACTGGATGTTAGTCCAAACACTACTCGGTTGTGTCGGTAAATCTTTAAATTCTTTTCCGAGTCGAACCATAAGAATCTTAAAAAATCACAATCTTTTTCTACGATTTTAATTTGACAAAAAGCTTTTTCTATATCTGATGATAGACCAACTTTATACTTTCGAAATCTATTCAAAATGCTTGGTACTATTTCTATCAAATTGGGACCTTTAGCCAGGCAATCATTAAGCGATGGAGAATCTTTAGTACGAAGGGAGGCGTTAAATACTGGTCTAATTTTTGTGGTTTCACTCGATTCTTTAATTACTGGTCTATGGGTTAAAAAATGTACCCCTTCTTTCTTTTCATCATTTATCACTTCGATTATTTTATTACTTTCCCAAATGTCAAATATTTCTTTGTAATCTTTCCTTTTATTCGAACTAACTAATTTAGCTTCTGTTTTGAATAAAGATTTTTCAGCTATTAAACGGTTACTTGGCAAAACAGAACTATCAATAATCCAGGGCAAGCATACCTCATATCTTCCGGTATCATCGCGTTTCACAGTTTCTAGGAAATATTTTTGGGTTTCTTCTTCTAAAATACCTTTAGTTTTGTTTTCTTCACTAGAAATACCTATTGTGTCAAGACGCCATAAATCTGCTAATTCTGAGTCGGAAATAAACAAAGATAAAGAGAGGCCTGAAAGCGTATTTTCTGAAATTTCAGTATCGCTTTTACCCATTAATGTCCAACCTAGTTTAGTCTCAAAAGCGGCTACACCAATATCTGGAAAATGTTCTATTTTTCCCGTAAACAACTGAGAAATGTTATCTGCACCTAGAAGTACATGGACTTCATCAGACTTATCTTGAAATATACATTTATTTCCATTTTCCTGTATATCACTAATAATTATCCCTTTATTTCTTAAAAGGCCAATTAAATTTTCATCTTGAACCCTTGGGATAGAAGAGCAAATTTTCTTTTCATCTAGAACGTCAATCTCAAAACTAAATTTACCATCTAAACTGCTAAGATTTACTTTATATCGATTGTGGAGTTCAGATTTTTCTACTCCTCCAAACAATCCATGTTTTATCGTTTCCGAATTTGTCTTCCGTAATTTTAATCGTATCGCGGCATATTGTGAAATATAACTATTCTGACTTCCGCTGTCTATGATCACTCTCAAATTACCCTTTAAATCACCTCCTTTTGCTTCTACAATCAATGTTTGTAAAAATACTGGTGAACATTTAATTTGGTTTGAAAGTACCTTTTCGCTTTCTTGGTTTTTGTTTTGATCAATCACGTTCTTTATTTTATTACACATAATTGACTCGTGTCTTAAATGGCAGTGTCTGCAAGAAACTTTAGAAGTGCATTTATTTGCTAAATGGCGAGATTTAATCAAACACCGAAAACAAACCCCGTTCTTTTTCAATAAAGAAATTTTTTCTTCATTATTCAAAGCCAACGCGAAAGAGCAATCTTTAGAATCATGTAAATCAAATCCTTTTTCATTATTACAAAAATAACAGCAAAAAGGTTTATCGCTTACATCTGTGGAAATTAATTCCGAAGCTGAAAACCTGTTATGTTCTTTTTTATCATTAATCTTGTTCGTTTGTTGATATTTTCTTTCATTCGAATATCCACCCACGTTATGTCTACGGTTCAAATCATATCTGCGATACGCAGTTGGCACCTGCCTGTCTGTGGATGAATCACGGGAATTATTTTTTATTATTACTTCCGCTCTTTCCCGAGTATTTAATGTTTCGGAAAGGAAAGTTAGCAGTTTCTCAATGTCGGAATAAGCATTTTCGCTGGTTGGTTTATCAATTTGAATTAATATATCTTTCGGAAGAGCTTTTAAAATAGTAGTACACAGTACACTTGAAATATCTTTAATGGGCTGTCCTAAATTTTCTAAGCTTCTTAGTTCGATATTTATCTTGTCGTAAAATTTTCTAAAGGATACAACATCATTTGCATTTCTTAAAGGTTTAATACTTAACAAATTATTCATATGGGTGTGTATCAATAAATCAACATTTGCGTATCTTTTCTTTAACAATTCTACAGCAGTGTCATAATTAGTATCAGAAATAACTAAACCTTCAATAGAGCTAAGGGCTGAACCCGTTAAATGAGCTTTAAGGTAATGAAATTTTTCTACTTTATTCAAACTTTGATTATTATGGATAGCGGACTCAAAACTATTCCAAAAAGAAAGCCAGCTGTTTATATCACCGTAAAATTTATTGAGTGTCATTTTTGGCAATTTAACTTTTAAATAGTCATTAGGTTTTTCGTCAACAGTTAGAGAAGGTGATGTATTCTCAATTGACATTACAGAATTCTTTAACTTTTGTGTTCCTTGGTTAATTCTTTTAGTGGCGCGATATTTCGTGCGAACCACTTTTTGACGGTATTCTTCTGATTTTGAAAATTTTGCATCGAATTCGTCTACTGTAAAAAACGGTTCTAATGATGAATCAATTTTAGACAAGGCATCGAAATTACTTGTTAAAAATTCTATTAGTTCTTCTAACTCTTCGCATTCAATCTGTTCTAATTTTAAACTTTCTTCTACCTCGTTAATCTGCTTTGTAACGGTAGCTCTTAGAGCAGTCCGTTTCTTTTTTAATTTCGTCAAATCTTCTGTAGACATGTTTTATATCTCAGTATTCTTAATATAAATAAACAATCCTAAACAACAACTTATTGTTTACTCATATACTGAAATATTCTTTAGTTTCACAGTCAATGCAAATTCTAACTATAACTATGTTCAATAAAATATCTCAATTTCAATTAATCATCATATATTACTAAACGCCATCCCGGCAGGGATGCCAAATTGTTAAATTCTCGTTATATTTCTAATATTAAGAAAAGATTTAAGAGGGGGACTTACCCCTTGTGTGTCTTGTCGCTCGGGATTCGGTGGCGTCCAGTAATAAAAGATGACTACCATAGTCTGAAGTTTTCAAATTGATTATTTTCAAACATATATCTACATTGACAATCAAACATATATCTACATGGACAAAGGACACTACACCACTATTATTACAGATGAAAAACAAAACAGATTACGCGGATTCACATTCTTCTTGCTACCTTTTTTCCATACCAGTTCTCTGTCCCTCTTTCGTATTTTCCTCCCCGTCCGCGTTAGAGGGCGCTCGGGTCGTGCGCTGGCAAGTTGCCAACATATTATTAAAATTTTCACAGCTGTATAAATATGTAAGTATTATTTAACTTACTTTTTTGATAATAGGAAGTTTTGCATCAGTTGTATCCATACATAGTATAAAATGAAGTCTCCTAAGAGCGTCTGTATGTTGGAGCTACAAAAACTCGAGAAATCGTTAACGGATATTGGAGATATTTATATCATTTTGTAGAGCACTTATTGGGGAAGGTTTTAGTACATTAAAATCGTATCAAAATAAAAAGGGGAGTTTTGTAATTACGATTTTAACTTATCTGTGCATGCGTGGAAACTGCGCATGGGTAAACAGCAAGAGTTGTGGTATGCATATGCGATACATTGCTTTGTTTTCGTCTGATTTGAAACAGCGCTACAATTCTCATTATGACGAAAAGAAGGAAATTCAACCTCGAAATGATCGCCCGTGTTTTATCTACGGACATATCATATTTTTACCTTTGTTAAATAGTCAAAATATTTCTGAATGTCTGTTATATAAAAAAATTCGTTTTGTAGATATTTTTGATAATTCCTAAACATATTTTTATGTTTGTTTGATGTTGCGTATATGCCCATGTCGTATCGGATGGAGGTTAGACTTAAGTTTACAGCTTACTTTTCTTCTTGGATGCTATGCCACGGGCAACGCCGTGCGTATACTGCTAGTGTACTATAATCAACAGAAACGCATTATCTTAAAATCCAACAGGGCTGCTTACGATTTTAATACTTTAATCTTGTTTATAGACTGTGGCATGCTATCTTTAAACTGCGTGAAGTCAGATTCGTTTAAAACACGCAGAGTAACCAGATTTGACATGAAATTACTTGTGAGTTACTCCTTTTTCGCTTTAAAATAAGTAAACTAGTAAAAAATATTGTTTTAAGGTGCAGTTAAAAATGGCTTTTAAATGTAATTGAAATAAAATGACTCACTTGAAAAACTTGTTTTTCGTTCTTTTTAATTTTTTTTTGAGTAATGATATATTTGAAATCTGTTGAAGAAAAAAAGAAATAATAATCATTCATTTAATTTGAAATTTAAAATGTTCCTTTCTACAAAGTGATCACTTAATACTTCAAACGGAAGATAGGGCCAATGCCTGTTGTTTCTACGGTCTTCCCCTTGAAAGATTTTTTCAATAAGCAATTTACAAATAGTATTGTAATTTACGAATAACGTTGCTCATTTTTAAGACAATAACACAGTATTATATTGCATAAAATGAAGTAAAACTTTTGATTATCATGTTAAGTTAAATCTTTAGGTTATTCATTATTAATTAAGGTGAATAAACAACAAATTTATTTGTTCGAATTTTCCAAATTAAGCTGTAAGACTTTTCAATATCAAGGATTTTTTTAAAAAATAGATAGTATTTATCGTAATTTAAGGCTTTCCGCACCAAAATCTCACCTGTTTTCGAATATAATATAGATGCAATAGAAAATTTTTTTTAATGCAGGGGATATATTAGTATAAAAGTTGTGTTAAAGAATGTAATTCAAAACAGGAAGTTTCTGGACGCGTCTTAATACTAATTATGTCATCTTTCATAGTTATCTAGATAAAGTCAAAATACCTTGATTTTATTAATCAATTCACTTTTCACTGTTACTGTTGTCATTCTGTTCAAGTTTAATGATGTGTATTATCTTTGCGATAAACCTTTGTTTCTAAAATGTCACACGTTTCGTGTCTTGCATGAAAAAAAAATGTCGATCTTTATTCAAAAGAAAACTGATTATAACTTGTTATCATATTCTCTTCTATCGTCATTACACCCAACATTTTCAATCTTGTCCTGAAAGACTTCTCGTGTCGAATGCCATCTCTTTCACCAACCGTTCGTTCAGTTGCCCGGAGAACAATATCGCCGCGAATTTATTTTCTGCCTTACGAAAGTACCGTAATGACGACAGATAAACGTTCGAGATTTATATTAACCTATCCTTTCATCTCTCTCTCTATCATCACTCGTTCCGCTATTCAAACCATTTATTTAGTGGAGATGAATTCGTATGAAAGCCGCTTATTGTAATCCCAGTATCCCGAAACAAGAATGATAATATCAGTTGGATATTATTAGCTGATGAAATGGAGATCTGCCCGAAGCGTTCATTAAAACAGTGGAGGGAAAATGCTAGCTTCTGTTTACCGTGGCTCTCAGTTGCTCGTGTGTTCATGAAGTGTTTTATAAAGTTTTAAAAATTGTTTCAAATTTTCATATTTTCAGTGTATTTCGGAAATTCTGGTTCTATTCCAAATTTGTTGCTCCGAATGTAGAAATTATGTGTGTTAGCCTCTGGTAACTTGTATAAAATGAATTAGACTGAAAAGTATCAAAATAGCTCTTAATGCTGTTCCCCCTTGGATTGAACTCCAATTCAAACCAAGTCCAAAAGATCAAGAGAGAGGAGTCCAGCAGCTTCTGAGGGTGAGGATGCCTGAGCACCCTATGGCTTACTTTAGCTCATAACACTCACACACTCGCTTGCATAATCCCTTTTTGCAGGGAGGCTCTTTCACACACCTCACAGATAGAACATATTGTAAAGAACAACCGTGCCCGAACCAGGACTTTAACCGTCGCGCTTAAATCACGGGGAAGACGCGCGATCCTTACGCGCCTCCAAGTCGGCATGGCTCTTTATTTTCTCGACATACAAATTCATTTTAAAAAGGTGCTGCCAACTGCGCTACTAAAATATTATATGTAATCGCGTCCCCATCATCTTTCCCACCCTGGTCAACTTCGAAGGGGATGACCGGAGACCGGGTGGGTTACCTTTCGACCATTAACCCTCAATTCACAAATCTCATCTTCCCGTTGTCCTCGATGTAGGTCTATTACTCTGCTCTTTTCCCACATGTGTTGTGATAGGATGTCTTCTTGCTGGAGCATGATATCGCCAACTCGGACCTTAGCTGGGATGTCCTGGTTTCGAACTTGATATTAAGATTGCAGTTGAAGTACATATTCCTTTTAACCACTGTTTCCATAAAACAATCAAGTAATTCCTTCTCCTGCTTATAGATTCTTTTATGCCTTGTGTTATTATATGGATGGAATTGCCGTTAGTTTACGCCCTCCTTAGAAATGACCCAGTTTAAGGTTCAGGACTGTCGTCTTTCCTCTCATTGTAAACTAAGGGTCACCGTTCAGAACGGTTTGTATTCAGCGAGTGAAGTGGACACACTTTCCTCCTTGAAAAGTGCTCATTCGAGTACCCTGGTTCGTTCCTGAATTTCGGTACCAAATATTAACTTGTATTTATTAAATTAGACTGAAAAGTATCAAAACAACAGCCTCTTCCACTAATTGAAGTCAAATCTCAAAGTAAGAGAGGAAGTAAGAAATAATATTTAAGACAGTATGTATTTGATGACACTGTGACATAATTAAAAGTTTCCTAAAAGAGAATTCAATCCCAAATCAGTTCTCAATCTGCAATCTAAAAATCTTTTGCAACAAAGGATTTCAATCTCAAAATACGTTAGTTATAATATTCATTTGTAATGAATATTATAACTAACGTATTTTGAGATTGCATTTTCGCATTTATTCTGGGTGTTATTCATTTTTATAATGTTATGAAATCTTAAAATCACTTTTTCAATTTCACTACTAGGTGGCAACATAAGTTTGGAATAAAAAAATGAATTTATTCTAAGCACACAGTTTTTATTTTGTAATAGTAAATATGACGCTGAAAAAATAACAAAATCTAAAATATTTATATTGCCCTCAGTCTTATTAATCATTGGGACAATAGACTATTCATGCTCCGTACTACCTGGCCTAATTCTTTTATCGTAATTAAATGAGGAAGGCAAGGCATTTACACAGCAATTAAAGGATTTTTCAAAACCTGAAAGCTGTGATTTTTGACTCTTATTTTAGGATCACCTTTTTCATATCTCTGTAATCATGTGAAAAATAGAATCAGTTTGCGCCAATTTTCTTACGAATTAGGAATACGATTTATGTTAATGTTTTGTTTTTGTTTCCTGCATTTAAGTTTGGCATTACAGAATTTATTTCAAAATGTGAACAGTTTATTTCCTATAGTTTACTTTTTCTCTAAGAAGTTCTTAAAACGGGCAGTGCAGTATATAAATATATATAAATTGTACAGAACCTTCTATTCTATTCTATCAATATAACAGCACCTTCTATTTTAACTCGATACGTTACTGGCAACTGCTTCTATGATTCACTGGGCCGTGGCTGCGTTCACATTGAGATAAATGGAGGAGGTACGTAACGTATTAGACCGTCGACGCCAGCGGTTTAGTAACTCATTGGTGACGGATTCAAATTTGGCGATAAACCGTCAACGCCAAAGAAAACAAAATGGTGGGCGGCAAGGTTTGTACAATTTTTAAAATAATGGTGGTTTAGCAATTCATTGTCGGCGCCTTCAAATTTGGCGATAAAGATCGACGGTTTAATCTTAAGTACCATGGTTTGCTTAGTACTCAGTAAGAAGTGAGATAATTCTTAAACTTTGTCTTTTGATATTGGTGGGCAAAGAAATAAGTTCAAAGAACTTCGGCGTACCGGCGTTTTTGCTATTCGGTTTGCTTTTTCGTCACATCAGACCGAATACTTGGGAGTGTACTGTAACCTAGTAAAATAATTTTGACTTATTAACGTTTTTAATCAAAAATGATTTGCGAATTTGAGTAATCGAATTTTTAAGCTGCTAATTTAATTATTTTAAAGCCATCAAAGACGCCCTTGAAGAAGGAGAATACGTTGACTGGTGGATTTTTCTCGAGGCAGCCGTTAAAAGAATCTATAATGGCTTAAAATAATAAAATTCAAAGCTTTATTACTGCGGCATTTTGATCGCAGAAAATTAAATTTTATTGCTGCTATTGTTTAAAATATTTCTTTTGTGAAATTTATTTTAGGTTGTAAGGTTTAGTTCCTTGAATAAAGTCTCGAATTGAGATTAAAGAATGTTATCTTTGACTTTATTTAACATATAGTTTATCTGCACTAACTTCATCTGCTCGACAATCTGTCTAATAAAAATGGCCTATCGTATAAAAATTTAGATTTTATTTTTTATTCAGCAATGGATGGTACTTACTATTAGTATTCGATCTGTCAACAGTCGCCAACCACTTCGAGCCAATTTACTTAGGTGGCCAGAATTCTTTGATACATTACACCGCCATTGTTTGTCCGTTTTCACGTATAGACTCATCTCATGTCCATTCAAACACGTATTTTTAGATGGAATCATTCCATAATTTTGGAAATACGTCACTGCATCTTTTTCGTTGGCAGGCAAATCCCAAATTTTAGTGAGTCAAAAAATCGGAACAGGAAAAGCGCTTAATGATCTTCTGCGAAACCAACAAAATGGCGGACGACAGTTAACGTTGGCACAATTTTTAAAATAATGACGGTTGTTTGCCATTATTGGTGGTTTAGTAACTCATTGGCTTCGCCTTCAAATTTGGCGATAAAAATCGACGGCTTAATACGTAACGAATTTATCGATTCTTACAAAATACAATTCTTTCCTTAATTTAAAGTACTTTTTTGATCGGTATTTTATGTATCTATAACTGACAACTGATCTCGATTAGAGTGGACGTCCTGAAACAAGCAATTTTGTTTTTGCATAATTTACAAAATAAATTAAATTACTGAAATAAAGTTTGCGTTGAATAAAAATGAGAAAAATAAAATAAAATGGAACCACCCAAGCGACGATAATCACTGAAGAACAGCATCATTTTCGCAATAATAAACTTATACATGTAATCTCAAAATCTTCATTACCTTTTATTGCAGGAATTCTTTTGAAATGATTACATAACAAAAGCTACTTTTTGTTCCTTTTAAATTCGATTTTTTCCCCCTGAATTCCAAGATTTCGACGGATAGCTCTTATCGATATGCATATTACTTAATCAAAAGTCCAAATAATTACAGATACTGTCCTTTTTCTAATGGGATTGAGTCTGGTCTGCAATTAAGATTCTCCTGTTTTTGTATTGGTAATGGACTTGCACGGTCCATCATTAGCTTGATCATCCGTCGAGATGAGATGCTAATATCGTTAAGGAGTGCCGCAAATATTATGTCGATTTCACTTCTTCCATTTTCATTTCCCCACCCCTGCTGTTTGCGACATGGATGATAAAAATAATTTAAGTCTCGTCGAGACTGTTTTATCAGTAGAAGATCCGTCATTTCCTTTGATTGATAACCTTATGATCGAAAAAGATGGAAAAGGCAAATTTTTCAAACTTATTTTCGACAGACATCAGTATTTACTGTTTTAGTTTAATTATGTTTCGTGAATTTTAATTGCGATTGTCGTGATTTAATTGTGAAACTATTATATAGTAGATGGTAGGGTTGACGGGGTACCTAGCTCCGGCAGGAGCTTAACCCCAAAAATGGCAGGTTGCACGGACATGGCTCTCTGTATACTGCGTGGTCCTCTGCGCTTGCTTCTTGAGATGAGAGACAGCCTGGGTGGGTGAGAGAGGTGGCGAGTGTGAGGACTCATTCTGATTGGTTGAGAGAAGGGTGAGGGTGCGGGGGTATGCTGCTTTTGCAGATTGAGTGCTTTTAAGCGTTAAAGTTTTTTAAGAGATGAAAATAAGAGAAAATATTTCAAATTTTGCAAAAAATTAAAGTTGGGTCATTAAGTAGGTAATCTGAAATGCTTGATTTTGAGGTCTGACATGGAAAAATTTTAATTTAAGAGGATATTACGCGGTCTTTTACTTTTAGAGTTAGGGGTGTAGATTGGGAAATTTTGGAGTGGTTTATAATCGTTTTTATCAAGTTTGTCATAGAATTTGGTTGCTATTTTTTGAATGAATTTTTTAAGTGGGAGGTAGTCCAGTGCCTGGTACATTTTGGTATTTCTCATGTACCATTTCATATGGCAAATTCTGCGAAAAAATTTATTTTGTTCTACTTCTAAAAGTTTAAGATTACATTTGGCAGCATATCCCCACACAGGACAGGCATATGTAAGTACTGGACGCAAATAGGCGGTGTAAATAAGTATTTTGTTTTTCCTGGTCAATTTCGAGTCTCGAGAGATTAAGGGAAAGAACTTACGTATTAGGTCTCGAAACTTAGTAGCCGTATAGATAAAGTGGGGTTTCCAAGTTAATTTCCTGTCTAATATGACACCTAAATATTTGCATTCCTTAGACCACGGAATTTCCTGATTTTTAATCTTAAGGGGGGCAAAGTTAGGATGGCAGTTAGCTTTAGTAAAATACATTGCTTCTGTTTTGGACGCGTTGATTTCGATTTTCCATTTAACAAACCAGTCTTCAAGAGCTTTGATATGGCGATTTAGAGCTATTGTGATAAAGTTAGTATTTTTATTTCTTGCTAGTATCGCTGTATCATCAGCATAAAGACACATCATTGTGTTAAATTGTTTGGGGATGTCATTAATAAAAATAGAAAATAAGACCGGTCCCAGCTTGGATCCTTGTGGAACTCCTGCGCTAATGAGTTTAGTATCGGAGAGTACTTGGTTAATTCTGAGTTTGAAGGATCTGTTGCTGAGATATGATGTGATAATTTTGACTAGGTGTGGGGGGGTATTGTAGTGGATTAGTTTGTAAATAAGGCCTTTCAGCCAAACTCTGTCAAAGGCCTTTTGGATGTCTAAGAAAACTGCAGCCGTTTTTTGATTATTTTCAAAACCGTCGCTGATGTATTCCACCGCTCTTAACAATTGGTGAGAGGTTGAGAGATTTCTCCTGAATCCAAATTGTTCATCTATTAGGATATCATTATTTTCAAGGTGGGAATTTAGCCTGTCTAATATAATTTGTTCTGCGATTTTGCTTATAGATGGAAGTAAGGAGATGGGTCTGTAGCTACTTGGGGCGGTGGGATCTTTGCCAGGTTTTAGGATTGGTACTACAACTGCAGTTTTCCACGCCGAGGGGAAATAGCCTATTTCGAGCATTCCATTAATAATATTTTTTAAAAAATTAATAAAATTATTAGGTAGCATTTTGAGTATTTTGTTATTTATTTCATCAATTCCTGGTGCCTTTTTTACATTTAATTTTTTGATGCAATTTTTAATTTCGTCTTCTGTTGTTGGTTCAAAATTAGAGAAATTTTTGGGTAGATCATCTTGGAAGGCCTTGACTGTGTTATTTACTAACGTTTCTGTTGTTGTGTCATTTAAATTATTAAGACTAAATTGTTTCTCAAGGCTGTTCGCCAAGCAATTTGCTTTTTCCAGGTCCGTGGTTGCGATACTAGCAGGGCCATTAAGGGGCGGAATTTTTTGTTTTTTACTTTTATGATTTTTAACAAGTTTCCAGAAGGACCCATCTTCTGGGTTCGCTTCGACGATTTTACTTATAATTTCTTCGTTTTCAATTTTACTCCCTAATTTTTGTATATCTTTATTCAGGCGGTTCATAAATCTCTTGAAGACTGGATCTCTGGTTTGTTGGAAGCTCTTTCTGGCAAAATTTCTATCTCTTATTAGGGTCCTAAGCTGAGGGTCAATATATTTTTGTTTTTGAATTATTGGTATGGTTGCTTGATTTTTTGCATTTAGAATTTCATTTTCGAACAGGGCTACCATATTGTCGATTTCTCCTGTATCGCTGATTTTGTTTGGAATCGGGGTCTCTGATTGGCTAAGGATATGATGGAAGTTATCCCATTTAGTACGATGTGTGCTTGGATTTTTTGGCAGTGTGTATTTGAGATAGAAGGTGATCAGTACTGGATTATGATCCGAGCTTAGTTCGGGGATAGATTGGATTTCATAGGGATAGTGAAAGTCTTTTATTAAAGTTAAATCTAAGGTGTTGGCAGAGTCAGGTCCAAATCTGGTGGGGGTTGATGGAGCTATTATTTCTAATCCGGCCTGTAGGGCGAATGATTTTAAAGTATTGCCTCTAGTATTATTAAGTTTACTTCCCCAGCTAGTATGGTGAGCATTATAGTCTCCACAGAATATTTGGTTGGGGCCTGTTTGCATTAAGTTTTCGATGTCAAAAATAAAGTTAGATTGGTCAGTGCTAGGGGGAATATAAATAGAAATTAGGGTGATCGGTTCATCTTTTTTAATATTTAATTGTACCACACTAGCTTCTACGTAATGTAGTAAGGGTGGGGGGACCTCACTGTGAGGTAGGCCGTTTTTAATTAATATTGCTGTTCCTCCGCGTGCCTGGTTTGGTCTATAACTATAGTATGAGAAATAATTTGCCAGAAAGATTTTCCTATGTGGTCTAAGGTGGGTTTCCTGAAGTAAGATAACATCGGGGTTATACTTATTTACGAAGTTACGAAAATCTATGATCCTATTGTTAATGCCATTTGCGTTCCAGTAAATAATGCGCAAGCTATTTGGAGTGAATTTTAGGGATTAATGAGCGGCATGGAGAAAAGAAAGTCAGTGAGAATAAGTTTCCTTTCGTCCTTGGTTTTGGATAATTTTATTTTTCTGACTAGTTCAAATATTTCAGGAAATTCAGCTATGGTTTCCCTTATGGTTTTGAGTGTCTCTACCAGGTCCGCGTGGTTGCTAGCTCTCAGGTCGGTGGTCACGTGGTTTTGTTTACTTGGCTCTTGTGGCTCCATCTCTCGGTTACTGGGTGTTTTAAACATGCTGGCGAAAGTTGTATTTTCTCTGATTACAGCCTGATTACGTTGGAAGTAATTATTGCGGTTATTTGCCGGTGTTGGGATCTTAGGGAATTTTTCGCATCCACGATATGAGGCAATATGTCCCTGTTTACCGCAATTAATGCATGTTGGAATTTCAACTCTTTCTTTTTGATTGCATTCATTGGTTTGATGTTTTCCATTGCATTTTAGACATCTGGGGGCTAGGTGGCAGTTGTTAGAAGTATGGTTAAATAGGTTGCATCTGTAGCATTGGGTTATCGCGTTGCGTCCTCTATAATGCTCGATGCTCACGCTGAGATAATCAATATGTTTTAATTCAAAGATTTTTTCTGCCTCCTTAGTTTTATTTAGGTCTACCATGAAAAAGGGTAGTGGGCGTCTTGTTCTTGATTGCGTCATTTGCACTACTCTGTTTGCGGGTAATCCTAATTCATGTAACGATTCTAAAATCCGTTGTACAGAGAATTCGTGGGGGAGACCTTTGATGACCACCTTTAATGGGCGTTGGCTCTTAGGTGTTATTATGTAGTGCTCGTGGCCGTTGATTTCGCAGAATTTCTGAATGTTCATGTGTTGGTCGGGAGAGCTGGCGTAGATTTTTAT
The DNA here is from genome assembly GCA_026289955.1 of Argiope argentata. Taxonomy (NCBI): domain Eukaryota; kingdom Metazoa; phylum Arthropoda; class Arachnida; order Araneae; family Araneidae; genus Argiope; species Argiope argentata. Next base: position 3,209,350 of record JAOUZG010027273.1, on the reverse strand, counting down.
GAAACCATTGTTAAATTTATTTGTGGTGTCTCCGCAAGCTTCTTTAATTTTACTGAGAATTTTCCCATAATTATCTGAATATTTTAGCATTATGGGTGGGACGCGGGTTATTTGCTCAGTGCCTGAATTTTCTATTTCGTCAATTTTTAAATTTTGGAATTTGTTATGAATTGGGATACTATTTTCAATGGTTGATTCCTTGTTTTTTGGGGTCTTCCTTTTACTGGGAGAGACTACTTTCCACGTATTACTGCTTCCTACCGTTTGGGGGAGAGGGGGAAAGTTGCTGTTTTTGGCTTTACAATTTGAGTCCTCACAAGATTTGAGATTAAACAACTCACCCTTGGCTGCCTCTAGCTCTTTAACCATGCCATCCTTCATCTGCTTGAGACGGATGTATTCGGTTTGGTGTTCCCCAAATTTGTTCCTGATGGGTAGAAGAGTTTGTTGTATCCCGCTGATCAGGTGTTGTTGAACGTTGACTTTTTCATCTAAGTGTTGTCTTTGGGTGCATGTTGCGCAGGTGTAGTTGTCAGGGATGGGTGTTGTGGGATGTGAGTCCTGGGTTTCGATGTTCATCACTTCCTCAACTTCTAGACATATCCGCTTGTTCGAATCCATCTCTGGAGACCCTTCCGCATCTGGTCCTAAAAAGGACGAGTCGGGCCTGGATTCGGTTGATGCTGTTTGTTTGCTCAGGGTGAAGTGTGTGCTCAGAGCTGAATAGGTCGAACCTTCCAGCTTGCTCCCTCAAACGAGAATGACTAAAATGTGAAACTATTATAATTGTGAAACTATTATATATATATATATATATATATATATATATATATATATATATATATTTGGTATCTTTATATTCTCTAGCAAGTCCATTGAGATGCTGCGTAATTAAGAATTTTAATCATGAGATTGTGGTCTTCAGTTTGCATTATTTTTTTTAATTGACAGATTGATGTATACGCTATAGAAATATATTGTTCCATAATTCGTTGAAATTAAATCTGATTATTCTCCAAGCAAGACACAAGTGAGGGTCGATTTCCATTGAAAGTCCTCTTGGAAATTAAAGTAAGTCTTGTATTCAAGGTGCATAAAAGGTGTTTTGATCTACAATATCTATTAGACTTTATTGTGAGTCCATGACTCATAATAAGGCTGTGATCTAATCGCGCTAGACTAAATTTAATCGTGATCTAATCGTGCTGCTCTCTTCTGTCATTAAGAATTTTCTTAACGTAGTTGGAAATAGTTATGGGTGGACATAGTTATCGTGTATGGATTAAGTTATCGTTTTACAAGATTTGTTTTGAGATAGACTTTTTTATCTTGAGCCATGGACTGATAATGGCGATGACTTCGATCCACTAAAAATCCAGGCCACATCAACTCGTCACAGCAGTTACTGCTATTGTAAAATTCAAAATCATGTTATTAATTTCTACTGAACATGCTGTTTACTGTGTCCATTATGCAACTTTTTTTTTCTTCTTACAATCTATATTTAACCTGCTGGATGATTTGAATGCTGAATGGAGTTTATATGTTTTAGGCTGATTCAAGAATATTATTTTTTGAGAAGAGTTTTGTTAGTTTGCTATAAGTATATATTGTTACGAAAATTCACGAAAAGAACGATGCAGATAATATGCGAAACGTATGTTAAATATACACACAGCAATAACTACAAATATTCAATGAATTAAAACTGTTTAATCTGCTTATTACGAGTAACAGCATAGTTCTAGAATGCTCGCCAAAAAGAAAAGATGCCATCTCAAGCTAAGCCACCTATTACAACTCGCTATCCGAACCTACTAAATGCTTCTTCCTACGCCGTGCCTCATATATTGTCCCTCTAAAGTGGGCCGGGCAAACGCAGAAACATCGCAGACGCTTTAGGCGAGAGTGAAAATGTCTCCAACGTTTTCTAAGAACAAATCTTTATTTCTTAACTTTCATTGCAAATTTTAGCGTGTATTATAAAAACCTATAATGACCTCATTATGTCGCCAATACACTTAATCGCCAAGTTAGTCAAATATGGCTACCCTCTGCTGGAAACCTCTTTGAATGGTTTGAACGTGTGGCTCCATTACAACTAGATTTGTACAATTAAACTATTTACAAATATTTATATCTAATTTGCACAATATTCATAACAATATAAAAAATAAATATAAGTGTACAGTATGTTCAGATTGATATTTTCACCATATCCTGAATAATAATAATTATAAAAATATTTCCATCCTCATCTTGTCTCTTAACTAAAATTGCAAATAATAATAATAATAACTAACATAAGTAGTCGCCCTTGTATTTTTGAGTTTCGGGTAAGTCTTAGGAACCAAGATGTCATCCAAGGAGTAACAAGATTATCCTGTGGCACACTTATTTAAATTACTGCATAACTTTTGCACCGTAGGTTTTGGAAAATTCAGTTACTATGGAAATGTTTAAGTTTTTTAAAAATAAGATTTGGTTGTTGACTATTCATTAGTAGTTCTACTAGAACATTTTTAACCCTAAACCTGAAAATTATTGGTTTTAATTTCTTATTAATCATTGGTACAATTCAATGTAAACGATATACTCTTTAAGTCCATATTATCTATTTGAGTTGATGAATTAATGTGAGCTGTCAGCAAGTCATACTTAACCCGTTGATAGTTTTATTTAGTAGTTCATAGGATTTGGTTTATGTTCTAGTAGAATAACTAATTGATAACTATAAAAAGTGACTCCTAAAAAATTCCAAATTCCATTTATAATCTTATTTGCTAAAGTGTACAGTACATTTTTAGATTATACCGAAAAGGATAATTTAAATAGTGTGTCACAGAATAATTTTGTTCTGTGTAAATTCTTGAAAAGTTTCTTAAGCTACCCGAATTTCAAGTCTATAAAGTTGAATTGTAATATTAGTTAAATGGTGAGCTGAAAAATATTTGCAATGAGGCAGTCTGGCTCTAAATCACAGTCAACTTGTAGGAGTCCTGTTAGAAACCTGATTCTACCGCTGCTTTGGCGTGCCTTAAACTGAATGAAAATCTGTTAGAACCGAATGTCCTTTTACTGGTATTACATAGAAGAATAATGTAGGGATTTTAGTTCATAGTCGTTTGCGTCATCTGACCATGGCTTACAAAAATTCGTGATCATTCCCAACTAGCGCTGCTACGAAATGGGGCTCAAGTATGAAAAAATTGAACTTGTTGAAGATTTGACGCTATAATTCTGATCGTAAAACTAAATATTGAATTTAACCATCTAGCTTTATGTTATTTTTAATTTCTAATTGTTTGCAAAAAATAGGGAGTTAGTCAGATTTCTCGCTGACGATTTTCATTCAAATTTTATTAGAAAATTTCTGTTTTGATGTAAATAAGTCCGTATGGAAATTTTCATTTTTCTAATTGGTTCTATTGTTGAGGTCTCAACGGATATTGGGACCTCAGACTGATAGTTGATAAAAAGAAAATGAATAATATCGTTACGGATTTTCATTTCAAATCCACTATTAAGTCTGTAAATTCACTAATTTCGTTTGTAGTGGATGTATGGTGTGAAAACAAGCTGCAGGTCTCAGTAACGAACGACGACTTTTATTTAACACGAATACAGAGAGACAAAGATGACAAATATATGCAGCCGAGACGAACACAGGCAACACGCTAAAACAAACAATAGCTCACAAGTAGTAATTGCCCACAGCACACGAAGCAACCTGACAGAATTCAACAGAAGTAGGGACTTCACTCTACTGCCTCTCCAAACGTCTGCAGTTCTCCAATGTCTCCTCGCTTTAGCTGTATCCTACTACCGGCTCAATACTATTTGGCTGACTGCTCCTCACAGGACTCGATGCTGCTTCCACAATAAACACCAGGACCCGGCACACAGCTCCATTCAGCAATCACGTGAGCCCTTCACAATACTGGCACTTCGCTGTACTATATGGCCGTTTCTTAATTATTCTCTCGATGACTCGTTATTTGTTCCATGACTTCAACTCTGGTTGACTACAGCGTGAGATTGCTGGCCTTCTATAGCTCCCAAGAGGCGGGTCGAGAAGGTTCTTGACCAATGAGGCATACCTCAGTTTCTGTGAGATGAATCGTTAAAATTCTGGAAGTTTCCAGCAATATCTATTTTGTCGCCAAGAACTAGGATCTTTGATGCGGCACCCGGTCAGCACCCAACAGTAAACAGTCTTTCTAGTGGTTGAACTAACTGTATTGGGAAGTAACATTACAGGTTTGTAACAATATATAGACGGCATATAACTTTTTTCCCCATGCGAGTAGTGAAATTGGGAAAGTGAGATAAACAAAACCGTGTGGTGGAATTTTTCGACGATTTTTAAAATATTGCATTTATTATTATTTTTTTTTCTTTTTTAGCTATTTTTGTCTTCTTTGTATACTTTTAGAGCATTATATTATTCCACAATATTTCCATAGTCGATTAATGTAATTAGAATTTAAATATCGATGTAAAATGAATGAAAAATTTATGTTCTTTATAGCGATATTTTCCGATAATTTGTATTTAACTTTCTTGCGATGATATTATCTGGATCTATTATCTGGAAGGCTATTGGATGTAAAATCCTTCATAAACTATTCAGTAAAGTCTTTGTGGATCAATCGTATGTTCTTTACTTGACCTAAAATCATATTATGAAAAGTAGTTTAAAATTTAAAAGGTCGATTTAGAAATCTGATTGTAGTGAAAATTTAGGATCGTATTTCGATTTTCTGAAATAAAAATCATATTACACTGATGAATATTTAAACCCAATTCTTAATATTTTAAAATCTGTATGAGTCTCTTGAAAGAGAATATATTCAAAGCATTGTTGTTATTATTATTATTTTAGTTTTTTAATAAAACACACATACATTATAGTCTAAATTTTGAAAGCGATTATTGTATGTTTATGAGATACATACTAAAAATGCATTTTAAATCTTTAAAAAAAAATACTGTTGGCAATGGCGAATTATTTTTCTAATTTCAGGTAAGGTAGGTGGACGATTCATTTTAGTTATATAAATGCATTTTATAAATAACCTTAACTTTTCATAATTACTTTTGTGAAAGGGAATAAAAAATAAATGCGAAGTACTTTATTCTGTGACGGGTTTACACTCGGCTAGTTATAAAACAACAAGTAGGCAGCACATATGTAGAAATGGGCTGATTTATGTTTGCCACAATTTCATAAGACAGATTCAGACATTCCATGTTTGGCTATAAATTGCCGTTTTGGCGTCGCTGATTATGTCTTTTTCACTGCGTATCGTATTAAAATGATGGATATTTAGCCCAAGAAAACAGGGTTTAATTTTTTAAAAATATCAACATACTTAAATTTGAAGAATTATGGAAAAGAAATGACAATTAAAAATAATTTTTAAAAAGGGACACAACCTAGCATCAGTAAGAGTAAAAATGTATCGGTATTAAACATTTTCCTCACGTCCTCTGAGACAATTATTCAGAAGTGTGAAGAAAATACCTTAGAAAGTTGAGAATTATCATCGAAACCAGTGGTTTTCGTCTTCAAATGATTATATGTGAATCCCGCTGGGGGTTTTACTACTATACTTCTCTTAGGTTCATTTTTCAGGGCTGCAATGGTCTGGTAAGGTTTAAGTTTCAGGTTTGAGACACGATTTCACCAAAGAACCGCCGTGTAAAAGGGTGGTGCACGTTAAATTCATTTCGAAACGTCATCCCACTGGTGTGGTGTGAGTTTAGAGAGAGAGAGTGCCATTCAGGTATCGTCCTCGTCGTCTGATCGCGGTTCAAAATTACGAAATCCGTCCCAAAATATGAATAGTGTTCCTTTAAAACGAGACGTTAATATAAATTAAGTCGTTCTGTATTTTTCGTCCTGAAATTTGTATTTTGGTTTCATCAGAGAACCCCCGGCAGCGCTGTGAAATATACCAGTGTGTATATTCTGTTGTTAAAAAATATTTAAAGGAAAATAAAAACTAGGAATAGAAATGCGAGCATTAATTTCTGATAGTCATGAAAACTGGATTACATTACATCCCCAAATGGTCGGCGATTAGAACCGCCACAATTTCTTGATGTATTCAGAGAGACAACATTCTTTGGTGCATCTAAAACACATTCTATTCCCACCCCCTTACTTCTTTTTTTAAAAAATTAGTTCTATTGTTATTGAAAATCTTGATTGAGCTTACTATTTTATAACTACAAACTCGTGTCATTGATTTTAACTTTTTGAATGAACTTTTGTTTATCCATTTATATAATTTTTCCTCTAACTTTGGATTTTACGACGTTTTCAGGTTTTTTCCCCCATTTTTTATTATCTGCCTTAATAATTCCCACTCCCACGTAAATAAAACTCACTGAAGAAGTCATTTGCTATAAGCCTTACTTCCTTCACTAAAATAAGCGTTACTGTCTAAGACTTGAAGCATGTATTTGAAAAAAAAAAAAAAAAAAAAAAAAAAAGCTTTCTGTTTCAAGAAGAGAACTTTTTTTCATAAAATTCTTTACAAATATAATAAGTTTTTCTTTTCCCTCTTAGAGATAAGTTTTTATTCTATTCTAGGTATTTTTGAAAATTCAGTCTCCTTTTGAAATATCTTTAAGAACTTAACTGTTATGAGACCCGAATTCTGTTATTTATCTTTTTCTCAATCGTTCCAGAATTAATTCCTTTCATGTTCTAGAAAGAAGGGAAAATACTTGTTCTTTTGATGAAGTTTCATATTCTCATGAGTTATCATTTGCATATGATAAATGGTATATAGTTTGCGATCTGAAATTCTGATTTTTTTTCTCAGTATATTACGTAGTTTTCTTTTACTTGAAAATGTTGAAGATTTCTTTTCATTTAACGTTAAGTCTATGAAATGTTTTTTAAAAATCTTTCTTTAAATGTCTCAGTTGAAATGTTCTTTTGATTTAACTCATTAAAAATATTTTATTTTATTTATTATATACTTTGGTTTAATTACAGAGATTTTATCGTAGATTATCTACCTGTAAGTTTGCTTTGTTCTAAATTCTTTAACATTTTCTCCTGTTATATATGTACTTTTTTCAAGCCCTATATATACTATGTTTATTTTTTTGAAAAAATAATTTATACAATATCTCAAAAATTATTCTATTAAAATTTGTCTGATTTATCCTAAAATTCAGCTTGCAGTATTAATATAAATGAGCAACATGATAATGTTTTGTTTTAATCATAAATGTACTTCTGGGAAAATTATATTAAGTTTACATTTATTTTATTCAATTATTTGTTCCCTACGGAATCATATTCTGTCAAATAATCTTGACACTTCTACTTTTAAATAAAAAAATAGTAATAAGAAGAGATGGGGAACAACATTTCTATCTTCTGCGAACAAATCTGACTAAATTATGAAGCTTTAAATATCACTGTTTTTGGACAATCAACAATTTCATTACTGTTAGCCAATCAATTTTAGAAAATTCCGATCCGTGATAGATACATTTTGATCGAAGCAGTTGATGGAGTGATGTAAAGCCGCTCGTTTTTACTTGATATTAGTATTCTGATTTTCATAACTGAAATCCGTTTTTGTCATAGAAGAATCGTTTTTTTTTTTTTAAATTATCAAGAATATTTTATTAAGTAAGACAAACTGCAGGCCAATATAAACATTTAAAATTGGAATTCATAAAAGCATTTGCTAACAATAAAAATAAATCAAATATAATTTTATATTTTGCTTAGACTATTTCCCCTATCAGATGCTTATGTCAAATTATATTAGGGCTTAGATAGTGTGGACATCTTGTACATATAAAACCACGTTTGCCTTTTAGAATATAGAATGATTGAATTAATAAATGTTTTCAAGGATCACATTTCTTTTCAAGGATTTCATTTCTTTCATGGATCGCAATTTCTTTTTTGCTTCAAATATCATGTTTCATATTTATTTAATTTCATGAATGAAACGTGTTGAAAAACATATTTATTTTTATTCTTAATTATGACAGTGGTTACTTTGAGCTTTTGTCAACATTAAAGGCGCGTTTATTAAGGCTAATTTTTTTTCATAAACTTGTAACATGTTTGCTGAGCTTAAATTTTTCTTCATAAAAGTATAATTTTGCTTAATTTTTTTAAAAAAAAATTTAGGATGATTTAAAAACTTTTTTTCTGATGTTATATTTTCTATCGGAAAAATGATTATCGTAGAAGAATGCCAAAATTTTCCTTGATATTACTCAATTAATATTCTGATTAACATTTTTAAAATCAGCTTCTAAATGCATATTTATTTTTGATTTTGCTGTTCTTTAATCATTTGAGTAATTCTTTAATAAACCTATTATTTCTACATTCTGTGTTCTGTACGCATACTTTAAACTAGACGAAAAGAAAATTGGATTTCCTCATTAAATGCTGAAATAATTTTTTTGTTCAAATTAATTTGTAGACTTTATTATGACGCATTTATTTTCTGTCTATATTAATTCAGCTTCCATCCCCTCTTTGGTATGTAAATAAAACAAATATTTTGTTTATTTTTTATTTCTCTGGAAAAAGAAGAAATTTGCATGATTTCTCCCACATTTCTTCAGCATTTCCTTTTTAAAGCATAAATACATATTTGCATATACAAAATACATTTCTCGTCTAAAATTATTTAAAAACTTCCTTAAGTTAACGCAATGAATAATGCAGCTTAGTAAATAATGGAAACATATTTTTACAGCAATTCTTTTTTAGACGCACTTAAGTTTATTAAAAGTTACCAAGACTTCAAGGATAGGATCATAACCTGATTCTGACGAGTTGCGTTACTTTAGAGAATTACGTGATATCTGCTCAATCTATTTTGATAAATGTAGGGGACAGATATGAATCGATGTTTGTTGTTTTCGATTCTTCAGAGCCAAATACAGCGAGTTCAAATCACTCGTATTTATGAATAACTCTCCTACTGCTCCATGTTCTACTCTTCGTTTCGTATGCCTGCGAAGAAACGTGCTTTTCAAATTAAGATAGAAGTTCAGCCGCCATCTGATCAGAGTTACGCTGTATTAATCTCTATCCGTTGTTAGAAATCAATCATAAAACTGAAAGTGGTGAAATTGTTAGCAGATGAGTTTCAACCGAACGCCTACGTAATATTAAACTGTAGCGATTACAGAAAGTGAACTTATTTAAATAAATTGGCAGAAAATGAGTATTAAATTTCAACGGGTTTTTTTCTCTCGCTCCCTCAATTCTTTTATTAGTTATAATCGTAAAATGTGGTACTGGTATGCAACTCTGTACTAAGTTTTTCTAGACGTAACAATTGGTTGGTAGAGCGTTGGACTCGTATTCCTTAGGTGGCGAATTCGAACCTCGCCGGCTGATGATTCACTGAGTGTGTGGTGACTGGCGCTCTTTAAATCTGTTGTGGTCACGAAGTTCCCCATGTCGAGAGTAATACAACTTGGACTACTGAGTCAGAGGTGATCGTTCTCTGTTCCTGATCTAAATTACGATCTGTGCATGAATGAATGCAAATGCATAAATGAAGTCTACCCCATTAAAAGGGTGTGGAGTTAAAAGTCACACTCTTGGCCCTAGCTGGCGCTACTTCAAAAACAAGAGACGCTTATTTCGGCTTAAATTCGCTGATGCATCAGCGGGCTTGTCCATTGCAAGTGCCATTAGTAACAACAGCAGACGTAGCGGTTTTCTTTTTACTTCATGTTACTACTGACAGAAAAATAATTTCAAAATATTTCAACTGTAGTAAAACAAGAAAAAAATTGCACAAAATAAAATTGCCGAAGATTGCAGTAATACAGCCGCTTAAACGAATATTTTGTATTTATACATTAATATAGGGTTTTTTTTTTTTTTTTTTTTTTTTTTT
>JAOUZG010027273.1:3177341-3187700 GCA_026289955.1 Argiope argentata | reverse complement strand
TGTAAATTGTCATATATTTATTTAAAATCCAGATTTGTGTAAAATTCTGCATTATTTTTTTTCTATTAACATGATGTTAATTATTATCTCCGATTCGAAGTCGATATCGTTCTGTAACTGTATTTGAAAAAAATCCATAATTTGTAATAATTAATAAGTAATTACTTTACACTTCATATTACATTTTTCTTATAGTTAAATTATTATCAGAAAAATTCATTTATTTTACTCTTCTTATTAAATTATATACTATTTTATATTCTCTTACTCGCCTTCTCAAATTATTGTTTTTTTTTTAAAAACAAATAATATTAAAAAAATAATTGATTTTCGACAGAATTGAACTCGCATTCTTCACCTTCACGCGATAAATACTGAAATTTTTGCATTTTACTAATTGAGCTACTGCCTGTTGATTTTAATTTTCCTTACAAACTGCTAAAATTCCATTTAAAGTATTAAAAATAAATTAAATTGAATCTATAAATTAGTATTTGAAAAAAAAAACTGTATTAACATAAGTGTCATCCACTATAAGTTTAAAAAAAATATATATATAAAAGCATGTTATTGATGATTGCAAATTTGAACAAGATTATATATAATTGAATCGCATATAATTATCATTTAATATTGAGTTCAAAAGTTTGCGTTTGTCGCTTTATATATTTGGAAGTAGGTTAATACGATAATTCGAAACGCAAAATCTTAGAAAAATTAAATTTGGTTTGTGGTCATGCAACTCCGTATCAGATTTTAGACCAAGTCGTTTTTAAAAAAACATACATACAAGCTGGATTACGGAGCAGAAAATGCGGGAGAGCCGAAAATAGAGTATTCCCTCGGACTTTTACTTATGATTTGATTATTAACATTAATAAATAGTGAAAAAAAATCTGTTATTTTTACAGTTTTCTCTTTTATTTTTGGAATTATTTCTTTCTGTTGATTTTTTCAAATTTGAATTTCCAGATAAATTGATTTTTCTAAAGTGTTTTCCACAACTTTGAATTAGACACGTTTCACTTTGTGTGTGTGCTAAACGAGATATCTGAAATTAACCTCAGTTTTAACTTTTTACATTCTCACATTAAACGTTATGCCATTGTTAGTAAAAGGAGGCTTAAAATTTTATACAATCAAAGAAGCGTTGCTGAGAACTAATTTTTAATCAGTATGGAAAATTAACATTTTTGTACGGTCCTTCTTTCAAAGCTTCCGATTTCACTTACAATATTTGTAAGATAGAAAGCTCTGTGCAGCCTCCAAAATTATGTGAATAATTAGAAGTTTTATGTGTAAAATTTTTCTGGATAGATTCGCAATAGATCATTTTACCTTCTATGAACTAGTACCTGTCGCTTTATATTGTTGTGACTGATTGGTTAAAGTGAAAAAAGGTATCTTGTGATTATTAACCCTTTTGAGCTCCACTCTGACATATTTGACCCGCAAATAATTTTAAATCATCAATTTTATTTAAAATTTATTGAAGTGCATGCCCCAATGCTTTGGGATTACATTTATATGTTAGTGCAATTTTTAACTGTATTTTAGTAGTAAAGAGACCCGAACGAAAATCGTATGTGTCATGAGTAAAGTTGCAGTTCGGAAAACCTGTTTTGTAATGTATCATGAATAGAAATGTCCTGAATAATATTTTATGTAATCGATATAAGAGTTTTCTTGCAATAAAGTTATTTTAAAATTCAAATACTAGACTACGCATTTCACTGTATTTTATATAGTTGCCTTTATCCCAACGGGACGGACACATATGCCCTTAAAAAGGCCGCTGTGGCACATATGAGCCACCTCAGAAATTGCATCTAAAGCTAATTTTTATTTTAGCCGAATATGGCTATTCACACTTTATTTGACCCATTAGATCCCTAAATTATCTTAATTTTGAAGAAGAAAAAACTGGTATTGAAAGGGTTAAGAGATACTGTAGAAAGATGCGAGGTGGTGCCAGTTGGAGCGGAAGGTGCGCTGGTAATGTAGGCAGTTGATTATGGAACGATGAAAGGAATAGTTTGTACATAACCTCGCATCATTATCAGAAGTCGAAATTGCTCACACTTAGTTCTACATTCTGTTAGCAGTTTCCTTTTCTGATCAAGCTTCTGTTATTTTCTTAAATCTGACAACTCCAAAAATTACGACAAAGTAGTGTTTTACATCTTATTTTGCATAGAGAAATTATACTTTGATTGATAGATATTTCATTATTTTTTTCCTCGCCTAATGATAGTGTAGAATTCGACCTTCTCTGTTTAATAAACGATCTCTCAGCCTTTTCGAAGCGCCGGCATAAATTGAATTTTATGCGAAATCCATCTCTTTTCAGAGCGTCTGAGCTAAAGGGATTTATCACTTAATACCTTTTTTCTGAGATATAAAAATATTGCTGCATTTGTGCATTCAGTTTCGATTTCGCATTTCCCATCCGCTGCACGTTTCTGCGAGGCTTAAAAATGATTCCGGGTCGGGTGCGTGATGAAACTGTATCGACCTTAAAAAAGAACACTTTTTTCGTTGCCCCCCCCCGTACAAAACTAAATTTCGAATTGTGAAGGAAAAGAATATATATAATATAAAATCATCGGCTGTGTTGTTCCCGTTTCTCCAGACACAATTGGTTTTGCATTCCACCCCCCCCCCTTCCCTCGAAATATTGTGAGAAATAAAATCCTCTTTTTTTATATGAATGGCAAAGATAGGCAGATGAACAAAGACGGAGGATTTTTTTTTTCAAGGAAATATTTGGCATTGGTCGATTTGTGCTAGGAGAAGTTTGTGAGGGCAATACGTTTGTTTTTCGTCAATAACAAGAAAGAAGACAAGTTGCTGGTTTTTTAACGCCTTTTTATTCCTTTTCGACATTTATGGCCTGAAAAATCCTATCTCTCTTCATTTGGCAGAAAAGAACATTTGAAATATCTTTTATGCCAACACAAAAAGAAAAAAATGTATATCTTAAGTATGCGAGCCTCAGTTATTTGACATTTTTATTAGCCTATTTCTTCGTGATTAATTAAACTGGCGGAATTTGTCACCCAAAAATTTTCTCGCATACTTTTCAATAAACTTATCAGGCCAGAGAAGCCTTAGATGGTATTGGCATGTAATAGTTATAAAATAAGTTTTGGTATGAATTTTGTCATAATCATCTCATTTTTAGTGATTAATTTGGTTAATCAATGCTAGGCGATAATAGTATCCAGAAATCGAATTTGTGTTTGTTCGTTTTAATCAATCGATTGAAAGAAAAATCGAAGTAAAACTGCACTTGTCAAAAAATCCCATTCCAGATTTGACATATTTAATTCATTGCGTTTACTAGTTTTTGAAAATATAGACCCACGGCCAGTCATCTCATTGGATTTGGCTCAAAATGTTACATGTGCCTACACTGAAGATGTTAGAACTACGTACCGAATGTTATCTGTCTAGCTCTCTTTGTTTTGTAGTTACCGTGTTAACCCTCTATAGGCCGAATTTTTTTTTAACTCCCAAAAAAATTGTGGGAACGAAAAATCAAACATTATAAACCTATATATGAAAATGAAAACAAATTTTTTGTGTGTAAACAATTATATTGCAGTATAATCATTATGTGACTTTCAAGTCACGCCGGCCTATAAAATGTGCACTGCTGTGTATAATAGCTCGTATGCGAAAGTCCATAAAACAATTTGTATTTGATGTGAAGCATAAATGTACATGCATCCACAAACATATTTTGGTAATCCCTGACAAAAGTACGTAGCCGTACTCTTGGCCTTAGATGGCGCTACTTGTAAAACAAGAGACGCATATTTCCTGCTTAAAATATGTTGATGTATCAGCGGGGCTTGTCCATGGTAAGTTCCATAAGAAACAACAACAAAATGATCTTCCAAATACAATTTTATTAGTTACGAAAGCGGCACAATTTTATAAAAATTAGTTATTTTTTTCTTTGTAATAGTAAGGTCAGTTTTTTCCCCCTTTTGAATCTCAGACAACAATTAAGGAATGGATAGATGACATCTTTGTAAGAAATAAAGCTTAAATTTAATTAATGATTAATATATAATTATTTTTGGTAGATATTAAAACAGTATTCTATCATCTAAAATACACAAATGTACATTTTTTTTAAATCTAGCATATCAGAAAGAAATAATCCTTATAAACATGGAACAAGTTGAATAAAAAGTCTTGAAAAGACAATACCTAAAACAAGGAATTTTATTCAGCTTTTTTCTTCTCTTCTCCTTCTTATATTTTGGAGAGATAAATCTTATTTTAAAATATGACCAACTATATCTGATTTTTATAACTTTACAAAATGTACTTAAATGATCGATTATGAAAATAGGCTTTTAGAGTTAAATTAGCGGCAAAGAGATATTGGTATAGCTTTGAATTTGTCATTTATTTTAACATTTATCTCCAATCGATGGGGAGAGGGAATGAAAGAAAAAATCGTATCTGTAATTCGTTTCCCCCTTTGAGTGTGTGGCACATAGATCAAAGAAGATGGATGGCTGTGTGCTGTGCTTGATAAATTGATAGATGTCACCACACTTTTTGTTTCTAAAGAACACTTTGTTAACCTGTATGTCTCAGAAATAGAACCGAATTTTGGGAAATTTAATGAGAAAGCTAGTTTAAGATATGCTGTCTTTTTAACTTTAAAATGTTATACTCTAAATAAATAAATTAAGTGTTTACTTTCTTGTATATGCGTTATACAAAGGAAAATAAAGCAGTCGTCCAAGAATTCAGACTCGAAATTTAATTGAAACCTCATGTTCAAGCCCTTCAACCCAAATAATTTTTTAAATATAATATCAAGTTTTCATTAATTTAAAATTTCAGATACTTGAGAGAAATAAAACAAATTTATCAGGAAATTATTTAACAAAGATTACAGCACTTTTTTCCCATTTGAAAACTTATGCTTCTCTATATTTATCCCTGTTATAAATATTTTAACTATTTGACGTGTTTAATTAATATCGCTGCAGATTGTTTACTTGGTAAAATAGTTCCTTCCATGTGGAATTGATTCTAAAAAAAATCAAATTTAGCACAATTATTAAGTGTTCAATAAAGCCAAGACAAATCCGCAATCTAACCGTGCGTGAAAAATGTTATTGTCGAATCCTGGATCTACATTGAAAAAGAATCAAAATTAAATTTCCCGTCCGCATTAATTAACGAGAAGGAATAATTAGTCTTACTACGGAATGTAATTTAATTACATTCCCTCTAGAGTAGGGTAGTTTTTAATATAGTTCACTCATAAGTTTACTTAAAGTACTTTTTATGTAATTAAACAAATGTGATTTGTATCTTGCAGTGCTTGAAAAGATTCGCCTTTCTTGAAAGCTAATTTCGAATTCGTTATAAATATTGAAATCACAAACATCAGGGCAAATGGAGATTTAAACTGAAGTCTGGTGGATTCTCCTTTAGCGTATAAGACAAACACCATCTTGTATTTGTGCTGGCATGCATCTTTTTCTTCGTAGAATTTCAAATCAAACTCATTGCAATATGACATTGTTTCGATTGTGTGCACAAGTATAACATTTTTGCTTTGCCCAGGCATTTTCAGTAACGGTAAATCATACCAGCATAAAAAGCTGGACTCAAATTTAATGTGTTGCAATAGAAATTTAGTATTGAAAGCGTTTGGTAAAAAGAGAAACTTATTTGTATTATTTTTAAATTATTTTTCTTTAGTCTTTTATTTAAATTCAAATCTTTTTGTTTAGACATTTAGACAAGATGGGGAACCTGTATTGAGAAAAATCTTTACATAATTTGATTTCGATTTTGTTATAAAAAGTTTATGGACATTTTTTTTCTTTGAAAAATTGAGTTGAATTGAAAATCATTTGTATGCAATGGATAGTCGTCATTAAAATGAGAATCTTAACATTAATGTCTTTCATTTTTTAAAAAAAATTCTTGTTCGGGACGTTATTTTTTTCGTTTCTATAGCTCATCTTATATCTGTAAATTATTTCTCTTATATTATTATTTCTTTTCAAAATTAAATGATGAGCCTTATTTGTAATCATTATCTGACTGTAATTTTTTTTTAAATTAAACTGTTGTTTTAGTAGTGTAGTGAGAGATGAAATATTTTTTTTAAAATCAAAAATCCGAGTTTTAGAAAAATGCAAAGTTTCTCACATTGATAGATATTTATAATTTTTTAACTAATCAAAATTGCATTCGCTTAAATTATCAGACAAAATAATTGCTTTGGGAGGCCACATATCGTTGGAGAATATTTCCACTCTTCATATTTTGGGTGTCGAAATTGCTCTCAGCAATTGATTAAGTCTATTTTAATGTCTTCTGGCTCTAAAACGATGTCATTTGAACTAAAATTTTAAATATAAAAATACGAAAAAAGAAATCATAGTAGCAGAATTAGAAAGGGCTGAAAAAACCAAATGAATATTTTTAGTCACCCAAAACTCTTTGCAATAATGTGCATTTTCGAGATGTTGTTTCCGGTTAGCTTTCATTCTTGCGTGCACATCTTGATTTTCCGCAGCAGGAGCATTTTGTGTTACGAAAAGTATAGTTCTATGACGTCTTAGGGGAAAAAATATTAAATGCATAATGCTACCTCAGACTCGAAGCTTTTAAAAGTTTGAAATTTTAAAAGTAAGTCAAGATTACATTCTTTAAAAAAAATTTCTTTAACAAATTTACAATTTTTTTTCATCATCAAATTGTTTCTTTACTTTCTACAATCTAATTTTCGAATTAGAAATAGTATCATTAACACACTACGAGCGGAGCAGAAACGTAACTTTAAAAAAGTCGAAAATTCTATCGAAACACAAATATACGTTCTGCTGCATTTGCGTTTTTGTACACTTTAATTGGATTTAACTTATTTCATGTTACTTTTGAAAAAATGTAATTTTTTAAATATATTTTTTTTCACTTCATCCTCATTTTTCTATAATTTTAAAATATTATATATTCGTGCGTTCTTGATGACAAAATATTATTTTATCGTTTTCAGATCTTAATTTTAAGTTGATCTATTGATTTAACTGAATTTTCAGAAGCATCATCTAATGGGGGAGTCGAGGAGATGATGAGCGATAGCGCGTTTGTGTGTGTGTGTGTGTGTGTGTGTGTGTGTGTGTGTGTGTGTGTGTAATGATATTTCAACTTTACATTAAACCCGAATTTTTCTCCAATATTTTATCTTCATTTATCTCATAGTAACTTCATTCTAAAAATATTCTCTTATTTCCTGATATTATCTACTTGTGCTTTTTAATTCTTTAAACAGAAGCTGTGTAAAATCGCTAAATCGGCTGAAAGCCGACAGATTCCCGCGCTCCGAGTCAAAGGATGAAAATTGCTGATCTGAACAAAATACTTTTTGAAAAATCCCTGTGTCTCCCTTGCCTGATTAAGCGTGTGTCCAGTAATTCCTCATCGGAATCTCATTGATATAAGCACTGCGAAAATATATGTTCTCTATCAAAATCTTATGGTATTTAAAAGTCGGGATAATGATTTCCCTCTCTATCTGCGGATTTGCTTTTGAGCCGCACTGTGGGCGGACGCGCCTTGCCCGTGCCTCTTGTAAATAAATCGTAATCTCCCAGGATGGAATAAAACGAATTTAAAAATTCAGAGGGTCATCTATGTTTTCGAAACAGCCTTCTGCTTTCAACAAATTATATATTATATATATATATATATATATATATATATAACAAAAAATTTTGTATTTATTTGCCTCTTTGTTCTTTACTAAATTTAGGATCGGTCAGCTTGGAGATGTCGGAATGATAAAAACAAAACATGAAGCAAATAATCTGCGTCCGCTTGAAATTGAAATTCTTTCAAGTCCTGATATGAAAAAGTTATTTAATTTGCTGATTAAAATATCTTATTTTTGCTTTCCTTCTTTCTAGCATGCGATATCCG
Organism: Argiope argentata; assembly: GCA_026289955.1. Taxonomy (NCBI): domain Eukaryota; kingdom Metazoa; phylum Arthropoda; class Arachnida; order Araneae; family Araneidae; genus Argiope; species Argiope argentata. Next base: position 3,179,732 of record JAOUZG010027273.1, on the reverse strand, counting down.
ATTTCTTTCATTATGCTCACAACTAGAGATTTACAAAAAATCTTAACAAGACTGTGTATTTATTTGCATAATTTTCTAATATCCAGATTAAAATTTGTTAAGAGAACAAAATTGTTTTAAATGTATATCATCTGTCAGTTAATGACTAACGCAATCTGGACGAAAATTGCACTGCCAATCAGCAGTGTCTACCATCGCCTGAACGAAAAATACGAAGAAGTGATTATCGACTTAAGATCTGAAAGTATATTGTTTGTCACTGGTGACTGACTTGGAATTTTACGTGTTAATCAAAATAAAATATTTAAAAGGGATTAAATGTACCTCTAAAATTAGAATAAGATCGTTTCTATATGTATTCAAAGATTTTAGTTGGCGTAACTAAGGCGTCCATTGTAATTTCTAAGAATCGAATTGCTTTCATGTCGGACGCAAGGGGCTTCAAGGGGATTTATGAATGTCCCACCAAAGCATCCGAGGCGAAGAAAATCTTGTGAGTGGGCGCCGAAATCTCCAATTATAATGAGACGAGGCGAGTGGTGGATTGAGCTTTAGTTATCGCCATCCAATAACTTTAAAAGCACCTGGAAAGTTTCTTGCGGATAAAGCGGAGAAGAAAAAAATGATTGGACTAAGATATTTTTCCCTCTCCTGCTTTCTCGATTTTTCTTCTCTTACAAATGGGCCAGGAATGAGAGAGAAAAAAGGCTTTGCGTTAGTTGTTTGGGTGAAAAGCTGCATTAGGAATTCGTTTACTAAATTATGATTATTCAGGTAACCATCATTCTTTCAAAATAAAATGTAACATTTTTATAGGGATTAATCGGTATGAATTAATAATGAAGCAGATACGAAATAGTATTTCTCAAAACAAATTATATCAATCCTATAACTTCACAAATGAGAATCATATAAAGCCAAACCACAATTTTTTATGAATATTAGAGATACATCTTTTCAAAATCCCGGATTTACCTCAGGCTTGCTAAAATTCGTTGGATCCCTTCTGTTTTTGATACAAAGCATATTTTTAATTTCAATATAATGTGTAACGATAATTGAAGACTAAAGCGTTGTTAACTATACTGATAAACTAGTACTCCTCGAAGTATCCCAAAACAGCGTGCTAACCTTATGAAATCCACATGTCTAATTGGAATTCTTTTGTTTGGCGCTGTAAGATTGATTCACATTTTTTAGTTATCATTAGATCTGATAATTTTCTTGGGACAGCAGCGTGCTGTTGTCGGTCGCATATTGAGCACCTTTTCCTCTCTGCCCTCTTTCCCCTCTCTTGTGGTTTTCCGGAGTTCTTTGTTGTTTTATGAAAAATTTTCAGTAAGCTCCCAATCGACATCCACAAGACGAAGTGGTCTTACAATTGTTGAGAGGACAGATATACGACCATATCTGTAAATGACATGTCGTTGGAAGAGGTTGCTAATTTATACTCTCTTCCAGCTAATATGAATAAGAACAATCCTTTGCGATTTCCTAAAATTTTCGTTTTGGGAGTTTGCTAACTTAAATTATAGGTTAATGATATTTAGTTCCCATATATCTCAATCTAATTTAAATCTTAATTGATTCCTAAATTTTTATCTTAATTTAGCCTATATTAATTTCATTTTAAAAGAGTCTCTTATTTCCTAAACTAGCTTTTTGCTTAATTAATTCAACAAATGTTCTATAAAACTGCTCACTTCTGCATTTCCCCACGCTCCGAGTGAAGGGATAAAAATCCTTGTTGTTTGCCACATTCCCTTATTGTTGAGTCCGTATTTAGTAAGATAAGTTGTGTATAAGAAAATGTTGGAGCAAAGGTTTGATGCACTTTCAATCCTCTTTGGCTTGAAATCACGTTTATTGGATAACATCTGCGCACCGCAAATAATTAACTGAAATATTTATTGTGCATCTTGAAAGGAAAATTAACCGTTAAAACAAAGTTTAATGGAAAAAAATCGTGCAATTGCGTTTATTTTGTTCTCTTAACTTACCATTACTTGAAGATTATTTTATGTATTTCGAACAGTGAATCGTGTACAATAAAGCACCTTTTTCCAAAATTCCTTGTCGCAACAAATAAAGGACGATCAACCCTCAGTGAACAGAAATGGTATTTTGTGTTCACTGATAAAATTAATCTAGAAAAGGTGTAATGATTATTATGTGTATGTAGTTACATAGGCAACAAAAGTCAACAGTAGTTACATTGGCAACAGAAGAGCAGTGTTTCTAGTTACAGGCGTAACAAAAGTCACTCAACTGAGTTTTACAATTTAGTCTTAATGTCTTATTTTACCGGCACATTATAATTTCACTTCAATTAGTGGTTATTGCTTATATATATATATATATATATATATATATATATATATATATATATAT
>JAOUZG010027273.1:3149589-3176941 GCA_026289955.1 Argiope argentata | reverse complement strand
GAATGTGCACCCTGGAGCACGTTTTTGAATTTTTAATTAATTAAACATTAATCGAAATTTGAACGAATCTGTTTTCACAGAAGCATGCGTATTAATAAAGCTATACTGGTAAAAATACTGGTAAAAACAGGTCATCCTTTTGAAAGAAGTATAAGTTATAATTAAAGCTAATATTAGAAAGCAGGTAAAAATATTTTTTGCCCATATTATTTAAGACATTTATGACTTAATATTTACTAAACATCTTCTATAATCGGAGCCCAAGAGATAATTTGTAACTTTTTTTAATAGACATTCATCTCTTAACACATGGTCTGAATGAAATATATAATTATATTCTTAGTAAATTGAGGTAAAAAATACTGCTGAATTACGACTGTAAAATTTTTATACATATCATCTACCTTGTGAATCATAAGAATCAAAATATTAGTGAGGCATCAAGACCTTCAATAAAAAAAAAGTGGCAATAAAAAAAGTGGCAGTCAACAAAATCGATCATTAAAGCGGATCGATTTATGAAAATTTCAATATCACTATTCGATAAAAAAAAAAACTGAAAATTTTAGATCACTTTATCTGCCATCTCAAAGAAGCCAATGAGAGTTTCGTAATAGTAAATGGCATAGATTATGAAAATGTTGATTGTTATAATCTTGCAATATTCATAACTGGAAAAATCAGCCATTTTTGGTCACAGAAGATATTGAAATATGAAAAGAAAATATTTACAGAATATGATTCTATAAGACCAAAAGACTTTAAATTTTCATTATATTATATATATATATATATATATATATATATAATTGAACGTTTTAGCGAGCGTTAATATTGGTGAACCGGCTGATTGCCAAAGGCGGCTAGTAATAAATAAATAAAGGGAGAAATATCCCGATATAATTTACCCACTAAAAGTAATTGCAACTTTTTTCTTTCACTCATGATTTGTTGTCTATCATTATTCGCCATGTCCACCTAACTGTTTGAATGATCCCAGAGATCACAGTTGCAGGGGCATGGTGAGGTGTTATGTCTATCATTATCAACTTACGTTTAGAAACAGACACACTCTAGATTTTGAATAAAATGAAATGGAACTGGCTGTACGCAATTGGCAACAATATGAATTTAAGAGTGAAATTATTTATAGTTTTGTTTTTCCGTTGATATTAAAATTAAACATTATTAGTATTTAGTTATCAATCAACCGATTCATTTTTGCTTAAATTTAGATTTCTTTGATGAAATTTTATTATTTATTTTTCATTCTTTTCCTACTGTGCTAAAGTTTGGAAATTCTTGTATTTGTCGATGACAATGTAACATTTTTATATTTTCAAAGCGTAATTTTAAGATAATCATAAATTAAGTGAAATTTTGATTCCTTACATAGAGATAGATCTATTGCTCGGGAAAAATAGATGATTAAAAAACAGAATACATAAATGTGACTATACAACATGGGAATATTTTATACAGTATACAATATGTAAATACAAGATATTTTCAAAACAGTCTTCAAATAAATTTCTCTGAACACCCTTTTATCTCCCCAAAAAAGAGTATTTTCCTCGAAATTGAATGTTTAGACCCATCATTAGTTAGTATTTGTATTGTGCAGTGAACTCTAACAAAATGCACTTTGCATAAACACCTGTGTGGAATTCTGAAGCGTGGCATTTGTTTCCTTTCAGGCCTTCCGTGCGTTGTGCTTCAGTCCTACAAATCTCTCTTTTGGAGGTACTACAGAGAGAAACTTGAGACACACCTGTCGACGATAGAGGCTATATACTACTTCTCAGTGGAATATCACCGCTTGTTGTATCCGGAATCGCCCTACGCTGGACAGTTCGACAACCTGTTGTTTTTCTTCAAATTCATGTACTTTAAAATAAGAACGATATACGACCCCCTAAAGCTGAAAGCCTACCAGAGCGTTGGTTCTGAAACAGTTGCCGAATTTCAAAATCTGGAAATAACAGATCAATCGCACTAACGATTCTTTTCTTTTGTCACATGTCACGCATATGACATAATGGAAACAAAATTTTCTTATGACCACGTCTGAGTGACATTTTATTCTAATGGCCTGTTCCTTTTAGTATTTTCTGTGAAAATATTCGGTTTTATGTGACATCCGTATGACATGTTTTGGCTTAATTTAATAAACTTTTTCGAAATATGGTACTTGTTTTTCTTTCTTTTAGGAATAAATACTTTTTCTGTCTTTTCTTCTCATATTTTTACTTTTATGGTTATATTTTGCAAATTTTTCTTTCTTGTATATCAAGTATAGAAAAAGTATTGTAGTTATTAAAAAAAAATCAGGATTTTAATGAATTTCAGATTTTCTTTAGTCCGAAACACACATTATTGGCTGCCTCTGGGCTCGATAACTCAAACATGCTTTATGCTGGATGACTGAAATTTGGCATATGTAACTATGGTCAAATTTATAAATTTCTATCAAATTTCAGACAACCTCCGTTCTCGGCGTCTGTCTTTTCCAAAATACTCTCCATGTTACTCTCTCAAAAATTTACTCCATATCTACAAACGATAAAAGCTAGGGGAACAAAGTTTTATACTCACGTTTTGATTTGAATTATATTTATTGTATTTTGAACGAAAACTTCAAGCCAATTAACAGTTAACTAGTTATACGATCACTGTCTGTCAGTCATTACACTTGAGTGCGTGATGTAAATGCTATGATTTAAATCAACGGCACTTGATATATTATTTTATAACTACAACTGTTATTCCGTGTCAAATTTTGATGTGAATTTATTCATGAAAAGGGGTTCGAAATCCATATTCTGGACATAGATTAATTAAAATTGATTTATTCATGCCAAATATCTATATTTCGTATTTATCATTCACCAATGCTATACAAGGTATTAGCGGCCTTATCCAAGGTCACCAATTTAATCAGAGAAAGAGAAGACTTTTAATGGAGAGTATGCGTGAAAGTTTTTGGGAAACTACCCTTACTTGTGTTAGAAAATGTGTGTTTTTAACTTTGATTTTGAATTTTATTTATTTGATTTTAAATGGTATGAATGATGCGTTTCTAGCTATTTGAAATGTCTTCTTCATCTTTAATTTTAATTATTAGAAACACACACATATATATATAACAATATACAGGTGTTGGACAAAAATATGGGAACACCTAAAAAAAACATAATATCATGCCTAATACCGTGTAGGACAACCATTAGCATTTAAGACTGCTTGAATTCGGTTAGGTATCGATAAATACAGGTCCTGTATGGTTTTCAAGGGAACCTTATACCATTCTTCCTGCAAAACAGTGGCAAGTTCAGTTAGAGATGATGGAGAGGATAGCGATCGCGCACCTTTCTCTCTCTAAAGTAGACCACAAAGGCTCAATAATATTGATATCTGGTGACTGTGGTGGACAGGGGAGATGTGACAAATCCTCCTCATGCTCAAAAAACCAATCTTGGACGATGCGAGTGGTGTGAATAGGGTCTCCATCGTCTTCGTACACAGCATTACCAATGGGGAACAAATACTGTACCATGGGATGGACTTGATCTGCCAAAATGGTCACATAATCTTTACCAGTAATGCGACCTTGCAATGTAATCATGGGGTCCATTGAATACCAAGATATGGCTGCCCAAATGATGACATACCCCTGCCATGTTTTACTCTTGGCAGCAAGCAGTTTGAATCGTACGCTTGTGACGGCGTTCGCCAGACGTAAACTCGGCCAGATGTTGGGGACAACTTGAAACAAGATTCATCATCCAAATTTCAGTCATCCAAGATTCAAGAAACAAGATTCATGACCAAATGACCGTCTTCCATTGCTCCATCGTCCAGGTTTTATGGATCCGGCAACATCTACTTGTTACAGGCATTTGCATTACTGATGAGGGGTTTTGAAATTTCAACTCGTCCTGCAATTCCCTGCTTATGGAGTTCCTTTCCTATTTTTTTAACGCTGACAGGGTTTGTAAGACCGTAATTAATTTCAGAAATGATTTTTGCAGCTATCGTCTTCTTATTTTTCGCCACAATCATCTTTAATGACCGTCTGTCACAATCACTCAACACACATTTTCGTCCACGTTGTGACTTAGCAGATGATGTTTTCTGTATGCAGTATAAATCCTCGATACCGTGCTTCTTGAGACACCAAACACTTCGGCTACCTTGGTTACGGAAGCACCTACCATTCGAGTTCCAACAATTTGTCCACGTTCGAATTCACTTTGTTCAGACATAATGCTCTAGCAACTATACAGAACACTAGTCTGACAGATGGCGTTAATGAGGAAATACAGCAGCGCAACCTACAGGCTGCAAAAGTAATCAACTATTACTTTTAAGCAAGTATTTCACAAGGTGTTCCCTTATTTTTGTCCAACCCCTGTATATCTTTATATCTCCATGTCCACTAAACTGTTTAAATGATCTCGAAGATCATAGCCGCAGGGGCATGGAGAGGTGTTATGTATATCTATATAACGAAACCAAATGTGGATTCGTGTCAAATAGGGAAGTTGTCTGATGTCTGGTGTTTAGTAACTGGCATCGCAATAATCAATAAAAAGTTAATTAACCTTCAATATTGCTATAGATTTAAGGCATTATTATTATTTTTAAATACGAAGTCTTTTCAATTAATATTTTTAAGGATAATTATAACGTAAAAATCATGAAAATTTTTTTACATTTTACTTCACTGTAGCTATGTCTTAATCTTATTGCATGTTAAAATTTGTGGTGAAAGAATTTGGTGTGTATATATATATATATATATATATATATATATATATATATATATATATTCCAAACCTGGAAATTGTTATATTATAATTGATATTTATCATAGTATAATAATTATATTACGTATTAATATAATTTATATTAATAAATGTTTAAGCATTGATCTGAAGATGTTGACATAAAAAAGTCATTTTTATATCGTTACTCAAGACTCAGTATTTTTGCAAGTTCGAATTATGGTTGAAGAAAGAAATACTTCATCTACTCATCTCATCTCATTTTTTTTCTTCCCATATTATTTGAGAAATCCAGCACTTTTCACATGGGAACAACTTAAAACACAACAAAAATTAATGCAATAAAATCACTCGCACTCCGTGTAGCCACCTCTCACCTCGACGGTCACTTTTATCTGGCACGGAATTTTTGGCCCATTGACTTAATACGGAGGGGGGGGGAGCTTGGGTCGCTTGGATGTGAATCTACGGTTTATTGTTTAATGTTCGGTTTGGGTTTAATGGCCTAAAGGTAAAATATGTCCAACAAATTTAGTATAAAACATACAATATTACTTCTGCCTCATTAACTGTTGATGAATCGAATAAGGATTGTCACGAAATGAAAAAACAAATTACATTTAAAAAAATCTTTGAAGTTTTAAAATTTATTTTCTTTATAAAATTTATTTTCTTTATAAAAAAATTTATGTGAATTTTCTTTTTCTTTAAAAAGGAACTTAAATTCACAATATTCAAAACATTAAAAAATAAAGACATTAAAAATATATGCCTTTATTTTACTTTTGTAGAGTCGGAGAATAGATATAGTTATTATTTGTCCGCTAAATATATTCACGATTAGATGTTAGTGCATTTTGTTGATCAGTTTAACTCGATATATAGAATCAAATATTATAACCGAAAGGAAAAAGTAAAAATTGTACCAATTTCTTAACTTCTATTCATAACTGAAACCTTACGTACACTTAAAAAAATTCCACTCATTCGGCAAACTGTATAAATATTTCGCTTTTCTGGGAAATTATGACACTCCTTCCTCTCTACCATTTCTCTCTGTTCCTAATTTTATCAGCATTAAATCTACGAAGATGAAAGAAAAAAGCTAATCTACGAATTTTTCAACTAGATTTTACAAACTTAGGTTAAAAAGCAGCCGAAGTTGGAGGGCAGTGGATCTGAATCACTTCTCAATTTCTGATTTCTAAGTATTTGCAGCTACCATAAAAAAATTTTGTTTGAAAGAGTGACAAATGCCTATTTTTAATTATCTTTCTCTTTAGATCATAAAGGAGTTAACGAGAAATAAGAATGTCCAATCTCTTTCGATAAAAAACGAATCGCATTTACGATCGCGGCTAAAATTTCATTCTTTGTGCATCATATTTTTTGATCATTCTAATCAGATCTATCCAATTCAAATTATTTTATGTACAATTTAAACAATTGCAAAGCTTTATTAATATATTGTAGGGTTTTTTTGTCTTTATTTTATTTCCTCCTGATAATTAATGTCTAATAATAACTTTGCAGTAATAATAGTAGTATACCCGATAGAAACTTACCCAAAAAATTACCATAAATATTTACATATTTTCTTTATGATAATTTATTAGTTACCGCTTAAGGAATGAAAGCTTCGGCAGTGTAATAAAGTAGGCAGTAAATGTTTTGTGAGTACTCAGTACTGGCTGGACTATTTAAAAAAACAAGTAATAAAAATTTATAAATCGGTTATTTTACAAATTTTCTAGAAAAATTAGGTTTATTTCATTATTTTAGGGGAAGTGAAATTTTTGTTAACTGTTTTTGAGAAAATGCAATGCATTGGTAATGAAGAACTATCGATAGACTTGATGCTAGTCAGCCTAAATACCTATTCACTTCATATTTGCGAGCATTTTGAGTGGCAGTAGTTGGATCCATAGCCAAGAGAATAAACTGATACATTCCAAAAAGTTAATCAGCATATTTATTAATATTTCTAGTTTTCAATAAAAAAAACTTCATTCCAATTATTTTTTACTACTATTAGTAGTATAGGCTTTTGTATGCGGAGTATACCGCATTTTAACCCTAATGCGGTTTTATAAAATTGGGATTTCGGAAAATCCTGTCAGCTCATGCTTTTGTGTCATATTTCATTATAATCAAAAACAACTTTAAAAAAGCATAGTTATTAAATCATATAACTATATTATACAATTTTTCATTTAACATTAACTAATGTTTCAATATTTGGTTTATCAATTAAATATATGATCGGAAAAATATTCCAAAAAGTAAATGTAAAAATGTCACTGTTGATGAAGGTCGAAACATTATAACAGAAAATGAATACCATTTTATTCTAAAAATGCCTGCTTTCTGATTTTATTTTATCGGAATATTTCTAATTTTGAATAATGAAATTTTGAAAAGTACAGAATCCTTCAAATTCTTCTGATTTCTAAAATATAATTTGACACCCCGTTAATCTTCAAAAGATTGACGCAGAAGGCGTTCGCAAACCCCTGCAGCCAGCAAACGGATTATGGTAATCCTTTCCTTTTACTTTTGCATCCGTAAATAGGATTATAGTTCAGAAACTAGCTATGAAAAGTTGCAAGACTTATTTGAAGGTCTTTAAAATGTCACGACGCAATTATAAAAATCTTGCATATTTATTTATTTTCTTTAAAAAAAACATATTTATAGAAAGTGTATTCTATTTTCTGCTCAAATAAACTCATTATTGCGTTTAAAGTTTTTAAAAATACGTTGAAATTTAGTATTTATCAAAAAAAAAAAAAAAAGTCCCACCATAAGCTTTATTTTTTAAAAAAAAAACTCGTATAGTCAAATTCCTCTTTTTCATTCTTATACGTCTAAAAGTTTGTAATCGATTTTTTAAAAAAATTCTTATCTTATTTTGAAATTTTGCAGTTATTGTATCCCATTTACAAAAGAGTATTTTAATATTTAGAATCTTTTATTTCAATTAAAGACATAAATGTGATTAAAATCCATTTTATTTGGAGTATTTTTTATCAGCCTCGGGATTTCATTCGATTTCTTATGACATGTTTATTGATAATCGTAGACTTACTACTCCAGTCCGCCATGGTGCAACCCTTCCCCAAGGAAGTTCGCCCCATCACCGGTGGAACCTTCTTTCCTCCACTGTTCCGTGTACTCTCATGGGTAGCTGGAACCAACCACCATGCAGAAAGCTTATCTTCAATAGCAACGCTCCTCCACCCGTAGGAACCATATTTATTGATTAATAAAAACTAACAATCCTTTTTAACATACCAATAAAAATGTGTGTGTGCGCGCGCGCGTTTACTTTACACCTATGTTATACTTAAGGAAAATTCAATTTATGAAAACCTTCGTTGCATATTTAGAAAATAGTGTAGCTCTCTGCTTTAGAAATTAGTGAAAAGTGTGGGTTGGAATAGAAACTCGTAATTTTGTAGAATGCAAATAGTTTCAATGAATACAATAAATATTTTTTGTAAAATATTTATAGCCATAGGCAATAGTTTTTAATACTGTGAGGGGTGTTGTTTTTTAATTATTATTATTTGATATTTTAATTTCAATTCGCATACTTCACATTTTTTAATTTCTCAAATGTAAAGAAAAAAAAATATTGCACATAAGATTTCGAATCTCCACATTTCTAATTTCGTAAAACAGATTTTTGAAATTGTGTCCTTCTATTAGTCGGATAATGAAAAGGTCAAAGCACTTTGACCTTCACTGAAAAAAAATTCATATGTGATTTTTACAACAAATTGCATATTTTTATTTAGTTTTGATCGTGTGACTTAAAAGCACTTTACAAGCGCGCTGACAGTTATCTGTCAGCGCTTTAAGCCGAGTGAGCGTTTCTTGTTTTATTCGATTGCACCAAATAGGGCCAAGAGTACCACATAGCTACTTCATACGTAACATTCGCTTGCACAACTTTTCTCTACAGAGAGGTAAAGGCACATTCACACTCCTCACAGACTGAACACAGAAGAAAGACCATGCCCGAACCGGGAAGGCAGACGTGATACCCCTATACCAAGAAGCCAACAATTTTAGTAAAATCATTCAAGTAACTTTTCTATCTATTCCAGTGTAAAGGAACACAGTAACTATAAAACGCAAAGATCTAGATAATAAAATAGACCTCACAGTTTTAGCATTGAATTAAATTTTGGTTTTCGGCGGAGGGTGCTATCTATCGGTCTACGATTTCGCACGCATGTAAGCACGATAAACAAGCATTGATATAGAGAGAAATGGAGTTTTTTATATGATTTTGTTACTAAAATTGTAGTTTTGTGCCTAATCTTTGTATAGCTTTAAAAAATCTAGCAGCAATGATCGGAAGAGGCCTTCTGTAGTGAATCTAGATCTCCCTCCCCCATTCCGAATCTTTTTATAAAGCTGCATATGCCTTGTATATCACCGGTGAACAACATGTAAGAATACGTACGTGCATATATGCATGAATTTTGAATTTTTACTGAATCTGTCGTGAGATCCTTCATGATTAAGATGGTACTAGAAAATGGCATTTGTGTTTTAGACGGGGTTTTCCCTGAAAATTAAAAAAAAATTATCATAGAACTACATGTGTCGTTTACAAAATTGCCCTGTTTCTTATATTTATTTAAATCCATGCCGTTTTTTTTTAATTTTCATGTTTGTATGCATGCGAAAGTACACAGTTAAGTAATCAACATCTGACAGATGTAGTTCAAATTTCTATAGGAATCTACATTTCATTTGGAGAATATTTCTACTCTAAATTTTATTCATCTAGCTCTTTACATTTTGAATTTACATAGTTTTCGGTGGAAAACTATGTAAATTCAAAATGTGCATTCTACAAAATTTCTTTTCATTACTTTTTTTTCCAACGTACAAAGACATTTTAAAAAATGAAGCCCGATTCTTGGAACCGCGCGTGCATAATTTTAATTGTAAAAATTCAGATTCGACCGTCTGAATCAGGTCTTATAGAGGTTTGATACCAAATTCGTTGGATACCAAAGGCAATTCAACCCTTTGGAGTGTTTTTTTTTTTAAATTTATTTAGACAATAATGGACTTTAAAGAAGAATGCATGTTACTTATAATGATGAATGTTAAAAACATGGTTGAATAGTTAGTTCAACCATGTTTTTAAATCGGTTAATGCAGTAAAGCTTTTAAAATATTTGAAAACATAAATAAAGATATTTCGCCTGTTTTTTTTTTAAGAAATTTTACGTTTTCCTTAGTGTTTAAATGGCCTGCTAAACAGTAGTAATTTTTAATTCAAATGTTATTAAGGCATCTAAAAACAACATGGTACAAAAAAATATATCAGTGGGAAAATCTTAATAAAAAAGAAAACATGTCAGTCATCCTAATGAAGTTATCTTTTCTTTTCCAAAATTTTAATTTTGATAATTTCGACTTTATTTTATCAAAATATTTTTATTAGATATTAAATCTTTGATTTTGTAATAATCATAAAATTTTATCATTTAATCAAACACTTCACAAGATTTCATTAAAAATTAAGTCATTCAAAATTTAGATAGGATGTTGATGTTTTTCTTAAGAATTTGTTCCCTCAGAAAAGTTGTAATTTATCAAAGAAATTGTATTTCTACATTAACTTTCTAAATTTCATTTCATATGATTGAGATATTTACTATTCTTATTTGAAATCATAAGAATCTCAGAACATAATTTGGTCCTAAGAAAATTGATTCAATATTTAATATATTCTTAATATTTTAGCAATTGATGAAGAGTAACTAATTTCTTCTACTCCATGTGTTCCAATTCTTAAAGGGACCCTCTTATTGTTAAAATTGAAATGTTTTGTAATATTTTTGTACTAAATGTTATTAGTGGAACTCTAAATGTATTGAAATTTTTTAAAACTCTATTAAATGTTTAAATTAATAAATTAATGTTTTTTTAAACTATCAATGATTTAAAACTTCTCTTAATCTTCCAAATAAGACGTATTTTTTTCTTAATTTTTGTTGTTTTAAATTTTATTCCTAAATTTTGTTTTCGTTAAAATTTGTGTTGCTAATTTAAACTCTAAAATTTTTATTCTCTATCTAAAATTTATATTCTATTTTGTTTTTTCGATAGCTACAACTTTTAAAAAAAATTTGTTTTCCCCTCAATAATATTAGTTTTCTTTACTTAATTTATACTCACTAGAATTTTTGCTAAATACTTTAATTTTGAAACTTATACGTTTCTGATTTCTTTCGCATAGGTAACAAAATCCCATTTAATATGGAAATGACTTAGAACTTTAAACAGAGGAGACGTCAACGGTTCCTGTTCCTAAATCTAGTTTATTTCACGTAGCAAACATAAGTGCATATACCGGGTGGCCAGAAATAAAACACCCCTACTCTGACCTCCCTGGATATCGAACTACTCAGTGTAAAGGCTTGAAAATTTGTGGACATACTATTCAAAAAATGGGGAAACGGATTTCACGAAAAAAAATTTAGTTCCAGAAATCACCGATAGGTGGCGCTGTACCACTGGACGTATGCTGAAAAGACACAAAAACACGTTTTAAACACATTTTATTTGAAAGTACCAAGCATACATGAAACAAGGACGTTATCGATGCAGGGAATGCTGCTCAATATGGTTCCCTTCCTGAAGATGTAAAATGTGAAGTCTGTGGACAGCTTGTTCAACTGCGGATCGTAACTGGTCATCTGAGATGCTTCTCACATGCAGACTGATACTCTCTTTCAAATCTGCCAAGGTTATCAGACGTTCTCGATAAACAAGGTTTTTTAAGTGTCTCCAAAGCCAAAAATCACACGGATTAAGATCCGGTGAACGAGATGGCCAAGTTGTCGGAAACGCGCGACTGATTATTCTGTCAGTGGTGAAATGTTGGCGAAGAAACTGTTGCACAGGGAGTCCAATGTGTGGAGGTGCTCCATCTTGCATAAAAGTAATGGTGTCAAGGCATTGGCGCTGCTGCAAATGGGGTACAACAAATGTTTCGAGCATCCTTTTGTACCTGTTGGCCGTCACGGTACATGTCTCAAGGCCATTGGAAGTAACCTCTTCGAAAAAGAACGGTCCAAGGATGAATGTGGCTGTGAATCCACACCAGACTGTAACTTTCGGTGAGTGGAGTGGAATCTCTTGGAAGGTACGGGGGTTTGTCGTGTCCCATATGCGACAGTTATGGGTGTTCACTGTTCCACTGAGGTGGAAATGGGCCTCATCGCTCCACAGAATCTGCCACGGCCACGATGCATCCACTTCAACTCTAGCAAGAAATGTCAATGCAAAGGTCAGTCGCATCTCCTTGTCTGTGGCCAGCAATTGTTGATTAGGGCGGATTTTGTACGGGAAACAATGCACCATTTTTCTGAGTACGTTCCACACTGTGCTATAGGGAACACCCAAGTGTCGTGACACTGCACGTGCACTACTGCAGCCTAAAACATTATCCATTGACTGTTCAACAATACCGGTGGCAACATCTTCAACGACATCTGAACGAACCGGTTTGCGTCCTCGACCAGGCTGAACTCCAAGATGTCCAGTTTCCTCGAATCGAGCGATCATTCTCCTGAGAGCTTGTGGAAGCAATGGTCCCTTACGCAAATCCTTAAGTCGGCGAAACTCTCGAAGTGCTGCTGGAGCATTTCCTTTATTCTCGTAAAACAACTTCACAAGCAAAGCGCGTTCTGGCAGCGTGACAGCCATCACTAATAAGAATGACATTCCCCACCTTTTAACATGGCTTCTAACCATGCTTTATGCAAATTTTTCTGGTTACAGTATGAAATTGCAGTTACAACGGGAGTTCTAGCTTCTTTACTATTTTTATTTTCCATAAGGGGCAGAAAAATTAAAAAGGAAGCATGGAAGCATTCCATTCCGCATAAACATTTTAATTTTTATTATTATTTGTGTCTTTTGATCATAGTTCCAGTTGTGCAGCGCCACCTATCGGTGATTTTAGGAGCTAATTTTTTTTCGTGAAATCCGTTTCCCCATATTTTGAATAGTATGTGTACAAAATTTTGAGCCTTTACACTGAGTAGTTCGATATCCATGGAGGTCAGAGTAGGGGTGTTTTATTTCTGGCCACCTTGTATTTTCAAAAATTGCAACTGGACCTTTGGATTTCACTATGCACCCTACATAAACACTCGCACTTAAATGCAATAATCAAATTCAAAAAAAAAATCTTTTAAAATTTTAGAAGTTACGAGGTATCTAGTGTTGGAATCCCTGGTGATCGTTTTCTGGTCTTTTTTGCCGTGTCTGCTATCGAGTTTTATGTCACCGCAATTTTCTCTATTTTCATTGATCACCATGAAATATCAGAAAATACAACGCTGACCTTTCCAACAGTAAAGTGTGTCTTCAAATTTGAAGAAAAATATGTTATGACTGAATCAGGCGTGAGTTCCCGAGGGCCTACTTGAGAATCTCTGTAAAATTTGACCTTCTGACTTTATTTAGTCTTTGCTACTACTTGAGAGGACAAGTTTTTATTCCTTGCATATTACTAGTAGAAATTTCTTATTACAATTTTCCTTAATCTTTTTACTTACCAATGTCACATAGATTTGACACCTAGATTTCTTTTATTTATTTTGATACATTCTTTCATAAATAATGCTTATTATTAGTTTATGATAAACATTTGTAGCATAGATGGGTGATTTTTTTTTATCATGTCAGAACATGATTTTATTTTTGGGATGAGGTTTATGGCGTCAACAAAAATCTGTAGACGAAAAATAAAAATTTTATTATTTGGCTCCAACATCTAAAAAAAAAAATCAGCTTTTCATAACGCGTTGCCATTGCATTTACAAAAGCTCTGATTTTTAAAAAAATTATTTAATGACTTCAGCAAATAAAACCTGGGAAAATATCATTTTGAGCACGTGATTATACGAAATGAAATAAATGGGAAATGAAATAAGGCAATGCCTTAAAAAATGCTAATATTTTCACATGATAACAAAATTTGAAAGAACAGATTTCAATTTTTTTAACCATTATCTTTATTTCTGTCTTTTCCAGGTCTTCCTTGCGTCCTTTTGTCGGAATACAAATCAGTGTTTTGGCGCCACCAGAAAGGCAAGCCGGACACCTACCTGGCGACCATCGAAGCCATTTATTATTTTCAGAGAGAACTGGACAGTCTCGTGAACACCGGCGTACCTTACTTAGGAAAATACGACAACTTGTTGTTTTTCTTCAAATATTTTTATATGAAATTAAGATGTATTTATGACATTTCCTGTTCAGAAAAGTAACCATCATTTATTTCTCATTAAAGTATTATATTTTGATTCATAGATGTTTCCTTTGATTTAACCACATTTTTAACTAACAATTATATTCAATTTCATTTTACCCCTCATCTGTTTGTACAATATGCGTTTACATATTAATATTCCACGCATGCGTGGTGGCGCCGTGAATTTTGCTTAACGTGCTCCAACTTTCGTTACGATTTTTACACTTTCGATTTGCATACGGCATGATGTGTGTGTGTGTGTGTGTGTGTGTGTGTGTGTGTGTGTGTGTGTGTGTGTGTGTGTGTGTGTGTGTGTGTGTGTGTGTGTGTGGGTGTGTGTGTGTGTGTGTGTGTGTGTGTGTGTGTGTGTGTGTGTGTGTGTGTGTGTGTGTGTGTGTGTGTGTTGGTAACGTATGTATAAACAATTGTGCCATTCTACAAAAAAAAATTGAAGTGGATTTCTGCATGCGTACTGTTAAATTGTCCCTGTCACTATATACAAAATTAGTCACTCTCATCACTTCAACAGCCACTTTTTACAAAACTAGTCGTCCTTGGCTACCAAATTGCTCGCTCAGTAATAATGATTTAATTGCATACCAAGGTTTCCATAATAAACATTTAAGGTTATTATTAATAAATAGCAGTATATGAAATACTTGCATTTTCAAATCTATTACATATAGGAAGTCTCAAAATTGAATATACACCTGAACGTATAGGTTTTTAGTTAACGGACTAAATTGCTTTTAGAAAAAATTATCTTTTAATAATGATACTCGGACTCATCATCCTTTCAAAATATGAAGGGAAAAAAATACGAGCCTTTTTTTTATATAAGCATGAATAAATACAACAGTTAGGAAGAAAAAAAAGTGGCAAAAATGAGTATCGATATTTTTTTTCAGTAAACAAGTAATAGTTAGCTGCAAAACCTTTTATCGGGACCACAACCGTAACCATTAAAAGTCCACTCATATTTTAGTTGTTTTATTTGAAATTTTGTGCTACTCTTCTCTTAAGATTTTCTTGAAATCCTTTTTACTTACCGCGTCATTTTTACAGAGGAATTTCTCCAGCTAAAATCTTTTTTTTTTTTTTTTTTTTTTTTGCATTTAAATCTGGTGATTGGTATGCGCTTCTCATTAGACTCGAAATTGTATATTTGTAGTTGGCAATGGTACAACAAATGTAACCTGACTATGTTCGTTATATATTTGGAATCGTTGCCGAAAGATGAAGTTTGCTCATAGTAAGCCTTTGTAAGTTATTCTTCAAAATGTCAAGATATTCCAGTATACCCAAGATACTGTATATGAAAACATCTCTGTCTTCTGCATACAACCCCAAACGGGGATGGACAACTTTCATAATTCAACAGCTTTCAACTCCCCTTTGAAATTTACCGTCTTTATTGAGTTCTTAATATTCAGTTTTTTTTGCAATTTTCTTTTGCACTTTATGTCGCGCAGCACTCCCCTGCAGATCAAATGTGCTTTCTTCAAAAAAGTGTGTGTGTGTGTGTTTTCTTCGAGTTTATCGATGCTAACCAATGCTTTAAAGAAAATATTCATCAATGATAATATAATATCGATTATCTAACAAATCTTTTAGGTATATACTAAATTTTACGACTTCAAATTTTGTATTTACATTCTTGCCCAATATACACTCATGTTCATAGTTTAAGTATAATTCAGAGTCATGTGGAAATCGAGCTCTAATATATATATATATATATATATAATTCTTAAAATGACTACACACTTCTTTAAAAAAATCATGCGAATTGCAGGAAACCATCAGTTGTCACTGATAGTACGTCACAATGACGAGAGTGTAAGACAGTCATGTATGAGAAATACAGGAAAAGTAGTAAAACTGTTCGCAAGCGCTTTATAAGCCTTCCAGTGGAATAACCACACAGTTATGACACAAAGGACGCATTTCGAAGACTTTTTTACGTGGCAGAATAATCTGCCGTCTGGAATGTGGGCGTACCCAGCTGGAAGCATCCGAGAAACTCGGAATCGCCCAGGGTGTTAGACGTTACAGGTCACTCCCAAGTTTCCACGGCGAATGAGGACCAGAATTTGGCAGTTACATACAAAAGGAACAGACGAAGCACACATTGGACTCCAACCACTGGTACGACAGCTGGCAGACCGTGTACAGACGCTTATGGCAGATTGGTCTATATGCTCGTTGGCTTGTCAGATGTGTTCTTGCTGTAACTCACTGTTACCTGTGGTTAGCCTGGCATGCATTGTGAACACCGCAACACTGGCTTGTGTAATGTTTTTCGGCAAGTCCAGACTTAGTTTCCAGTCGATTCTCGCCGGACTTTCTTATGGAGAGCTTCTGATACTCGCTTTTACTAAACGAGCATTATTGAACGACACCATTGGTGAAGGATTGCTCTTTTGGGGAGGAATTATTCTGGGTTCCAGAACTGACCTGCATGTTCATATTGGAACCATTACAGGGTAAATATATCGGATCATCATTCTGGAACAACGTATACATTTGTTTCATTTCGACATGGGCGCAGAATCCGTGTTTATGGATCATAACGCCCGTCCTGACGGCACAAACATCATAAACAATTGCCTTCGATCGGAGGATATCACCCGCCTGCATTACTTACCTGCATTCCCACCGGCCTTGAATCCAGTGGAGCATGCTTGGCCGACGGGTTGCAGCCTGTCAACTACTTCCTACATGTCTACCGGAGAGCATTGCTTGATGAAGGTGTAATATGCTCCAAGATCATATCGATAATTTTATACTTAGCATGTCTAGGCGTTGTACGGACTGTATTACTTCATCTGGGTGGCATACTATGTATAAACCACCATACCAACTGTGTAGTATTGGTTTTTGTTAATAGTTTTTTTTTCGTAATTTGCTCCAGGGATTTAAAAAATCGCAGTTTTTGTTAATGACACCAAACATGTGGCATCTTTTTTTTTTTTTTTTTTTTTTGCCCTTTGACTTTTGTTTAATAAATAGGCTTTGCAAATAAGCCTTATTTTGCTTCTGACTCTCTTTTCCTAAACTTCCATTATATTTAATTTATGGGCATGAGTGTATTTTTTAATGCACATTTTAACCTCTGTAAATAAACTTTATTGGTAAGATTGTATTACATTTTTACACCTTTAAAAAAAGAGATTGATTGGTATTTACTCAATTTTCAAACTCGCTGTCGAATATAAACTAGGTTAGATAAAATTAAAGTAAAACATTCCGTTAATGTTAAATAAAAAATAAAAATCAGATAAAATTAAACTTTTTTAAATCAAACTACCTCACCTTGCTTGGCCGACGGGAGTGGAAACTTAAAATAAGAAGCTAGTTTAGAGTATCTTGTGGTCTAGCTACAATTCAAAACCCTACCTAATATATATATATATATATATATATATATATATAGAGAGAGAGAGAGAGAGAGAGAAATTCTTATAATTTCATATAATTGTATGAATCGAAAATAAATAAAGAGGTAAATATGCTTTATGCATTATAATCAAGATACATAATGATACGATGCTATAATACCTGCAATTCACTCGCGTCTAGTTCAAAATACTAGAGTCAAAGGGGAAACTAGTTCTGCAGT
This sequence comes from Argiope argentata, assembly GCA_026289955.1. Taxonomy (NCBI): domain Eukaryota; kingdom Metazoa; phylum Arthropoda; class Arachnida; order Araneae; family Araneidae; genus Argiope; species Argiope argentata. The sequence continues at coordinate 3,159,237 of JAOUZG010027273.1, read as the reverse complement.
CGACTATTAGGAGAGTTTAAAGACCAAGCGAGCCATATGTTACTAAGCATTTCTTCCATGTTTGTCTATAAATCAGCGTTTTAAATTTGTTTAATCCAGCTAAACAATCCCCAGGACAGTGCTATATGTTTGATGTTGTAAATAAAGCTATATATTTGATATGAAGATGAACTTCCGGATTAAACACGTGATTTGTTCCTCATCTCGATAGGGTGGAATCGAACATTGCTAGCAGTCTTGGGGCAGAGAGACGTTAATCAAGCTAATGAAGCACGAATCCGTAATGTAGCCTCCGGAAGCGACAGATTCGGCGCTTCTGTTGCATCAAGCGCGTTCTATTTTATCAGTCAATCTAAATCCTTGTATTGAAAAGGTCCGTGGTGGAGAGAGCAGCTGATGAAATATGACAGTAAGTCATTTTAACGATGGAGAAATTATAAATCCATCCTCTCACAAACATAAATGAAATATAAAATAATTTGCCTCGTAAGAAATATTATGCTTAAAAGTGCCACTTAAAGTTGTCTAAATTGAATAAAGGAAATTTCATGAAAACGATTTCAAAGACAAACATTAATTTTATACGTATTCAAAGTGCGTGTACTTTTATAACATTTTAAAATTCTGTATGATTTTTAGGAGACAATCTTTTACACAAGAAAGGGGAAAACATTTTTGAGGATTTTATGACATTTAACCAATTAGCTTATTTCTTAGTATGTTTCATGTGCATTGAATTATTATGTTTTGGAGCTTTTAAAGGGGAATCATACATAACATTCATAGTTCCATCCTAAAATTATGCAAAGATCAAATATCTCTTTTGTTTTATGAAATAATAAACCACGTCGACGGAATATTCTTAAAACAGTAAATGTCAGTTAATTAAATTGTAAAGAAAATGATTACTAGCTAAATTGTTTCACTAAATGGTGAATTTTCATTCAAAGTATCAAAAAACATTTTCAGTTTTCTTGTTATATGATTTCTGCTCTCTATAATGCAGAAATAATTGGGATCTATAAGTGATAAACAATTAAGGAGACAAAACAATCCAGGGCCTGCCCGTCACTTTTAACCCCCTTTTAAATGATTTACGTGTAAAATGTAAAAGGTGCCTTGTTTTATTTAAGATTTCCGACTACGGTGAAAACATCGATTTCCAACTAATTTGGCGAGGGAAAAATGTAAGTTTTTCTTTTTATTCAGGATAGTTTTTGTATTAGAATAAAAGAATTATTGTGATAATAATAAATTTTATCTGAAGTAAATCAAACCATGAATAGCATTCTTAAATCAAATGGGTAAGTTGCAGCATTCTGCTTTTTTATTTCATTTATATTATAAGTAAAAGACACTTAGGGTATGATTCAGTGAAAGAATTAGAATGCGTTGGACATATACAACAAAAGATTGGACTCTTTTTAAAAAGGTACAAGTGGGCTAGGTGGAAATGGGAATCTGATTTATCGCTACATCAATCAACTGCAATAATATCACGGAATTATATTCGTAGCAAAAAATATGACAAACTATGCAAAATGCTATTGCTGCTGTCTTTCTTTACTCTTGCATTGCCAACGGCCAAAAGTTGTTGATGATTGGTGTAAGGGTCAGCGAAAAAGACCTTTCGGCAACTCATTCGTTTTGTCGATTTAAAGAAAGTGTCACGAAGTACTTGCACTCAAGGTTCTTCAACTCCGTGCATAATAGGGGAATAAATTAACTGAATGGCAGTGAGGTTACTTAGAAAGTGATTTTTGCAACAATTACAAAAGAGCAGAACTTTTACAACATTTAATAAACATAATAAGTTTTAATTTTAAGTAAATTCTGTAATTACAATGGTTGTGTGTTTGCATAGGAAATGAAAAGTACAAATGAATATTTTAATTGCATACAACAGCATTTTGTGGTTAAAATCATTTCAGCCAGTGTCGTTTATGATTGTGCCTTAGTTTAATCAGAATCATAAAATTATATTAACAATTTTAAGAGTTTAAGTTGGAATTTACATATTTAAATTATTGATATTAATTGAAAATGAACGCATTAATAACTCCAAATACCTTCTTTTCTCAAATCAAAAAACTTAAAGAAAAGAACATTATTCCTATTAAAATTAAAGATGCTTGCAAAGTGAAAGATAAGGAAGGTCAGATGTATCGTTCCACAAAATTTTAAATTTTGCGTGTATAGGAACAACTATTTTCAATTAAAAAAAGTCCTTAACTGCAATTTTTCTCAAATTTGTGTTTTTCATTAAAAAAATTCCTCAAAGCACAATTCAGTGGTAAATGAAGGAAAGAAAAACATTTACACAAATCAATTTCCTAATTCACTTAAATGCTTTTTTTTTAGTTATTGGGTCATGCCACATAGTATTATTTGCTATTACAATTGAGGAGTGCAGTGGGGCGTTAAAGTCAAATGTTTTGATCATATTTCATCACAATTTGTTTTAAATTTCACTGCATCTCAAAAAAAAAACATTTCTAAAAATAATGTAGTTATTTTTAATTTTATAATACATCTAAAAATGGTAAAAAGTTATTAAAAGTACAATCATTCAAAAAAAAATTTGTTCATAGCGTTGCCGATCGCCTTAAAGTATTGTAGCTTCAAAGAGGTCGCTAACGTTAAAATAGTTTTGCGATTTTCAATCAACAGAGTTTGCTATTTACAATCCTCAATTAATATTTGTCATATGTTGATAAACAAAATATATGATCTGAACTAAACTGATGGCTGTTTTTTAGAAAATTACTTATTAATAGAAATTAAATTCCGTTTTATGACTGTGAAATAACATTGACATCTGATGTATGATTTTTGAATTCCTACTAGTAATTCACACTCTCCCTGTATATATATTTATATATCTTGTTCAAATTCACAATCGTTAATAAAATGCATTTTATTCATCCGCTCATGTTCAAATACATTTTTTAAACTGTAGGGGATGATTTTAATACAGTTTTTTTCAAATATTAATTCATTAATTATATTTAATTAATTTTTAATACTTTAAATAGAGTTTTCTCATTTTGTAATGAAAATTGAAATCAACAGGCAGTAGCTGAATTGGTGAAATGCGAGGATTTCAGTATTTTTCACTTGAAGGTGAAGAAAGCGAGTTCGATTCTTGTGAAAATCGAAGCGTTTTTCATAAATTATTTATAGTGATTGTAATTTCTTTGTAAAAGTAACTAAAATAAATATTTCTTTGTTGACTTAAGTAGGAATTGACTTTAACATATTATTTATATTACTTTTTTAATAGATGGCAGCAATGTTTGCCTCCTTGTCGGCAAATAAATTAGGAAAGTTATATTTGAATGTATCACATTTAGCCTTTAAAAATTAGTGTTGTGATTTATGGGTAATTTAAAAAAAATTATGCATTTTTTTAGTTAGAAAACATTTTGTGGCAAAGAAAGTTGCTAATTATCACAAACCAAATTGCAAAAGAAACAAAAAATGAATTTCAACCTCCCAAAAATTCTTAGACGCAGCTTTGGAAGCATCAATTGCTGAATCTATCGATGGTGAATGATGCAGCTATTGATTAGTTTGAAGAAAATATTGACGGTAAAATATCCCCGAATATGGAGAAAGGTACTAAAATTGTTTTCTAACATTACATTGTTCTACTGCATGCTGGCAAGTAAGTGAAAGAATTTCTAGATTCATTTCTATGGGATATATTATCCCTCAAGCTGTATTCACCAGACGTTGCGCCTTCAGATTACTATTAGTTCCGCTGCATGCCGATTCCTTTTTCTGGAAAGGGGCTCAAAATTGGCTAAATAATGGAATTGCTTCTAAACAAAATTTAAAAAAATTCTCTTCAAGGTTCATTTATTGACCCTTAAAATGGACTAATGTTAAGGTTTCTAAAGGAAAATATTTTGAAATAAATCCATCCCTAATTTTTAGAAAGAGCTTTTTTTTTAATTTAAAAATAGATTGGGAACGTAGCCATACAGCTAATAATGTTAAAATCTTGGTTATGGAGAGGGGAAAAAATATCTCAGAATAGATAGTAAAATAAAATGGCAGAATCCCTCTCTCATTGAATTCATAAAGGAACAAAAATGCTTCAACTGTTTTTGGCGAAGAGTGTATTGACTGACTTCTTGAATCGGAACTCTTCAGCTCTTTCTTTTTATAACTCGAAACTCTTCAAAAAGAACTAGGATCTCTTAACAAAATGATGAGCATCTTATTTATGAAAGTTCTTGAAGTGCAAAATTGTTATATTGATGAGCAATAGCTCTTTGACTTCTGATTATCTGAAGTTTAATTTTATTTTACTTAAGGATCATTTTGCTGATAATTCATCAAAATGCATGATAACTCAGCAGCTACATTGGATAAACAGAATTTCGGTGCCTTTCTTTTTCTGAATAGGTTAAAAAAATTGTTAAATTTTTTTGAAAAGATCAAAGCATTTATAAAATTATCAGAAAGTATTTAAAAGAAACGAATTATCAAAAGTGCAATTTATAAGTGGATGATGTCAGTTTTAAACTCCTTTTCTCATATTCATTTCAAATTAATGAGACTTTGTGACGACTTTGTTTAAAAGCTATTTTTCTTTAAGATTTAATCCATATTTTCAATTTACTTTGTGAATTTGTCCACGTTGTTTTACACTTAAACGTAAAAAAAATAATAAATAAAAATTGCGTAAATTACCGTTTGTATGAGAAGATGTTTCTAAAATTAGATTACTAATTTTTATTCAAAGTAAAGTATTACTGATCTTAAAAATTAGACTTTTCAGCGATTTATCTGGTTTTTAGGATTATTATCATGCAAGAACATGATGTTGTTTTGGTTTGAGTATTTTGAAGCCTGAAAATGCGTGTGCAACAAATTGATGATTTACTGCTTTTGAAGAATCAATTATTCACTTTTAAGGTTATTAGAGGGTGTCATTTAATCATTAATCATTTTTATCGCCAAAAAATCATTTAAAAATATAAATCGAATTTAAAACTCAAAAGTTTAAGTCAATGGCAACGTAGTTATATTTTCTTAGTTTAGCGAAAGTGGCAACGCTGCTGTAATATTCCATTAAATAATAATCATAAAAAAGATAACGTACGAGTTTTTTTTATGCGTGTGATTTTTTTAAGAAACGATGTTTTCGACTGTACATTAAACAATGAATAAAGCATAAATGTTCGTCCCCCTGAAGAATTCCTGCAAAGAAAAAAAAAGGGGGAGAACGAAGAAGCGAACAGAGGCCGGAAGCTAACAACAAAAAAGCAGCGCTTTGAAACGACAAGCAATTCAATCAACATAAACGATGAAAATTTTAAAATTAGAAGCTCATAGAATTAAACATGAGCGTAAAATATATTTACAATGAGAACAGAGAAAGCGTGAACGTAAGCAGTGAGTTGCAGATTCTCAATCGCAACACTCAGCTTCAAACACAGAACGCGTCCATTTGGATTCTGAATGACAAATGTCAATATTCAATGCAAAACGTCCCTCTTTCGATTCCGAGTTTCAAATATCGCTTTCTAGCTCTAAGCAACGCATCGAACATTTCTATCCTCCTACAGAGAAGTCATGGAACAAGGCTCAATCAACCTTATACGAAAATATTCCAGATGGTCCAATTCATTGAAGCATCTATGTGAAAGATTATGGTTATAGAATACAATATTTATTTTTTAATTTCTTCACGTGATAACTTGAAATTTGTGATAGCAGATTTCAATTTATTCTTATTATTTTAATTTTGACTAGGCTTGAATCAATAGAACACAAATATAACATCTAATTTTTAATTGCGTCACATCCGAAAATTCTGGCAAGTTCCGTAAATAGATTGGTACTGTTTACTGTTGGCAAAAAGATCACAAACGTGCAACTTATTAGAATTCTCCCTCTTTGAATAGGAAAAAGTGTTTCCATAACAATTAGTTTGTTTATCCAATTCTGTTCTGATGCTGCGTTTGAGCAGCTGGACTCATGCCTTCCAACTCATTTTTGTTGCGTCTAAGTTCTCGGAATTCCTGCGTCATCGCACATCTGCTTTCTGTTCTCATAAATTATTTAGAGAATTGCGGTGTTCAAACGAAGATAAGGAATACTCTCATTCCCTTTTTGTTTATGAAAGGTCTTTTTAAGGCTTTCTTCCAAATGAATCATCACTTGAGAAACGGGATCGTTTCAATGCCATAAAATGCTTAGCGAGCATATTTCTTCGAAACGTGCGGGCGGGATTATCAAGAGGAATGGGAAAATGTATTTAGAAAGAATGCTTTTTAGAGTCGAATTAAGCCTTGAATTGTTACTAAACTGGGAATGAGATTTTTGTTGTGTAGCAATTACCATAATATTTGTTCTTTCTCCTGTTTAAACATGGTATGAATCACGTTGGAAAAAATTAGCCAGATCCACATACACAGTGGGAATTTCGCATTTACTAGCCATTTTTTATATTCAGATTTTGTAGATTACAAATATGAAAGAATGAATAAATTTAACCATAGCGGGAACAATTTTGCTACAATAAATACTTTAAAAAATAGTAGTTAATTCGTTTTTTTTAATTAATCTTTTTTTTATTATTTAAAGGTCTTTGCGTACTATTTTGCAATTACAAATTTTATTTCCGTCTTAATGCGTCATCTCAGGTTTCTGAGATTAACACGGCCCTTCGCCCTGTCTCGTAATTTTTTTTCACTTGATGCCTGCAACACTTACTGAGATTTCTTGGCTTGCAGCCTGCAGTTTATGAGATTACCGAAAGATTATAAATCGTCAACTTTATGAACTAAATACTCTACATACGAATTCATTGTTGTATAGTGTAAAGAAAGTATAGTATAAATAATTTTAAAATGCTTCAACTTAACCTTTTCGTCCTTACTGGGCATGTACGTTCTGGAGATCAAACTTTATACTTTTCAGGGTAATTAAATCCGATTTTTACTCGGTTTATCGTAGATAGACCCTTTTTTTTCACATGGGATTTAAAACTTTAATCACGCGAAAGTCGGCTAAAATAGAAGAAAAAAACAATGTGTTCACAAACCTTTCTAAAAGTCTCATTTTCATTACAATACTTCAGTCAATTCTTATCGTTTATCTCCAAGGCTTTCATGAATGTTTCCAAAAGATTCAAACAGCTCTTATCGTTTGCATTTCAGATTAATAGCATTCCCTGTCTCGGAGCTATAAAAACTCTTGCCATTAATTAGATGTCTCCTTTCACGATTTTATTTTAACCTACAGCTGCACGACCAACAAATAAAATGGCCACGGTCTTCAATCATAAAAAAATTTATCTTAAAATGCTACTCTAATATTTTCGATTAATAAAAATTATATGAAGATTACAATGAAAGAAACTTTTAATGATTTTTAATATCTGCTGTTAATTAAAATCTACTCCTAATTACTGATGTTTCACGCAACATGATTCAAAACCAAAAATAAAATTCGTACTGCTCAAAGTTTACTTTTCGTAAAGCATTCGGTTGAATTTCGCATCTTATAACATCTTAGTTTTTTACTTTTGTGGCAATCTCCTGTAGGATCGTTAAGTTTAAAAGCCGAATTCCCCTATGTAAAACAGTTTAAACCACACAAGACTAATCTGAAAATTATGATTCTGAATCCTCCTGTTGATGCAAAAAAATTTCATTTTAAAATTAGCTTTAATCATTAACATAATAACTAAGGTATGCGACTGTGGTGCAACGAGTGGCAAAAACATTTTATTATTGAACTTGGAAGTGGTTTAACAACACAACTCTACCTAGTGTATTGACTGGTGTTCGAAAGACTGGATATACCTTTAAGCGTTACTTCCGTTATTTCCGATAGTTTTATAGAAATGTTAAATGTAAATTAACTGTTAATATTAAATGTTTATGCAACTTTAAACACTTCACATGACTACGTTCTGGATCAGATTTTTTGGAAAAAATTATAAAATATTTATATTGTTTTTGTTCATTTTTTGCACAATATAAATTGAAAAAGGTCCAAAAGGAATAATATATCAGTTAAAAAAATGCATGACTTAAAAGTCAAAAGTACTTGCAATATGCTTTTTCTTTTTTAATTTGCTAAAATGAAATAAAGAAAATTACTTTCAGTTTAGAAGTTTTTCAACTTGATTTATTCAAAATCACATAAAAATATTTTCCAATTCTAAGAAATAAGTTATATTTTCTATCCAATATTTAAATATTGGTGTTCGACTTATATATAATAAGACTTTTTTTTCATTTTATGTATTATATTTCCGTTCAATGGAATTTATAAACGCTGAATATAACAAGAAAATCATTCGATGTTTTATTTTATTAATCATGAATATTTATACTTATATTTATATTTTATTTTTAATGTATAATCTAACGTAATTAGTATTATTTAAATTATTAAAGAAAAATTAGCATTTTATCTATTAATTTTGCTAAGGCTTTAAAATGTTAGTGATAGCTTAATTTAATTCTAAAGAAATTGCTGTACAATCATTTGTAATAGTCATATGACCATGATTTTACAATTTAAAATTCCTGTTGGGAATTTGATTGGAAAATAATTTTTCAAAATACACCAAGTGTAATAGTTTTATTTTTTTGAATATAAAATAATCATTAACGCGAAATTCTCTTAATGCACTTGATTTTAAATAAATTGGAAAAAAATGCAAATGTGAAATTTCACCAAGTTTGTTCTCAAATTTAAAATAATGATTATGCTTAGAGTAATTATTTCATGATTGGTTAGAAAGGGCAAAACCGGAAAATGAATGCATAATGTCTGCAGAAAAAAATGACATTAAAATACTTATTGAAAGGAATAAATTTATTTACTTAGAAATCGCTTGCTTTTAAATATAAACCTGATTATTTTATTTTAAAACCTTATTAAATATGAAACATTGATTTTCTTAAATATTTTATATGTTTCTAAATATAAAATAATCACCGTAACGAAACTTTCTATTCATTTGAAAATGATATAAATTAAACAAAAGTAATATTTTTTTAAAAAAAATTTAGTAAATTCCTTTTTAGGTCAACAAAGGAAAAATTTATTTTAGTTACTTTTTATTAATTTACTAAAATTATAAATAATTGAAAAAATTATTGAACACGAATTCTTCTCGAAAGAATTGAAATCGCATTATTCACCGTCACGCGAAAAGTGCAGAAATCCTCGCATTTTATCGATTCATCTACTGCCTGTTGATTTTAATTTTCATTACAAACTGCTAAAACTCTATTCAAAGTATTAAAAATGAACCCTTTGCACTTCGAAAAATAATTAGATGCCAAATTATTGACCTAATACAAAGATTTGTTTATCGCTATGAAAAACCAATGTACAGAATTTCATACAGACGAATTTCTTTGAAAAATTAATCCACATCCCTTAACCATTATGTAAGAGTTTTTAACAATCAAAATTGAAAAATAAATAAATAAAACGTCAAAATGATGCACAATCTTGAATGGTGAATCAAAAGCACCATCAGGGTGCAAAGGGTGCAAATTGTATGAAAATCGTGTCATCTCCTACAAGTTTAAAAAATGTATTTGCACTTGAATGGATGAATAAAAAGTAGCAAGTTTATATATATATATATATATATATATATATATA
>JAOUZG010027273.1:3129999-3149189 GCA_026289955.1 Argiope argentata | reverse complement strand
TGTGTGTGTGTGTGTGTGTGTGTGTGTGTGTGTGTGTGTGTGAAAAAGAATTTTAAACTGTAATTTTTTAACTTTAAGAATGATAAGGAAAAAATTTTAAATTTTTAAAATATCCAAATTCTGAGAAAATGACTTTTGTATGTAAAGGAGGCTTTACTGAATTTTAACGATCATTATGTGAAAGTTCGTGGCATTTCAAAATACCATGAATTTTCTTAATGATTGTTAACATTCAATAATATCTCTTTTTCTGCGCATTGAATACAAATCTTTCAAAACAGATGTAGATATTTTAGAATACTTAAAAAGGTCAAAAACAAAGAAAAGGGTTTCAAAGATTATCTTTTTAATACACCACTGTATATTGCTTTGTCTTTGTTTAAGGGTTTATTTTGCTACGAATTTTTACGTGATATATATTCATGACCAAGGAAAAAAGACGTTCTACAGTTGTTGTGTTGTTATAATAGCAGTCAAGTTTAAACAAATCGTGACTTTAAAAAAAATTAAACCCTATTTTTTTTAAATTTTGACAATTTTGAAAGAAAATTCAAAGAATTTGAAAATTGAATTTTCCTTCCTCCAAACTATTTTTTAACTGAAAATAAGAAGTTTCACCATTATTGTCTCATTTGCATATAAAATATCAAATATACATATCTCCCGAGATATATTTAATTGAATCAAGAAACTCCAATCATTTCCCCTTTTTTTAACGAAATGAACCTAATTAAATATTTAGAGTTTTTGTATACCTTGAAAAATTAGTCCACTTATTACTTGAACAAAAGTGTTTTGGAGTTTAGCTTTCCGAACAGCGTCTTATCATTAATTTGACAGCTTAATTAGTGAATTTTCTTTAAAATATTCTTCAAAAGGGATATTAATTGTTTCATAATTATAACAAAAATCCGCGAAAATTGTGATTATAAAGTAATACTTTTTAAAATTATTTTAGAGTAAAAAGAATTCATTGATATTTTTAACTATTTGTAAACTTCTTTATTTCATGATTTGGAAGGAAGTAATTGTTAAAATTTAAAAGCATATTATTAAATGAATATTCCAGTTATTGTATTAATCGAATTATATATTTTTAAAAATTTAAAACTGTCTTCTTAATGAACCAAAACAATCTACATCAAAAAACCCTCTAAGATTTCACATTTACTATAAAGAGACCCTATGTTTCAATAAAGGTATATTCTAAATCCATATTGGCTTGAAATTTAAAAAATAATTTTCTTTTTATATAAGACACCTTCTGTTTTTTCAGTCCAAGTCAATATTAGGTAACTCAACATTAAAATTTAATCTGAAGTTCGAATAGTAACAATTTAAATATTTGAATTTTTTCTATTTATCTGTTTCTATCCATCCATTTTCACTATCGCATACGCACTATAGCGAGGGATTTGATTTTAGTAATCGTTATATCGAATTATAGAAATCGCAATAGTTAACTATTTGAATTCGAGATTATGACATATTACCCATCTCAAGTTTTTCCTAATTTCCGGAAGTTGCATGTTGCTCTGTCTGGGAGCACAATTCAAAAATGCTTCAAACTAGGAAAATAAAAGTTCATACTCGATATTTGCCACATATTTGTAAATGTCTATCAAGTTTTGAACGACAACTATTTAGAAGTCTTTATATATTAGAAGAATCTATTTGAAGAAACATAAATAACAAAGATAAAAAAAATTCTACACTGTTTTACTAAGTGTAGATACATATCAAATTTTGATTCAAATACGCTAACAGTTTTGTTTTCTGTGAGATCTAGATAGCGCATCCATAAAACTCAAAAATGAATAAATAAATAGAATTTATTGCATGATCTATAATGTTGAACTACGTGAAATTTTTTGCTTTAATCAGAAAAAAAATGCAATTATGCGTCAAATCTTCGTTAATTGCCAAATTACTTTTTAAGCTTTTAGTTAATCTTCTGGAATTGAAAATATTTGTTTGGAGTGAGATACTGTATATTTCCATTTCTAGTTGGCGAGACATACTGCTGATCGTTAACACACTCATTAAACTAGCGTCATCTTGTTTCATTTAAGAAATATTGTTTTCATTTACTGGATAATTTTAACTTCACATTGATTGGCACATTTGATGCGCATCGCGTGATATATTACAGATTTAGAGCAGCAATGTAGAGCCTATATATATATATTTTCATACATTTGAATAAATGGGGAGTTCAAAGAACATTTTATGCTTTTATTGTCTTATCAAATTTTGCTTTATTATTCTTTTTATTTAAACATCGAATGTATGCTTTAGCTGTATCATATAATTTTGAATATAATCTGTTTATTAGTTTCTTGACTTCAAAATGGAGATTATAATTTTTCTTTAATTTTTTACCTACATATTTACTATTTGCACTCTTTATTATTTTTAGGATCATTTCTGATATATTTAGTCTTTATGGATTTATGAAGGTCCATAATCATATATACCTTAAAACTAACGCACTGACGTATGAGGTATTTATATGAATCTTTTACAGATTATCATCCCATCTATATATTTTTCAATATTTTTTTTAATTCTTAATTACTTTATCATTCTGTTTAAAAAATCGTATTTATAAATATTTTTAGTAACTTCTTAGAAGGTGAAGCAAATCCCGAAAATTTTAGAAATGTTTCCATAATTGTATGCACTTTCTGGGCCCCAAAAGACAATCAAATAACATAATAATTAAGTTTTAAGAAATCAAGACTTCTTACAAAAATATATTAAAATTAATTCAAACAAAGTATAAAATATATAATTCAAACAAAGTAAAAATAAGGACAATTAAAATAAGTAAATTACAAATTGTACCATAAAATCAAAGTCTTGTGTTCTAATGATATTCCAAATAAGACGGAATAAACGAAGAAAAAAAATCACGAAGTATACATAAATGCAATAAAAAATCGCAATAAATTAAAGAACACAATACCTGCTTGTACGATTTCTTCAGACATCCGTAAAAAATTTCTTCAAATCTTATTTTTCTTTATTCTTTATCTCAAAAAAGTTAAAACACGAAAGTGCTCAGTTCAGAAGATGATTTCAGATGTTCCAAGTACACGAATACTTCCGCAGAAATCTAGTGACGCCTTTCATCAAGAACTAATAAATATTTTGTGAAGGCGGTTTCTGCAAGTTTCACGCTGCAAGAAGTCTGCAATGCATGAGCCGCTGGACGAAATTATTTCAACTTTGGTAATATAGTGGTGTATAGATGTTTCTTAAAAGTTTTTACATAGTTGTATAAGCGGATTCATAAGTTCCTAATTTCATTTAAAATGTTGAATGCCTTGCGCCCATGTTTGAGTGGCAGCCAAATTCATCATTCAATGAAGAATTTTATGCGAGTAGTGCGTCGTGTGGACGACCTGTGATTCACGCTTACCATATAATTAGGTTTTCATTTCTCTACTGCTATTAAGAGAACGCATCTTTTTAGATAGTGATCCGAATCACGGGAATGATACAGGACAACTAACGTGTTAGTAATGGTAAGTTTTACTGTTTCATATTTTAATAGATACTCAACTTGGAAAGTATTCTTCAAATTTGATTGACAGGTTGTGACTGACTTTTAACATCTTCAAAGCCAGCTGGAACAAACTTAAAAACTGCCTAGAAGTATCAGTAGTTGACGTTTATTTTTATTCAACCAATTGATCTTCTTTTTTAATCAAAACGAGCAAATGATATCTTCTTAATACGTTTCACAATATTTTTTCACTGAAAGTTAAAAGTTCCAAAAGAGCCAATTAGCGATGTAGAAATTTTTTTATTTTTCAATAAGAGTCCGAATTTTTTTTAAAAAAATAGCATTTGAAAAACAGCCATTTGTATTCTTTTTCATAGATTTTTATTAAAGTTAATTATATTTCACATTAAATTTATATAATTTGTTTTTATTTTTGTTTTTAAAAGCAAATATAACTAGCAATTTTCGAACATTTATGGTCAGTGTCTTTGAAAGCTTTCATCGTGTGGAAATACACAATAACTCTTAGACATCTGTAAAATTTTGGTCCAGTTTTCTCTTCTAGAAACCTTTTTTATTACAGCTTGTTTTATCTCTCTGTTTTTTTTTTTTTTGCTAATTATATGATAAGAAATCCTTTTGTTTTTAAATATATCCTTGAATGATATATAGCCATATCAAATATGAATGACAATGGCTCATAGAATTATCGAATTTGAAGCATTTTAATAACGTTCATGAATATAATTTTTAAATGAATTTTTGAAATTAAATTAATTAATTAAATAATTATAAAAAATCAAATAAAAATTAAAATTCAGATATACATCTAATTTTTTTTTCTAAGTTTATTCTACTTTTATGCTTTACATATTGCTTTTGTTTCTTAGATATTAAAACAATTTAGGTCTTTCTCTTTAAATTTACGACAGTAATCGATTATCCTTTTTATTTTCTAAAATTATTAATATCGTTTCTCCATGAATTTTTGATCTATACTAAATCTCTCACTGTATATTCCAACGATTAAGACCTTAAAAAAAATAAACACCATGGGTGTGTAAAAAGAACCTCTTTTAAAACTCATGTTTCAAATCAATTTTTTAAAGTTTTGTAATATTTTTCTAGTGCGATTGTATAGTTTATTTCCTTGTAATTTCTTTGAAAATTCAAGTTGACTTCTTAGAAACTAATCAATATTTTAATCTCTATCGATTTCACTTTTCTCTCAAGTTTTTTTTAAATATTTCATTAACTTTTCTGTATATGATCATAACCTTTTTGATATTATATTATATTTTGAATAGGAAAACATTTATTAAATATCAAGTGCTTCCAATATTTTTATTCAAATATGTATCAAATTCTTTCATCAGAATGAATTTTATTTATAACGTGTTAAGAGGATTTATTTTGAATCCCCAAAATTCTGCTGAGGAAAAAAAAACTTTTTTTTACTATGCTACGATTTAATGATTTTATTTTATGATTTAAATTTCGACGATGTAGCCTTTTTCAAAGTAGCCATACTCGTGTTTAGATCTATAATGGATTTCAAGTAAGAAATGAGACATTTTTGTGTAGCCTCTTTTCTGTTTTCGTAACTTGGATAACATTTTGAAATTTTACTAAATTCGTTATTCAAATTCTTGATAATTTACTTTAATAGGGAAAAATTTTGTATGGTCCTTTGAAATTGCTAAATGAGTTACAAGAATTTAAGTACTTCTCTACTAACTAATTTTTCTTTTAACAGTCTTATCAAATTTAACAGTCTAAATCAATAAATGTTCTGTCTTGATAGATTTTGATCAAATAAAGTAGACGAATGCAATACAAGCTCAGGAAAATCTAAAGCTAATACAAAAGTTTTTCTCATTTTTATTTTGATCTAAGAAAATTTTTCTGTTTTAAAAAAAATCAAGTTCCGATTTTATCCAACCACCGAGAGTTTTGTGCTTCATAATATTCTAAGAAAACTGGTATTTATTAATTAAATTCAGGAAACTGGAGAACAATAGTAGCCAAATATCTACCTATGACATGAAATTAGTGTGTGATCTTTGGTGATATTTTCTGATTTTTAATCATTGGTAAACATTTTATACACAACTTCTAGATAGCCAAATATGTTTTTCAAAAACTTTTTTCCCGACCAGACTGAAAAGACGTATCAGAAAAAATATATGAATTGACATATAAATTGAACTTTTAATTTTGAGAAGCATAATAATATATTATTATCATATTTAGGATCTGTAATACGTTTTCTCAAATGACATGAAAAATGTGGTCACAAAAACTCTGATTGGAGATACTATTTTTCTGATTTGTGTAATATTTGAAATCGATTTAAGTACTAGTATGTGTTAGAATTTTCAATTCTTCAATTATCTGATGTCCATTTAATTCTCAATGTTCTACCTAAAAGTATGCCAAATTTATGTCTGTTTCTGAAATGAAATGATTTTGTTTTCGTGATTCTTCTTCAGAACTCATTGCTTTTATTAATTGCTTTAATATAACTTGAATAAAAACCTTAAAAACAATTTTTATAGTAAAAAATTGCCATGCTTTGAGAGAAAGGTCAATGTAATTTCTTCCGTTTTGATTTTTTTCTCTCCATCTCTTTTCAGAACAAAGGATAAAAACTTGTACAAGTGACGTATAATGGTTTATAAACCTCTGGTTCAAGCCATGTGTAACCATTTATTAATAAATACATTACAGGCTTTACAAAAATATCCATTTACTTCATGCTTTTCTGAAGAATATATATCGTTATATTCAAAACTATATACAAGATGCCAGGCTTGGCATGAAGCCAGTAAATTAAAAATGAAGTAAATGACACAGAGTTTGCTTTTAAATCCAAAGGATTTTGCTTCATTGGAAATGAAGGAAAACAAGTACACATTCCATCAATTGTTGTTTTACACTCGAAAACTACAAAGAGGAGATATTTTCAAGCAAAAAAGATCCTTCGCCGAATTTTTGAAGCAAAAATCTATAATTCTTATTCTTTTTCTTCTTCAGCAGCAGAAGATTTTGAAGAAGAGGCATCCGAAGAAGGTGAAGAAACGGCTGCTGCTGTCTTTCCAGGCCGAGCAAACGATTTGTAAACTCTGCCACCTTTAGAAGCTTTTTTAGGCGATTTCTTTGGTGCTTCGGTTGTTGTTTCTTCTGGTGTCGTCTCTTCAGGTTCAGCTTCTTTGGGTTTTTCGGTGCTCTCTGTCGGGGCGGAGGTCGATTTACTTTCAGCTGGAGATTCAGTTGTCGACGCCGAGCTGCTTTCTGTTCCTGAACTGGATGCCGGAGCTGATCCGCTCTCGGCTGTTGCCTCGGTTGTGGCATTATTCGTTTTTTCCAACTCGGGTTCAGGGATGGGTCCCACTGTGGGTGGAGGAAGGGTGGGCGCAAATGGATTGGAACCTACGAAGCATTTTTTTTTAAAATTATTACGACTTAAGAAAATAAAAATGGCTTTTTTCATTTATGTTTTTTTTTATCTTGTTACCAAATGAATTTTTACTGACAAAGACTTTAATTATTCAGTGGTTTCCTTTAATCATTTTTGAATGATTTTGAAAAATAGATTAAAATGTGAAATTACTGATCATTAATGATCACAAAGAAATAATTTATTTGCAATTTTATTGATATTATAAAACGATTCCCTCATCCGTCAATTCATCATCAAACTTCCTTTTGCTCAAAGGTATTATTGTGATTAATCAATCAATTTTTATAGTATTTTCCTGTTTTATTGGATAGTGTATTGATAGAAATAATCATCTTAACTTATTAATTTCATTGATTTGTAATTTTATTAACTTAAATCACTCAGCAAGTTCACCGAGAAGTATCCATTTCTCAATTATACTCGCAATCCAAAGGATGTAAATCCAACGGCTTACCAATCAGACTATCCTAATCTAATAATTACGGTTACTATGAATAATAATCAAAAATCACTCTAGCGTTGAATTTTCCATGCCAATTGCGGATTCAGCACCAACCGAGGCAACGCAAAATGCGTGAATTTTCTACACCAGTTGGGGTAACACTATACAGATTAGACATTTTTAATTTTTCTTATTCTGTATCATTTTAATTCGAAAATACTTCAAAATGAATCTAAAAATTGATTCATTATCAAGGTTTAATTTTAAATACATCAAACATTAAGAAAATAAACAGAATCGTTTGAAATACTCGGTCTAAAACATGTTAAACCTAACCTCATTGGCGTGGGGGGGGGAAACAAACTGAAATCGTTACTTATTTGGCGATAGGGAAATAAATATTTTTGGTGAGAAAGTTTGATTAAAAAATTTACTTGCATTTGAATGGAGGAATAAAAAGTATTTTATTAACGATTGAAAATTTAATAAGATATATATAAGGAGAGTGTGAGCTAATAGTAGGAAGTGAAAAAAAAAGCATCTTTATACTTATTTTAACTACCTTGAAGTTTGGCCCATGAATTCTATGACATCCAGTATATAACAATAAAAAAACAACTGCACTTCACAGTGGCTATAAATATTTTTTTATATTTATTAAATGCAATGCAACAAACGAGCAACTTATCTAATCTCACCTCGAACAATATCATTCATTTAGTGAATAATCAGTGAACATTTCACATTTTTATTTTAATTATTTTTAGTCCTGCATGATGGGATATCGTACTCTCTTTAAAACGAAAGTTCAATTATAAATGAATGGAATGAACATTTTTTAAAAAATTAAAAATGTATGTCTCATTATCCATAACAATACAGAGTAAAAGGTTAAAAGATTAGCAGCCTACAACACAAACTCACAATTAAACTATAACTTGCGTTCTGAAAAATCATGAGCATAGAACATTTCTGATAAAATTTTTGTTACTAAAGAAACTTGCCATGGACAAATCTACGGCTGCATCAGCGGATTTAAGCCGAAATAAGCGCCTCTTGTTTGAAGTAGCGCCAACTAGAGTCAAGAGTACGAGTTTAGCTACACACTCACCACATTAGCTTGCACAGACACTTTTTACAGGGGGATACATTAAGACGTCTCATAGATGAAACATAGAAGAACAACCATGCACCACTAACCGGAACTCGAACTCGGGACTTACATATCACGAAGAAGATGCGCAACCTCTGTATCAGGACGCCGGCTTCTTATAACATAAATGTTATAAGAAATATTTGATATATTCAATCATTAAAATTGAGAAATTGAGCCTTACCTGGTGGGCAACTTTCCAAAGGAATGCAGGCGAAAAATTCGTTCAAAACATAGCCGTCAGGACAAAAGCAACCTGGGTAGCATTGACCGTCCTCTTTACAATCCGGATCTCCGTAGTTCCAACAGGTGTTATTGCATTTTCTAGGGCATTCTTGAAATTCTGTTTGTTCCAAGCACGTAACTAGAAATAAAAAGAAGCAAAAGATGTCATTTCAAAGAGAAACTGAATATAAATGATTTATTTAGTATTTAAATATTAATTAATTTGAAATTTGAGAAAAATTAATTATTTCTTATAATAATGACCCTAAATTAATAAAAGTACCCAGTAGTCAGTAGCCCAGTATGTTTCCACAATGTGACCAATGTTATGTTAAATGTATTCTAAAATGTGATGGTATATTACAAACTGACAACTCCGCCCCGCCAGAAGACACACGGAAAAACTTGAAAGATCGGGCCACCGCCGCAGCAACACAGGTGGGAACTGCTGTTGAATACTAAGAGCCATCACAGCCACGGTACAATCTTTCCTTAATGAAGTACGTTTTGTCATCAATGAGGAGAACTAGACCCCCGGCATTTTGTATACCCACAAAAAATGGGGATAAACAACCACCATGCCGGAAGTCTCTCATCCCCAATTACGAATTCCCCCCGCTCCTTAGGGATTCTATGTTATGGTAAAGAAAATGATAATATAATCCAGAATTTCACCTTCTGATTTATGTAGGACTGGGTGGGACAAAACGTCTATTCAATCCCACTTGAATCAGTGTCTAGGGTACTAATACAGAAAATAAGGGAATGTTTAAAGGGAAAAAAAACATAATTTATTTATAGGTAACAAAATAAAAAGAATATTAACAATTATGCCAGTAAAGGTTAGTTAAATTTAAGTTAGAATAAAAAAGATGGCACCAAAGGGAAAAATAAACTGGAGCCCCAGCGTAGATTTTTAATTACTTATTAAATACTCATCCCTACGCCACGAAGAACCTTCACCCTCTAATCTTTCCGCTCGAATGTTGGTAGTGTTGACGGGGCGCCTAGCCCCGGTAATGGTAATCTTCTTAGGACATGACTGTCAATGATTTGCGTGTAGACTGTCAAAATTGCATGGCTAGAAGTATACTGGAGGTCATAGAATTTCGGTTATGTAGTTCTTGTCAGGTGGAGGGGAAGATGGGTTGGCGTGTATCAGGACTCGTTTCTATTGGCTGTCATTAGGGGAAGGGGCGTGAGGTATACTGCTGCAGAGTGAAGTTTACTTTTTAGTGATAAGACAAGGAATTAAAGTTAGATTTAATGATGTTTATAGAATTATCGAGAAAAGCAGTGATTAAATAAAATAACATAAAATGATTCGATTACAGATGGCACCATATGCTCTACTAATCCAAAGCTCTGCGTCAAATGACTATAAACCGCGAGCTATTAGCATTCGAGCGGAAAGATTCGAAATGTTCTAATCTTTCCGCTCGAATGTCAATATATCGCTGTTTATAGTCATGCGACCCAGAGCTTTGGATTAGTAGAACCCATGATGCCATCTATTACAATGCAATAAAACTAAATGGGTGGCCACTAATTAAATCTCTAAATTTTTTAGATCCAAAAATTCATTCAGATTACGAATTCGGGTGCAGTGAAAAATATTCATATTCATTCATCTGCTATGTATGTGTTTTTTAAAAATTATTTAGATGAAAAACATATGATTAAACAGCTCAATCGACATTCAATACTTTCACAGGTTTGGTCTGAAATGTTTCACGCAGAATTATAATCCTGATTATAAAATCGCATACAAATTTTAATTCATCTGACTTCCCATGCTGATAATTTATCGTACTCACTTTCATGCGATTAGGTATACAGGAAGTTTTCACTTTAGGATATTAATGTTGAAATAAAATACCACATTGACCAGGCAATATAACTATAGCTTTATTCTCATGCGAAGCGGGTATTTTTGAATTTAATTGGATTTTAATTACGTTTTTCTAATATTCACCGTTGATATAAAAGGAATGAAGAAGTTTTAGAGCGGTGCCAAACCTATTCATGCAATTTTTAAATAAGGTCAAAGTGAGGTCTGTTCTTCCAAATGAAAGATGAACTGTTGAATTAGTGAATTGGTTCTTTTTGTAATCAAAAATTAAGATGATTGGAACATACGAATATTAATCATTAACACTCTGTACTCGGAAAAGTAATTCGATGCATAATTATTCAATATACAAGGGCTTGTTCATTGCTCCAATTGTGTGTGTGTGTGTGTGTGTTTAAAACTGAATTTATCCGTCTTTTTACCCTTCTGTAGGTATTTTCAATTATCAAAATTGGAAAAAAAAATAAAACGCCAAAATTATGCACCGTCTTGAATGGTGCCCAAGAGGCACCATCGAGTGCTAAGGGTTAGTTACGTATATACGAATTGGACAGCGCATAAGTAATACAGCCATTTAAGGACGTGAATGAAGTAAGAAGCGATTTATGCCCTGGGCAATGATACCAATTTCAGCGCCTTTATAGGTTTATAGGGAAACTTTGCGATCGTATATCGAAATAAAATTGTGAATCTAGGAGAAAATTTAATAGAAAATTACTCTGCCTCTTTCATGTACAAGAAAATGACACTTCAAATTTTTAAATACAGAATTATAAACTCATGCAGAGAATAATCGAATTTTTGAAATTTCCGTTCCGAATACGAAAGTTGCTTTTTCTTAGGCATGAGCAGCTTATGAAAAATAAAAGGGAAAATCGAAATCCAATAGTATGAACAAAGAGTTAATCTTTCATGTTAGAAAAATATCCCTTTCTTTGTTAAAAAAAATCAATATTGCAAAAAATATAAGGAAAATGCAATGCCTTTTCACCTCAATTCCCAACTTTTTCACATGTTGTTGTTTATAGTACTTGTCATAGACAAGTCCGCTGACGATGTCAAATATTTTAAGCCGATTTTTAGTGTCTCTTGTTTCAGTAGTGTCATCTAGGGCTAAGAGTATGTCTTAGTTACTGAGGAGTCGCAATCCTTTTCACTGGATGGACTTCATTCATACATTTCATTCATTCCACCAAAAATTATAATTTACACCTGAATCAGAGAACGATCACCTCTAGTTCCAGTAATCTCAATGGTTTAGTGATGATGGCCTGCGACTTCGACTGATTTTTAAGGGCACCAGCCACCATATGTACGGAAAGTGTTCGGGGTTTGTTCGAACCCCAAACAAACCCCGAATGAATGAACGGTAACGATTAGCAATCTAACGAATGCTAATCGTTACCAACCAGGCTATTTCCGCCTCACTTTTTCACTTAGTCACGTTATTGACATTCGTTTTAGATTATTATAACGCACGTAATTCGTTTATAATTAATTTACGCAGTTAGTAGGTATAACCTTTTAAGACTCAAATAAAAGTTCTAAGAATAATATCCCACACTTTACAACTTTTAAAATATAAATATTATTAAAACTGAAGCACATACGATGTCAAAACTACTCACCAAAAGAGCACAGTTCTTCTTCGATGCACCATCCATGGATGTTCCTCTTGTACCTCTTCGCACAGTAACACTTCTCCTCTTCAATCGTTTCATTCACCCGCAGCGCTTCGGATTCCGTCTGCATGCAGTGGTCACTGACCGGACCCCTCGTCGATAAGACGTCGTTTGATATGCACGTGAGCCCTGAATAGAACCCATCATACGATTAATGATGAATTTGTAATCTCTCGGAATTAGAATTCTTAATGCAGTCGATTGCAATTATTTCTCCTCCGGTTATTAAGAGTTATTACTAACTTTATCGAAATATTTAGAAATGGAAACTAAACAAGCAGACTAATGCATAGTCTAAAGTCACGAAAGCCTATTTAAGTAGAAGAGTAGTTGCGTTTCTACATAATTTCTGCTCGATTCTTACGTCGTTTTAAAATGACACCTTTGTATGTGCAGAAATTACATTTTAATATGTTTTGACATTGTATTTACCTAGATATTTATTCATTTTTCTTCGCCCGTGCAAGAATTAAAAATGACACGAAATTGGAATAGAAAACAGAAGTAAAATAAATTGTAAAGCTTTAAAGTCGTCAAAACTAATGCTTTTTGTATCATTAAAATATACAATGAAAACTCATCCAAAGATAAGTATGAGATGTAGAAAATTGTTGTAAATCTATAAAGCTGCCTTTCTAATGACTTAGAAATTTTTTCATACAGAAGCATTAACCCTTTGCACTCCGTTGGGGCTTCTGAATACCATTCAAGATTGTGCATCATTTTCACGTTTTATTTATTTATTTTTCAAATTTGTTAAAAATGCCTACACAATGATTAAGAGATGTAGATTAATTTTTTCAAGGAAATTCGACTTAAAGAATTATGCATATTTATTTTTCATCGCAATAAACAAATCTTTGTATTAGGTGAATAGTTTTGCAACTAATTATTTTTCGGAGTGCAAACGGTTCAATTTTTGATAAATGAATGTCAGAAAAAAAATGTTTACTCTTTGATATTTTTCTTATTTGAGTTGCGTAAAAATGTTAGTTTGTAATTTTTTGTTATCAAAGTTCTACAAACCAGTACGTTTTCATACAATTATTTATCTACCGTTCAAAGTTTATATTTAAGCTCATTATTTAGGAAGAAAAATGCTTATCCCTCTTTTTTGGAACATTCTATGTATCTCTAATAATCAAGATCTGTTTGAACGAACAAAATTATCTGCTTTACTGTAAAAGAAAAAAAATCGTATTTTATTTCCATTTGATCAAATTTACAAATCTTTGATAATTGTGGCAGAAGAAAGGGCGATAATACATCACATGATACAAAATATTTGCTATAAAGTTTTGCTAGAAATAGAAGCGTAAGCTCTTGTTGCCAGAAATAAGAAGCTCAAATATAGCATCAAAAAAGTGCACTTACGTTTTAGACCGTCGATCTTAATCACTAAATTTGAAGGCATCGCCAATGAGTTGCTAAACCGCCGATAATTGCAAAAAACCCGTCATTAAGTTTAAAAAATGTTCAAACCCTTAACTGTCGTCTGCCATTTTGTTGATTTCTTTGGCGTTGGTGGTTTATCGCCATATTTGTATCCGTCGTCAATGAGTTATTAAATCGTTTCCGACCGTTTCCGTCAACTTATACGAAAATACCCTAAAAAGACGGGCCATAATAGAATATATGCCATAAAATTGAAATAATAATTCATGTATAATGGCTTCATATGCAGCGGCACATTCTATAAACACCATAAATAGTCTTATTCTCGATATCTGGAATTCTCGATGACTAGCTGATCGAAATGTACCTCCGAGATTGATTATAAATAGAGCATGACATTCATTTCTCGAAATGTTACACCGTATCCATTTATTGGTGCGATCGTAGTTTAACCCCCTGCTTGGCGCGCTTTTCAAAAATCGCCAACCACGATCTAGAGTTGGTATAATAGGAAAACCATAAAGGTGCCATCTTTGGCGAATTATCGCCAACTTGGCAAAGAAGGGGGTTAAACTACTAATCACCCCATTTATTTTGACCGTTTATACTTTCTGTATAACAGAGATTAAGACATGAGAGGATCTATTTGTTGCGTTCTTGTGCCAATAAGTATGGGGTAGAGACAAACTTACTATTTAACGAAATCTTACTGCATTATAAATAATATTTTTAAATTAGCATCCACTTATTTTTATTCAAACTCTAGTATCTTGAATTTAAATATTAATAAATTATATATGGAGCAACAAAGGCTATAATCCCAAACTCTAGTATCTTTAGAAACAACAACAAACTCAAAAACTTCATAACGCATCACTGTTGCCAATCTGAATTAACAACTATTTTCAAAATAATATTTATAATTATTAAACTACTCGTGAGTTACTTTTAAATGAAATATTTATAATTTAAGTCGCAACATATACTCCCCTACCAGTAACGAAGGTTACGTACGACCAGAAAGTAGAAAGTAAGTATCGGCAAAATTTAAATTTTGTATTTCAATGAAGCCTTTATAACTCAACCAGTTCGAGATTCTCTTAAAGAGGATTTAAGACCTGGTTGAGACACAGTTTCTTTGGTTTGAATCTTAACTGGCTGTGGTGCAAGCGAAATCTTCACATAAGTTGGAGTTGCAAGTTCCTCTTATTCAGGATTTTCTTGTGGTAGCAGATAGGCTGACTTCAATCTGGCTATCGTGACATTCACTTCTTGATTCTTCATCCTCAGAGTAAAATATTTTGGTGTGCGGCTAATAATAAAATATGAATCTTCATATGACTTTTGCAGGAGTTTTTAAACGATGTCTTTTGGCTTTCGTACTTTATTAATGTGAAGGAAAACATGAGAAGATGATTTCAAATCTTCATTTTTAAATATTTTTGAAAGACTTTTTCGTTGAGTTTATTTCGGTCTCATCTCCATAACGTTTTGTAAATCATTTCTAAAAGTTCCTGGTGATATATGCTTTATATTCTTCAGGAAGTGTCATATTATCTCCCTATATCGTTTTATATATATTTATTGCCTTCACAATAGATGTATAAAAATAAAACTTACACCAATAACGAACTCCGGAAGATTTGATTGTTCAAGGCTTGCCACTAAGACGTTCCGAACTTAAACTCACTGGATTTATTTGGGAGACACCATAGATATTTGAGAATACCAATGGTTATGGCAAAAGAAAATTATCTTTTAGTCAAAGACAACCTATGTCTCCTGTAAATCTGTGAAATGTTGATAGTTAAAAAAAATTAAGGTTGGAATGCAAAGTAAATCAAATTAACATCCACCTACTTTCTGGACATTCTTGTTCTGGAACGCACTTTCCTGTCTCTCTGTTCCTTCTGTACCCTTGCTTGCAATAACATCGGGATGAGCACTCCATCGACCTGCAGGGGGGCATGTCGCACGCTTCGCAGTAGGGCCCACAGTGTCGATATACTTCGTTTTCAGGGCATTCACCTGTAAAAGAAAAGGGGAAATTCTAAATAAAAAATTTTAGTATGTGTAATGTACACATCGAAATTTTGAGCTGCAATCAGAAGACGAGGAAGGCACTTGAATTGCCCCCCACCTCCAATTTTCTACACCATACCAGCGAGAGTGCGTTCGGCCCCAACGAATATAACGTGCACCAGACCCATTTACGCGACGATTCTTTGATGGAATTGGGTCTCGAACCCGAAGCCCTTCGGTCCCAAACTCGAGACCTTACCAACCAGGGTACCGCAGCCTTATTAGGAGTTGAATGAAGAAATCAGAAATAAGTAAAAAGCCTTATAATTGAAGCCAAAATAACAAAGGGTTTTTAATTAAAAACTTCTTATCCCGAGCTTTGATTAATTACACATGATGAAAAATTTTATTTTTTACATTTTCAACGTTTTACTTCCAATTTCATATTTAGAATCTAGATGATATTGTAATACATAATTTTTATTGTTTTCATCTCTTTATCTAACATATATGACTACTATTTTTAATGTATAGCTAATATTACTTCTAGTACTAAATTCAGTAAATTCTATAATTCATTTTATTACTGAATTAAGAATAAAAATCGAAAAAGCGACAACCCTCTAAGAATAAATATTTTTTCTACATTTTTAGAATGGAATATAAATTGGAAAGTCTTCTTTCCCCACATATTTCCTCATTTTTATAAATTCTCTATGCATTTATTAGGAACTTGAGATTTGCTCCTAACTAGATATGGAAGCTACAGAATGTGATATTATGGCATTTACTTTAATAGCAGGAGGGACTTGTGAGAAGTATATTATCGGAATGTGAATGATCCTATTATCTGTCCTTTCAAAAGTATGGTCAATCGCATCTCACCGAATCTTGTTGACGTTTAACCCTTTGCAGTTCTAAAAATAATTAGATGCAAAATCATTCACCTAATACAAAGTTTTGTTTATTGTTATGAAAAATAAATATATATAATTCTTTTAAGTCGAATTTCTTTGAAAAATGAGTCTACATCTCTTAACCATTATGTAAGCGTTTTTAACCATTAAATTCGAAAAATAAATAAATAAAACGTCAAAATGATGCACAGTCTTGAATATCGAGTCACACTCGGCATCGGAAGGGTTAATTCCATATATTGCGTCGACGAATCTGAATTGTGATAAAAATTCTGGTTGTGATATGAATATCATGAGCAACATTCGTCAAAAGAAATAATCATCACTATCATTCGCCAAAGATAATCATCACGAGATACATTTATTGAATAATGATTGAACGAAATGTGAACATCAACAATCAAAAATTACATGAAGTTCGCAAGCTTAACGTCCAATTTAAAAATCATTAGAGCTAGGTTAAGACAGACCTAATAATTTTGAATTGCGGTTAAATGATGAGTAAGATTCCTAAACTAGCACTTCACTCTCCAAGCTTCTGCACCACATTAGTTAGAACATTTGACCCTAACGAATTTACTGTGCAACAGACCTGCTTAAACCGTAGTTCTTTCGAGGAATCGGGTCCTTAACCGTAAATTATCCTGACCAGAAGCCGAAGCCTTTCCACTAGATCACCGCGACCATAATCACAAAATCATCTATCTCCCATACAATTGCATTAGTAACTACTGGTGCAAAAACGGAAAGGTAAACTTAAAGAAAGAGTTCACTGTCAATTCCTAACGTTTTTTATTATTATTATGTAGTACGTGTTCTTTGTTTTAGTGTATTGTATACATTATATTAAAAAATTAAACTAGCATTGACCTAAAATTGTATCATGTGAAGCAGATATATTTCGATTCGCATTGTACCCGAACTAACGATAATGGATTATCTATGTATATGTGAATATGTGCCCATGTTGAGAGAGTTTCTTGAAAACATTTCCCTTTATTTCACAGAAAGCTTCACACTTCTGAAGAAGGAGTATAGAATTGATTACTATTTCATCTTTATACACGTTGAAACAAGTTAAATTAAACAAAAGCGTTTAAATAAGAGTTAGTGAATGATTAAACTTAATATATTAAGAATAGAGTAAATTAAATAACTATATTACTGAAAAATGAAAAGCACAGTTGTTATAAGAAGCGATGCAGAGTGCTAGAAACGAAATTTTTACATAATCTTTATATTTGTTCTCTTTCATTCTGATTTTTAAAAAAAAAACTAATTTTCTTTGAAAATATTAGTCTTTTTTCTATTTATTCGCATTACGTACTTTTTTGTAGATTTCGCCTTCCTAACATTTGAATTTAAATGATTGCTGTAATATATAAACGAAGTAAAATCGAATTTAAGATCTACTGTTGAAAAGGAGTCCGATTCTAAACTCTTCGTATTTTACGAATATTTGACATTTCAGCTTAGTAAGTCTCGTTTTCAATGTGTTATCCCTTGGGTAAATAATCCATCAAGTACTTCGGCAAATATTTCACGTTATATCCTTTAGTTACACAATCACAATTGCAGTTAGATCTCCGGTTAGAAGTTTTTACGGAGAAAAAAAATCATTTTCGTTGTCATCTGGACATTCATTTGATATAGAAATATTTTGTCTCGAATGTTTTTTAACTCTTTAAACTCGAAAATTTTGATTCAGAGAAAAAGGTTTAAAACCATTGAGTAGTTCTATGCGACATTTAATACAGGGCCTACATATTTTTAATTATTGGCGGGTATAGTAATGCATTTTAAAACAATAATTCGTCCCTTTTGTGTAAAACTTCGCTGTTTTGAGATATAGCCAAACAGTAAAAATAATTTAAGTGGTAAAAAAAAGATACTTACTATTAGACCGTCGACGCCAGCGGCCACCAACGGTTTAATAACTCATTGGCGACGGATTTAAATTTGGTGATAAGTCGTCGATGCCAAAGAAACCATCAAAACGGCCGGTGACAGTTAGGTTTGAACAATTTTTTAAATAATGGCGGTTTTGGCCAATCCTAAAACCGCCAATAATGTTTTTTTGCCATTATTGGCGCTTTAGCAACTTATTGGCGAAGTCTTCACATTTGGCGATAAAGATCGACATACGTAAGCACCAAAAAAAAAAACCGATCAAATTTGCTTGAATATCGACTTTCTCGTATAGATTAAAATGGGACATTTTGAAGTGAGCTTAGTGATAGAGTGTGAAAAAGGAGCATTCATTTTGAAATGGTTTCCCTCTGACTAGTTTGGCTAAAAAATTGGCAGAATCCACATATTAAAGATTATTTTCATTAGTTTTTGTGATTTTCAGTTGTTTATTTAGTTAAGAAACAGATAGTAACACAGTAAACAAGATGATCAAGTTTTCTGTGTTTCAGCATATATTTACAAATTTGGTGAAAAGATAGCACACCAAATTTATCTATCTCTTCCTATTTCGTACAGGAAATTTATAAAATATTCTAGTTGTTAAACAAAGGAATTCA
>JAOUZG010027273.1:3098758-3124999 GCA_026289955.1 Argiope argentata | reverse complement strand
AAAAAAAACACATTTTTAAATTACGCTTTTCTGTTTGTGTAAGGGATAAATCAAAACTGTTTTGAGACAGACAAATAGAATATAGGATATTATCTTCACATTAGATTTGTAGATTGCTATACATATTTTGCTTGAAATCCATTCAAATGAAGTCTGCCGGCGTATTAATTCGAGATATTATTACAATTACTAAACGCAAATGCTTGATGGAAAATATTTGGCATAAGCATTCAGCATCTAAAGCGATTCATTTTTGCGAACAAAATTCGATAATTCATTTTTGCAAATATTTTTAATAAATATATAACTCATATTTGTTAAATGAATTATATTCTCATTAAACTCCCAAAGATATATTATTGCAAAAATAATAATATGAATATAGAAAATCAGCTAAAATAGCATATAATGTTACCTATTATTAAATAAATAGCACTTGCTTAAAGTTGATATTCAGTATACTGGATAACAGTTCTGAAGAAGTTAAATACTAGCATTAGGTAGCGATATTTGGAAGAATCATGACTTAAACATGGCAAAGTATTTGCTCGGGCCTGGTAGCAAAAAGTGTCGGCAATATCAAGGTGAAACATTAATTAATCAATTTATTTTAAAATTTCATGTTTAAAAAATTAAAATATTGTTACGTTTTTAACTTTGCGGGTTCGGATTGAATGGACTTTACTTGAGGACAGAACACACAACTTTATTTACAGCTATTTACAAGTATTTAAAGAATGACTCAATAAAGTAAAACTTCAGATAAAAACAATCCAGCAGTCAACAGTCACTTAAATAGAAATACACTAAATACAAGCCTTACGCACAATAAACACAGACTAAAAAATAGTTATCGTATAGCACAGTAAACAGTAAATCACAGCGAGATCAATAATACAACATTAGCAACACACGTAAACACAGATCAATTATAACAAGTGAGAAAAATAATCAGCTCGCTACTCTTCCGTGAGGAAAAACTACTGAAACTAAGGCAACCCTTCCCTTATATAGCGGAGCAAGCCCGCGCCTAGAAGTACGCAGATCTTCATGAACGATCCAGCGGCTACCAGACTATTCCTTTCGCCAACCCACCCCGGATGGCGCGAAACTCCTCATCAAACGTCGCCAGCTTCGGCGTCCTTCAGCGGCACTCGCCCGCCTGTAATAATATTTAACCAGTAATTAAATAATAAAATACATGAATACTTACGAGGGGGACAAACACTGACATGTTCGCATGGGCCTCCGGGTTTCACATGTACAAAATACATTCTGCAGTCGCAGTGGGATATATGGCAATTCTGTGGTTCACACATGCCCCTGTTTTCGCAATCGATGCAGGAGACTTCGCAACTCTGATACACTTCATTCATTCCGCAGACGGGGATGTCCATCGACTTGCTAGGTTGTATCAGTAAAACTGTGGAAGAAAAAGCAATATATCAAAATAATGAAACAATACGGATAGAAGAGATCAGAGCTTACTACCAAATGGTAGGAATTCAGATTCATCCATGTTTCTGCATTAAAACAAGCAGGAATATTTCCACCCCTCCCCTCAAAAAATCCTTTTACACTCTTGTATGATCAGTGTCAAAAAGCATTTAATTGTATAGGTAGGCATTATGAAAAATGCTTCAAATAAATGCATTCTATAAGTATTCATTCCTCCGTAAACAGTTAGGTTTAAAAACCGATAAATGTACATTATAGAAATATAAAGAAAAACTTGCATTGATTCCATTCTCGAACACAAATAGAAATCGAATATTTCTGCCCTAAATTGGCATAATCAAGTTTCACATAAAAATAAGAATTTGTTTATCATTTTTTTAATGTTTGTAATTTTAAGTAGCTTGTATATTTTTTCTTGAAATCCATTTATTTGATAATAATTCATTGGAAATTGAGAATTATATTCAACAGAATTTTTTTTCTCTAAATGAAAGAATGAATATTCTTCTTATGTTGTCAACGCCTTCCCCCTTAAAAAGAAAAAAAAATATATTAGCACTCTGAAAAAAGGATAATGACTGTGAACAAAAAGAATTCAGAATGGTTCAATTAAAATGTATCTGCTGTAGATACCATCCACAAACTTTCATCAAATATTTTTATGACTTCTAAAAACATCTGGCAATAATCAAGAATTGCTTTTATTTATTTTCTCTGAAAACAAACGTGTTTTTTCTCTGTTGATTTTTTGAAATAAAAAATGATAGAAAGCAAAGGGCATGCGTTTTTTTTTTGCAATAACATTTCTTTTACGAAAGCATTTGAAATGTAAAAACTTTTTTAAAGCTAACTGTTGATTAAAAAATAATATTTGATTAGAATAAAAAGATTTAAAATGTTAGGGAATCCGTCGTTAATGATAAGCGATCTGATAGACCAACAAATGACCAAGATATCGACGAATTCATTGAATTGATGCTTGGTGATCTTCGTTTAACAATAAGAGAGATTAATTTACAAATTTCTGTATCATTTCGTTTCTACTTAGCAAATCCTAGTTCCAGTTGTAAATATCATTTAGCACCATGGATTTTGCAACGTGGTAATTTGTCTTTTTACAGTATAATTATTATTCAGTAGTTTTTAATCAAGTATTCCATACATATGTTTGTGTAGTCTTCATATTCACTTGACAGGGCACCGCATGATTTTTTAAATTGATTGTATGATTGAAATTGTCTCCTCGTTGTTACCCTTTTGAACTTTCCTTTTCAGTAGGAAATAAATTCACTACGACCTTTGGAGGGATTTCAGAAAATAAGACTTTAAGGCATGTTTTTATAATTTGAAACAAACAGTAGTGCTTTGCAAATGAAGGATATTACTTGGAAGGAGAGAAAATAAATTGCAGGCAGTAAATGGAACTTTTGTTTAAAATCATCATTTCGATTTTTTTTAAATCATAGTAGTGTATCATTAACATCTTAATACTGAAGACGAATTAACGATAGATTTATTTACTGTAGTAAACGAACTAAATTAGTCACTTATTCTCTCAGTATTCAATAATTATCTAACGTCCAACTTCATATAAAGCTATGGGACAGGTGGTAGCCATTATTTTATCCATTACCATAATAGCGCATTTTGTAAGAGAGGATTTATAATAGTAGAGCAGAGATAACGGTATCGCATCAACCACTTTCTGAACATGAGGTAATATGACACCGAATGATGTAGAGTGAGCAGCATTTTGAGACAGTTAATTATTAATTACCTAAATATTTATCCCAGTCATTAATTTAACTGGGCTCTAATAAGCTTACTTATTCTCTAATTCTCTAATAAGCTTACTTATAATCAAATGAGATTATAAGTAAGCTTATTAGAGAAATTAGATTTCACAATTTTTAAAATAATTTATCAGAGAAATATATGATTCGTATATACTAAATTCCATATATAGTATACCAAATAGTTAGTTGAGAAATAAATTAATTATTTTGGCTTGGAAAATTGTTATAAATTTTAAAAACTCATTTTTTTAACTACACCGAGTTTGAGGGGGAAGCTTAGTTCAGCTATACATTAACGCCCCATTTTAAAATAACATTAAGGCTATTTTGAAGCAAACTTCATAATTTCGTACTATATACAGATAACAAAGACAAGATGAAGCTGAACTGACCCTCCGTCTTTCCGTATTTCTGCGCTATACTAGTGAGAAAACCTTTGATGACGCCACCGTCCTAGCACAGAGGTAGCGCGCCTTCCTCGTGGTCTGGGCGTCCTGGGTTTGAGTCCCGGTCAGGGCATGCTTGTTCTTCTATGTACTATCTGTACATCTGTACATAGTACCCCTGTAAAAAGAGGATGTGCAAGGGCATGTGTGAATGTGTAGCTAAGTCGTACTCTTGGCCGTAGTTGGCGCTACTTGAAACAAGAGATGCATATCTCCGGCTTAAAATCTGTTGATGTATCAGTGGTTTTTGTCCATTTTAAGTGCCATAAGTAATAACAACATTGATTCATCAATCACTGAAGTGGGTGAGGAACGCTGGGGTGCTACGATGGTGGGATGTACAAAAGTCCGGATGTTTCCAGCATTCGATGCTAGATAATTAATATAATAATGATGGGAAAATATTAAGGTAGCACAACAAAGCTGAATATAAACCTTTGTGAAGGAGGTGTCGTTAATCTATTTTAATCCGTCATATATATGGAAATTCTGAAAGAGTTTGTTCCAAGTTAACGTCACATGACCATTTTCGTAACAATAATAAAATTTCGCAAGGTAATAAAATACAGCGACTAATTGACTGTAAAGCTCTAAAAATGTTTGCATATTAATAACTGCTCGTATAAAATGTGTGGGTTTTAGTTGGCACTACTTCAAAAAACAAGTGACGTACATTCGGTTTAAAATCGCTAATGGCAGTGAGCGCGCTTACATAAGGGTTATTTTGTGGGATCGAGTTTTGAACCCTTAATTTCCGAAGCCGAGAGCTTTCCATCAGAGTGTTCTGAAGTGAAAAGAGAAATGCAACTAAATAGGTTTCGGCAGTATCAGGTCCTATGATTAGTTCTAAAAGGTGGAATGATGGCCTAAATGACTTCCGACAGTCAAAAGTTATTAGAAAACTATTTCCCAGCTGGGGCAATGAAAACTGCTTGCTATTTTAACCGGAAAGCTACTATATATAATTAATTAAATTACATATATTATTATAATTTATTTAAATCTTAGAATTTATATGTGCGGCTTATTCTATTTAAAGAAAACTTCTTTTCAGCGTATGGACAAATACGATCACTCTATATCCAAACTGACCAGACCGAAGCCCTTTAAGAATCAAGTGTGGAGTGATTGGTGATGTCTAATCTATTCTAATTTAAGTCACACTATTTGGAAAAGGAATTCAGAAAATTCGAATGATGAGGAAAACTGTACTTCCGATATATTTCAACAAAACTTTCACATGTGGCATTTCTTAAGAAAAAGTAAGGGACATTATTCTTTAGCTACTGCAATCAGTGAATGATCTAAAAAATTAAAATGGAATGTCAACACTAGTGAAAGCTGCAAACTTCCCAGTCAAAATAAAAAAAAAATTTCAACCGCAGTAGTCATCAAAGGCTTACTAAATATAGATGCGCCAGGGACATTGCATTTATTTCGTTTTTGCATTATATTGTGTTTCAAAAACTGATATTAATGCATGGTGTTTTCCTGATTTGAAACTATAAGATTATCGCTCGGAGCATCATTACTTCTCCTCCCCTTCTTTCAATCACTATAGCGCTGGTCACCACTGCACTGTTTGATTGGGCTCATTACTCTAACCTAACACGGCGATTCTATGAACAATAAAATATTTAGCAATCAAATGATTGAATGGGGGATGTCGAACAATGGCTTACTTTACCAGTCATTCATGATGTCCCTGTATGATTCCTTAGGGGTAGCGCGTCATCCTTGTGATCTGCGAGTCCCAAGTTCGAGTCGTAGTTTGGGAATGGTTGTTCTTTACCCTATGTTTTATCTGTGACGTCTGTGAAAGAGCCCGTTGTAAAAGAGGGTTATGAAAGAGAGTGTGTGTGAGTGCCTTTTTAATATGAGATAGAAGTCAGACTTCTGCCCTGGGTTCTGAGGGTCCTTACCCTCAGAAACTACTGCACCCCTCTTTCAATTGTAACGTGGATACGGCTTCATCACAGTACTGATAACTGAGTTATGTGAAGCGGCATCTGTTGCTTTATGAATATAGCCTTAACAAATGCATGCTTTACTATCATAAGTAAAAAATGAAATAAAAAAGGATAAGCAGATATTATAGCCTGATTATAAGTAGTAAAACAATTATAAGGACAGAAGCAGAATCTATGTATTTAGTACTAATATTAGTTAATAATAATATCGTAGCATATCTTTGCTTTACATATTTTTTCCGATCAAACGACTCATTTATTTTGTAGATTACGCATTTTTAAAGATGTACAACTTACAAAAATTGATTACATAGATTTCCCGATATTTCATTTACTATCTTTTGCTGACATGAAAATTTGACTATGTAAGGAAAGTAATCGTCGTACAAAAAATGAATTTATTCCAATTTTCCAATGTTTAAAATTTGGTCTATAGATAATTTGACAAAAAAAGGGATTCAATTCTAATAGAAAAAATTTCTTAGATATTTGGTAATCTCATCATTTTATGTTTCGCAGAAAATATCAGTAATTAATACCTGTGAATAAACATTAAGTTATAACAGTTATTGTCAGATAAAATATAATATATGATAGTTAAAAACTCAAAAATGTTTCAAATGTTTTTGTTCATTATTTTGAATCATACGGGAAGTCTACCACGCCTTATAAATTGTATTTGTATACTAAAAGCCTTTCTACAAGCTGAAGAGTGTCGTTCTTAGATTAAAGCTGTTAACAAATTGCCCTGTTAGATCTGTTTAACAAAACTTCAGTAATAAATTTCTTTAGATTTTAACTTTCTGAACTACAATTCCCCGACGGTTTGCTAGAGGAACTTATACTAATCGTATTAACCGCAAGATTGATGCGACTTCTATTTCAAAACTAATCTTAAAGAGAATAGGAAATGAGGTTTTCTTAAGAAATTCAATTTCATATTTATAAAATGTAATGTCAACGGCAAAGGTTTGATTGCGAATAATTACCTAAATTATTTTTCTGATTTTCCATGTTTGTTTTGCTTTTGTTATGTGTGCATTTGGAGTAAAAAACAATTAAAATTTGTTGGATAAATATTCACTGTAGAATTTCTCAAGAATGAACACAAAACAAATAAAATTTTTTGGCAAAGTTGACTACATTTATTCTATTTGATAATCACTGTTTTTTTACTTATTGCTACGTTGCTTTGGAAGAATTTCTGCAAAGTTTTTCTTATTCAAGAAATATTATTATTTATATTTATTAAATAAATCAAGTGTATAAAATGTATTGAGTTTTTCATCAGTTGTATTTGTTATAAATAATATTTTGTTAAATTATTTTCGCTTCATATGAAACTATAAACAAGGACTTAATTTTGTATTTTTCTTTTCGAGCAGAATTTTTTTTGTTATATCTTGTCTGTTATTTAAGACTGTTTGTTGTTAGCAATAAAAAAAAGCACAGAAGAATCAAAAAGTTGCTCAAAACATTAATAGTCATGACATGTCTATCTTATTTATAATTAATTCATGAATTCTCTTATATTGAGATAGTAATTGTTAGATAAATATTTCAAACGTTCTGGTAATAAGCAATGAGAGGGTTTAAATTTGATATTGATAATTGAATTGATTT
This sequence comes from Argiope argentata, assembly GCA_026289955.1. NCBI lineage: Eukaryota > Metazoa > Arthropoda > Arachnida > Araneae > Araneidae > Argiope > Argiope argentata. Next base: position 3,117,706 of record JAOUZG010027273.1, on the reverse strand, counting down.
ATAAATTTTAACCACTTAACTTGTTTGCCCGTATGCCGTACGTGCATCGATTTATCGAATTTTGATGGTTGTAAACAAAAAATAAACCGTTCATAATGGTTATAATTCAATAGTAAAATGACTTCGAATACGTTAATAAGTCAAGTATTTCATGGTTTTCCATTTGAATCAAAATAAGAAAATACTCCCAAAAATAGAAGGTGTCCTCTTATTAGTTAGCAAAGAAAATAAACCTGCTAAGGGGTTAAAGTTAATTCCTACTTAGGTTAGTGAAAAATTTTATTTTTGTAATCTATCAAATATTACAATCAATAATTAATCAAAAAATTATTGGTTTTCACAAGAATTGATGTCACATTCTTCATCTTCACGTGGAAAATACTGAAATCCTTGCATTTTACCGATTGAGCGACTGCCTGTTGATTTCAATTTTCATTACAAACTGCTAAAACTCTATTTAAAGCATTAAAAATCAATTAAATTTAATTAATGAATTGATATTTGAAAAAACTGTACTAACATCAACTGTCAATCACTGCAAGTTTAAAAAATGCATTTGAGCTTGAGTGGTTGAATAAAAAGTATTTTATTAACGATTGAAAAAAAGAGGAAGAACGTGAACTAATAGTAAGGAATTGAAAAAACGTCTAAGCGTGCATGTGACTGATGAAAAAACTACCTCCAAAATATTTTCCAAATTTCAAACTGATGATATTAAAAGACGCGAAAGAATTCAATATCTTTAAATCTCCTTTTAATTTCAAATCTGAAAGGTTTTTTTTTAGTCTCTTGCTTATTTATGTTGATCTGAAAAAAAATCAAAAGCATTAGAAAGATTATTTTGTAGAAACCTCCAAGAATAAAGTTTATTTGCCACATTCTTAAAAATTACTGTACTTCTTTTATATTCAACTTAAATGAAGTGTTATGCATTATAGTTATATAAAAAGAACGGAAGTATTGACATCCTTTGGGCGTCATATTTGAAGCTTTTTTTATTTTTTAAACCTTTATCTGGTTTATAATAGGGAAAAGAAATTGTGTTATCGACTTGTGTAATTTGACTTTTTTTTATTCCTTTGGTGAATTGATGATATAATAAATCGATTTCTCTATCGTTAGGATTCTGTAATTTCCATGATTTAATATTTCATTAAACAAGGAAATCTGTTTAAATTTCTTAACAACAATAAAGGTTTAAAATTATTTTTTTAAAAAAATTGTGAATATTGAGTGGGAAATTATATAACCAACAAATTAATACTATTGAAGTAGATAACTTCTTGAATTTTAAGATGACAGAAGAATTATTTTTGTGGAGATATATTTATCATGGAAAATTGCCTAAATCTCTCTTAATTTTTAATTAAAGGAAAATAAAAAAAGTACAAAAAAACCTCTCTCAGCTTCACAATCTTATCTTTGAAAGTTAACACATATATGCAACTATCCTTCATTATGAGTTTTTATTATCTGTTCTAATGAAACGCTTTAGAGCAATCTAGTTCCGTTTCTAGTTAGAGCTGAAGATAAATTTAAACTGTCTTTGTATAAAAAAGTAAATAAAAATGAAGCAGTCTCAGACATAATGCTCAAAAAATTTGTCAAAATATCTCTATTTGGAATAAAATTATTCACAAGATGAAAAAATAAATGTATCACATACATTTGTAAATAAAAACTATTGCAACCTAAAGATGGAGTAAAAATGTTTTAAAGATCATAACTGGAAAGTGAAAATCTTCAAATATACATTTGGAAAAAGAGCACAGTTTTAAGAACAACAGTTGCTATAAAAAGTAATCTATTTTCGATCACCAATTGTATTGAAAAATAAAACATTCATGTACCGCACAGATGAAAGTTAATATAAAATAATTGCGGAATTTAGATTGGCATTAAGTCAATATTGAAAAAAATCGAAGCGCAAGCTTTTCAAAAGTCAAGCAAATCAACAAAATGCATTTCGAATATTTACAACAAAATGATCATTTTTCATACAAAGAAATAACGTTATATTCATATCTAAGCTTTCATTTCTTCATTCATTATCCCACTTTTCTATTCCTACTATTAGTTTGCACTCTCTCTATATATGTATTTCTTTCCGAATTTTCAATCATTAATAAAATACTTTTCATTTATTTACTCATGCTGAGATACATTTTTTTAAAATTTGTAGTGGATGATAATTAATATTTATACAGTTTTTTTCAAATATTAATTTATTAATTAAATTTAACTAATTTTTAATATTTTAAATAGTTTTAACTGTTTGTTATGAAAATTGAAATCAACAAGCAGTAACTCAATCGGTAAAATGCAAGGATTTCAATATTTTTCATGCGAAGGTGAAGAAGGTGAGCTTAATACTTGCAAAAATCAATGATTTTTTTGATAAATAATTTATATTTATTGTAATTATTTAATATAAAGTAACTAAAATAAAAAAATCTTTATTCACCGAAGTAGGAATTGACTTACAATTTTTTATATTACTTGATATCTATGAAAACAACTTTACGGAAGATAACTTTTCATACAAATCATTCATATTTACAGCGAACTTATTGAATTTTCTAAAGTTATTTGAATTCAAGAGAGCTGTTGCATCCCTGCGATTAAAGATTCTTGCAAAGTAGTTGTGGAGACAGCTATCCCTCCAGCAAGAGTGTGAAACGTACCATTAGTGGTCCCGGAAGAGTATCGATGCTTTAAGGCATGCAAATTGCAAATGATATGCACCCTTTCCTCTGGATGATATTTTGAAGCAGAGAACCCCCCTATTAATCTAATAAGAGGGAGGTAGACGCCTCGAATCGCCTCCCAGGGGGTAATTAGACGCAAGAGTAGTTGCTTTTAAGGATGAAAAATTGCAATAATCTTCTATGCAAAATTTGATCAAGTTTCGACACATCGCTTGCAAGCTTATTTTGTAACCAAAACAGATTCTTATTTTGTGTACCGGCCATCTCGAACAGGATTCTATTTTGGAAATGAGATTGATGATGCACACCAAGGCATGGAGAATACTCGTCGATTCCATCATGAAATCACTTTCAAATAATTTTTGGAGTGTGCTTGCCTTTAATGAAGTTATGTCTAAAGACTAAAATTTGACATTTTATTTTATATTGACAATCTGTCAAAAACATTAAACGATATCGTTTTCAAACTTGAGTATTTAAGTTAATTTTATCAAAGGTAATTTTTAGGTTGAACTCTAAGATTTTTTATTTATTTATTCTGTAACTAGTAGTCTACAGCGAACTCTATTAACTTATTTATTTGTCTATTGGATAAATAGTATTAATTTAGTTACATCAATCAATTTTAAGGAAATGCATCCTATCTCATAAAAAAAGTACTATTTTCAATTATACTTTTGCAATAAAGATGATCATTTTCTTTGTTTAGTTATTTTTAAAGAAAAAACCCCCGCTAAAATGAATAGTTAAATCTCTCGGGAACAGGCAGTCAAAATTTTATTTTGTAATGTTTCTCAAAAAGGTACGTCGGTTGAGAGTGTGTGGTTGGTGATGGCATATCTAAGTGTCGAAATTCCACTTGGAACGAAAGTTGGCGAAATCATATAAGTGTTTTTGTCTGGATGATTAAAAAAAATTATTATCTTGAACACATCGAAAATAATTTGTCAAAATTTGCTGTTTATTAATATTGTATTTGATTTAAAATGAAAATTGTAATTATAAAATATTAATATTAAACAGAAAATTAAATTTTTTTGTAACTTCAAAGAAACCGTTAACACCGACCACCCTGCTTAATCTTTAAAATTCGTGAAATAAATCTTCGATCATGTTAACTCTGAAATTTTATATAATTATTATGCATTTAGTCCTGATTTGCAGTTCAAAATACAGAAAAAACTATTCATTTCAACTTCAAATATTTGTATCTTTAGATATATTATTTGCATAAATTTATCAAAGAAAGTATAGGTCTTTGATAGAATAAAAGCAAATGTATGTTTGGATGTATAGGTCCATCTATGTGCTGAAATTTTAGAAGCAAAACCATTTGTTCTTGAAGTGCCAAATTCATGAAAAAAAACTTTTGAAGTTAAAAAGGGGCATTTTAGAGAGATTAAAAAAATGTAACTAAAAATTTTACAAGTTAAAAAGTAAACTAAATTTTTATATTCTTTATTAATAATTTTTTAAAAATATTAGCCCATTTAGAAACACTTTTACGCAATATTAAAATGAAAAATAGATCTTTCCAATAATACTTTTTTAGTTGTTTACTTCTCCCCTAAATTTTACCAATTTTTTCAAAAATATCTTTATTTATAATTTGTAACAGTATTTTTGATTTCTGAGATGAAACTCAAAGCCTTTTCTTCTTTAACACAAATATTTAATTTCAACCTCCTCGTTCATTATTTAATGTTAAGAAAGAAAAATTGAACTTGCTTTAACACATTCATTGGCCGGTCTATGCACGAATTTTATTACCTTTCATATTTTCTCTGAAATAAAGGAAGTCCTTTAAGATATTAAAAATAATAGGGTTATGCAACCGAAAAACAGAATAGTAATGCTTACTGCTTTGCATTTATTAATTTTTATATCAAAACATTGTTAGCCATGGATGTAAAGTGGAACTTTCTTTTTTAATCTTGGCAGCAATCTCACATTTTGTATGAATCATAACAAAGTGTGATTGATGTTGACATTCAGTCAGATGCTAGATAACATACAAACAATTACGTCATTTGACTAGACGCCATTAGAATCGTTCAAATATACATTGAGCAAAATGTATTATAAGAGATATCTATCATAAAGTAAAATTTAAAAATACAATTTTCAGAAAATCATTAATATCAAATATTGTATAAGTAGAATGAACGTCAATCGCTATTATCAATGAACAATTTCGGAGATGAGGCGAAAACGGGTTTTATCAGAAACAATAGTTGGTTGATTAGTATGAATTAATTAATTGCTATATTTAATTATTATAATATTTATAATTAGTTATTATTTTATAAGTGTTATATTTGAGTAATCCAAAGACTTATAAATAAATATTTTTACTAAAATGTTTTTTTAAATAGTTAATTACTAAATAATTCCATTATGGTAAATATTTTATATAATTGAATTATTCTTAAATTCTTATTAAATTCTTGCGAAAATAAGATGAAAAAGAACATATTCTCACCATGTCAATTTCTTAACTTTCATTCGACAAATACACCTGCGCTTATCATATGACAACTAATTACACGTCATCTTATTGTTTGCTGTGACGTCATATACTTTTTTTTGAAAGACTTGCAAAAGGCTCTAAATTTAGCTGTTAATTGCACAATCAGTTTACGTTACTGGATTCAGAATAAAAGGTTGACATAAAAGTTATAGAAATGTATCAACATTTTTTCAAATTCTCAAATATTACTAAATTTTCCGAAATTACTGAATTGAAGAAAAATCAAAATGGTAGCAAATTTTCAATGAATATTGCCCAAATAATTTTCTACTGAGCAATAATTTTAAAAAACCGTTTCACTGTTTTGGAAAAGTTATAAAAATTCACGATTCGCCTAATGCCTTCTTCATTAGGCAGTACTATAGTCTATAACATTAAAACTACCTTTAGTGCTTATTGAAAACTGCAGTGCATTAAAGGGATTTGTTTAGTTCTTAGAATAATTTGAAGACTAATGTTTTTAATGAGAATTTCCGAAGAAAATGTTGATTATTTTAAACAATTAGGATGAAGATAAATGGGAATATGGTGTCATTGGGAATAATGACTTCAGATGACTTCGAGTGAAGCTTTAGTTAGTTGGAAAATAAGTGTCTTATTCGGGACATTCTAGTGGCCGATGATAAACACTTATAGATTTCATTAGAGAAATTTTGTTTATTTAAATGTTGTGTTTATTTTTTATTTAGTTATTTAGTTTATTTTTTTATTTAGTTATTGTGTTTATTTTTTGTTTAGTTATTGTTTTTATTTTTTATTTAATGTGTTGTGTTGTTTTGTTTTTAATTACTTTTATAATTTTAAGTACAATCTAAGTAAAAATTTGAAATTAAAACTTGTATGTTTCATTGTTTCTTCCTCATGACGAATATTTATCAAATAAGTTTATAAATATTTCGCTTTGTAGAATACGGCACTTATGAACAGGGTTTAATTTTCATTTCCAGGTTTTTCTCTCCTAAGAAACAGGATAGAGTTCTTATTTACTCTTAACATTTTAATCGTAGGGAAATTAGAATGTCCTTTAATGTAATAAAACCGGCATTTTCAAAGCATTTTAAATGTTTTAAAATTGAATGCGAAGTGGAATTAAAACTAGATATGAAGTACGGACCTCTCTCACAAAAAAATTTATTATTTTCTGCCAATCAACAACTTATATTTTTTAAGAAAGTACTTTATAGTCTACATACATAATTAATGTTGATTGACATCAAATATCGAAGGAAACGAACAAAAGAAAGAAAATTGATGACAAGAAACGGAATAAAACGTGATGGATAAAGAAATATCAGTAGATGATGACTTTGTCCTTTCAATAAGAAAAGGAGGATGTGGAGATGGAGAAAATAATATCTTGAATTTTCTATATATTTTTTGGTATTTAAGTATGTTTTAATTAATTTTTCTGGAGCTAGCTAAACAAACACTATTTCATTCTTCTGAGGGATTTATGGAATTTAAGACATGCAACTGAAAGTGAGTGATTTGCTGAAGTGATTATTGAATGTTTATGATTGATGAGAATCAGAAAAAAAATATGTTATGAAATCCTACAAATACCTTTTTTCCAGTGGAATGAATGTCAGAAAAATTATACATTTTATTTGAAACATATAAGATTTGTTTTTTATTATTAAATTGCATTACTGGTATTTATTTGTTTTAAAGTAAAATTTGTATCTCTGTCATGTCTCATATTCTTCGACTATTTTTAATAAAAATTAGTTTTTCGAATTTTTTCCCATAAAAAAAGGGTTTCAGTTTGTACTTTATGACACAAAATCAGGTCTTTGGTTAGCTTGTGTCTCATTCATGGTATTAAAATATTTATGTCAGTTTGTAATAAAATCGAAAAATGGGATGTTTACGAAATCCGACTGCTTAAGAATGCAAAAATGTCATAGCTATGAAAAAAAATGCCATAATAATATAAGGTACAGCAGGCCTATAAAAAGAGTAACTAAAATTTATACATGATAATAAAAATAAATATATTTTTAAAAACTTAAAAGGTCATCATGAAGAGTTTAGAAAGCAACTCTCCAAAAGTAGGATAGAATTGTTATAAATGACACCCATTGTCAGTGTTTAATGATTATATACCCTATTATACAAAATATATTTATATTGAAAAACATAAAAAACCGCCTTTAATTTCAAATACTTGAAAAGGTAGCAAAATAAATCCTAAGGCTATAAGTAACGATTTTTTATCATTGCAAATATGTTCTCTTCCGTTAATTGTTGTTACCAGAATTTTTCAATACTTATTATTTTCTGGGGTAATTTAGAGCAAACCGAGTAATTATGAACGTAGCTGCAATGGCGATTGATTAGTTAATACATTAATTAAAGAAGACATTGCTCAAAGTGCTTCCCAAAAAATAATTATATATAAACACACACACAAATTATAAATTCATTTTCCTTCTAATAAGAACATTTTAAATAGAAGAAAATGATTTCTGTAAAGTCTAATCCCAAATAACTCCAACTGGGACAACTGAGTTTCTTACCATTTTTGACGACCAACTATTCTACCATCATATTTATAGCATTGATTCAATTAGGCCAAATCATTTTGATTTCGCATATTATCCTAGTTAAAGAGCTTTGAATACTTTAAATTATACATATGGAATAAACATAGCGCATTTTTATTCGCTACCTATGCTCGTGAAGAAGTGAAATTAGTTATATAAGAAGAAATATATAAAAAATGTTTCAGTTATTGAAACTAGGAGCTTTGCCAAAATTTGATTTCACTACATCTCTAAAAAAATTGAAAGACATTTCAGTTAATCACCTATTGATGATGTGTCAAGGAATCACAAACTTCTATATGAAATAAAAATTGAAGTTATTGGTTTTGAATATTGTCAAACAGCAAGAATATTATTCAAAGATTAAACGATAATCAAATATTTTTACAAGAAAAAGACGTCTTAGCATTTTTATTCTCTAAAAGTAAAATTAAACCAAATTTTTGAAAATTAAACTTTAAAACATTTTGTACTTACAGTCTTCAAATCCATCAGAATAGTCCGTTGAATTATCAGCAAAAACTGCAGCAGAAAGCAACGAAAAAACAAACAAATGGAGGAAAGGCTTGAGCCACTTTAATTTCACGTTGTTGTCACTCATGGTGATTTTCTTGAGCTATAAAATTGAGTTGCCAACGACTCGCTATCTTTATCGTATTTGGATGCGCAGGTGTCGACTGTTTATATAAATAGGTGTGCGAAATATGCACGATCACATGCAGTGCATCATGCCCAAGATATGTTTTTATTATAATTATTGCACTGGGCTGTGATACCACTACTTGCTTTCGAAGAAGAAGCAAAGGAACTTCTAAGAGCAAATTAATTCATTCGCTTGGTGGGTGCCATATTTGGCCACAGTTCTCAATGTAGATCAACCTATTAACCCTTTGCACTCCGAAAAATAATTAGATGCAAAACTATTCACCTAATACAAATATTTACTTATTCCTATGTAAAATAAATATACAAAATTCTTTAGTCGAATTTCTTTGAAGAATGAATCTACAAGTCTTAACCCTTATGTAGACGTTTTTAATAATTAAATTTGAAAAATAAATAAATAAAGCGTCAAAATAATGCACAGTCTTGAATGATGAGTCAGAGGTGCCCTATCGGAGTGCAAAGGGTTAATTTTGTAAACTGAAATCGCTCGAAAATTGCCTCTCAGAAAAAGTATTTAGTATATTCTAGAAAATTGTTTGGTTCAGACAGCAGTGGTTTCTGGTTATGTTTGTACTGAAAATCCATAAAAGCCATTGAATGTGTCGCGAAAACGACGGGAATGGTCGCCTCGAATCTTCACACATTCCCTAATGAAAGTTCTTTCACTTTTCTTTGTCAATAAACACAAAAATAGTTCATATTTTAAATTTCGATATATTTTTATAGATCGATATAGTTTTATAGATCATAGTATAGTGAAGAAAAAATGTATGCATTTTAGATACTTTTTTGTATAATTGTTGAAACCAAAATTCGATCAAAATTTTAGGCCGAATTTTTTTAAAATTTAAAACATCGAGCCTCTGACTTATCATATATTATCATATCTTGCATATAAACTTGATAAGTTTATATGCAAGCACAAGTTCGTATCGACAGATGGTTAGCTTCTAGAAGATACGGTTTTAAATTTCACGAAGACACGCATTGTTAAATAATAAATTGAGCTAAGTAAATGTCCATTTCATTTAGCTCATAGCGATTTGTTGCTACAATGCTCATTTTTACTTAGATAAATTTCTAAAATTAGGTTTCTTTTGATATAAATTTATAAATATATTATGAATACCATACAGAAAACTACCTTCGTTTTTCTCAAAGCTTTTTCTCAGTTATCGAGTTCATAGACAAACTGGCAGACATAATTTCCAAGAATGTATTTTTCTTCGATTCGGATATCAGTGTTCTGGAGGTCGACGCAGCGACATCTAAAGTGCAAAGATTAGTCAAAATCTAGGACTCAAAATTTTGACAATTAGAATACCTTCTTTTTACTCAATGTAGACAAACGGGAAAGCAAGGAGAAGGAAAAGGAGTTTTACCATCGATATGTAACGCAATACGGGAGAGACATATACACTGGTATATAATGATGCTATGCTTCTGTAATCGTGTCTAATTGTCTTCTAATGCGCTACAGAGGAACACGTAAAAAAAGTACCTTGCTCTTTAGTATTTGACTTAAGATTCCGAGACTAGCGGTTTTTGACAATTGCACTTCGTTAAGGGGAATTCTCAGCCAGATGTTCTTCCTTACTAATTCCGCGAAAAATCTCTGTTCACTTCACTACTCAATGCACACATCTCTTCCTTTCATCTCTCTTCTCACCACTTTGAATGCTCGAAAGCCCAGATGGTCCCCTAATAAGGGAATGGGCAGTAGAAAGACGCTTTTGGCAATAATCTGAAGAATTTTTCCTTTCAGCGAAATGTAATTTAAAAAAAATTGGTCTTCAACCCTTTCGACCTGATTTCTGCATGCTTAAAATTTAAATCTCATGTAAAAATGGTTCCTTCCATTATAAATTACTTACCTATTAGAAAATGAAGTTTGATTTTGTTTAGGTGGTTTGCATATGTGGTCTAAAAGGATTAAGGATACTGATTTTCACCAATTTAATATTCGTAATTTGAAACATAGTACTTTACCTCAGACCAAGGATGTCGAACCACTGGCCCGCGTGCCATTGATGGCACGGGACACAATATTTTGGGTACGCCGCCTATCAAAACGGTTTGCACTTTAGCTCCATATAACAATGGTCATTATGAAGTATTACGAACAAACGCGAATGTTGCCATTTCATTAAGAAAAATGCGCAGATTTTTGTACGGTTGTAAAAAATTCGCTGGCTGACAAAGAAATTGATTTGATAAGTATTTTTTGCGTAATTGATGGTGCTCCAAATATGTTTTGCAAAAAATGATTTCATTAGTTTTTTCAAATAGAGTAGGATATCCAGTTCTTGAACTGCATTGTATTATTCATTTATAAGCCTTGTGTTCTAAGAATGGTTTAACATCTCTTGATAATATTGTTATTGTTACTAATGGCACTTACCATGGACAAGAGCACTGATGCATCAGCAGACTTAAGCCAAAATAAGCGTCCTAATAAGCCTGTTTGACGTAGCGCCAACTGCGGCCAAGACACTCATTCCTCTCGTCTGTAGCTACACACTCATCACACTCACTTGCACAGCTCCTTTTTACAGAGGGGCACATTTCCACGCTCACAGATAGAACACAGAAGAACAACCCTGCTCTGACCGGGACTCGAACCCGGGGCGCCCAGATCACTTGGAAGACGCGCTACCTCTGGGCCAGGACGCCGGCCTCGATAACGTAGGGGTTTTAATCATAAAAATAGTCAACATCATATCGTCGCAGGCTTTAAATAAACGAAAGTTTGAGGCTTTGTTGGATGAAGTCAAATCGGTATATTATTGCTTACTAATGTAAAATAATGTTCACTGGTAGAACCGCGGGAACGTACTTCAGAAATTTGTTGACTACTTGGCAAAAGTGAGATTGTTTCTACTAAATATGGGGGAAATTGAACAATATCCAAAGTTGTTGGATGTTACGTGGCTTTCAAAATACATGTTTTTTATGGATATAAGCCAACATTTCAATGAATTAAACGTAAAGATTCAAGACACAAATAAAACAATTATCACTATAAGGAATATCATTCATATTTTTGTCACTGGATTGCTACTATTACTATTGAAAAGTACTGGATTGCATGTTTTAGGAAAGATATTATTAAAAAAATTTCATAATTTTTAAAAGTACTTTCTAAATTTGATATATAAGTTTAAATGTACATGAGAACCAGACAAAGAAGAGTTATTGAAAAATATATTTCCGTAATTGACTCCTCAATCAAGAAATTTTCAGTCAGATTTTTTCAGCTCAAGGAATAATCGGAGACGCTCAATTTATTATGAACCCCGATGGGACTTCAGTTGATAAAATGAACTTTATCCCAATTCGATTAGCTGGAAATTGAAGAATTTGAAATTAAATTGATTGAATTGTGGCTAGCTCAATATGGATTAAAAAATTTATTGAAACAAGGAAAAATTTAGAATTGATCGAAACAGAATGATCAACAAGAAATATAGGTGAAAATGCTAGTAGCAATATTTAGGAAACATGGAATTCGATTTCAGGCACATCTAACTGTTCGGACATTCTGGATCATGTTATTTTAAACATATTTACATCTACTAAGCCTCTGAGTCATAATTTTCAAAGATGAATAACATTAAAAACTCTCTTGCTTGCTCAAATTTACCATGCATTATGCCATAAGTAACATCTTATAATCCTTATATAAGTTATTGGAAATCTAATTTGCAACGAAAGAAGACACATTAATGTTAATTTAATTTGAATTACACGTATAACTAAAACCTGTGAAAAATGCATTTTTTCGTGGTAAATAAAGAGTTGTTAGTTTTTTACTGTTTTCCTTATATTCACAAGTAAAAATTATTTGAAAAAAAATTATTCGTCACGTCTATACCTCATTAAACATTTCTTTAGAAAAAATGAAACGTTGATACATAAAGGTTGCCCCCCCCCACGCCTGCGGTAGGCTGTAATACTTCTAAAATTATTTAATAAACCACGTTCCTCTGAAATCGGCATTTTGCAATCAAATTCATTTATTGTTTTCTAAGCGATATCATCCATTGATTGAAAACAAACACCAAATCATGACTAAAACTAGGTAGATCAAAACTATTTCGAGATAAAAATATTAATGTTTTTATATTTGCATTTTTTGACAACAAACTGAAAGTTTTGACAACAAACTGAAATACAGTTAATAAAGTTTTACTTTATATTAGTGATTTCTCAATTATATAAATTAAAAATATATTATTTCTGCCTACTAATTTTTATTAACGTTTAAGTTGAAAATATGACTTGATCCTTTGGTGCAATTATCTATAGTTATTATTCTACTACTATTTATTCAACTCAACTATTTGTTGAATCCCTTGATTAGATTTTTATTCTGATTTGACTTTGGCTAAGGATTATTTTGAGATGGAATCCATATTCTCTGTCATTATAAGATATCCATACTACATCTACTTGCTAAAATTAGTACCATGGAAGTCTGAAGTACTCGTCAACGGAGTTGAGATTAAATTAAACTTCTTCAATTTTTTCATAAGATTCATTAAAAATTTCCGGAATATTGGCTATGGCAAAATTAAATGTGTAAACTTCCAATATTTCTGAACTTAACAGCATAAGATAGTAGATGGACCGTAGGTTCAAACCTTAACTCGCACTATCGACGACTTCTCGACAGAGCAAATTCCAGCAATTTATGTTTCAACAAGTGAAAACTCAAACGATGCAGATACTGCCCTACACTTCCGACCATGCATCAGAATTGTTTCAAAATAGCACTTGGGCAGTTTCAAAATGAAATTTATAATGCTTCAATCATTCACATCATACTAAACGGGATTATTAAAAAATTCAGACCATTTCATTTGGATCTAAAATACATCTGTGAAAGTTTGATGCAGGGACTTTGATTCTTGCTGATATTGAATGGAACATGACGGCAGAGCTATGCTGCTAGCCGTCTGATTTGCAAACCAAAAGCACGAGATCAATCCTCAAATATCCTTGTTATTATGGATATTCGGGCATTAATATTGTCCCGTACAGGACGTATCTACTGTAATCCAGTCTTAAAGTTACTTCACTCCACATAACTTAAAAATAGGGTATGCTGTTACAATCTAATTTAGTTAAATTACCTCTCAGTCTCGAAGTAACACGAGAGCAGTTTTAAATGGGACCACACCATAATGATTTATCATCACCTGTGGAAAAGAACATTCATTTGTGTTTGATAGTTTCCGAAATTTAGTTTAAATTTACCTTAAATTCCAAGCAAAAATTTTCACGATGTGATTGAAATAGTATTACGCATTCTTAGATTATTCGTCTGAATTTAAGAACCAAAGAATATGTTAAAAGGACTTGTTCATTTGTTTAATAAAATACTATCGTAATTTTGGAGATCCATTAAGACAAAGTCTTTGTATACATTTTATTTTTAACCTTAGAACAGTGCATTTATGGCATGCATATAGTTACGATATTTTTCATTAATTTATTTGCCGTCCGTAACACGTATAGTGCGTTCAAGTGAAACTTCTGCAGAGCTACCGTAACACTTTTCAAGCATTTTTCAACTTTTAAATGTTTTAAACGCTTTGTAAATGCTTACTAGTTAAAAAAATTTTAGTTTGTTCTAATGCAGCAAAAAGCAGAAGAAAATACAAATTTTGGGGGATAGTAGAGGACGGAGGAAGGGGTTAATAGTATCGAAAAATATCTTTTAAATTAAATATAAACGAATGAATGAAACCAATTTTCTCTGAAATGGAAAATGTTTATATACAATTATTTATTCCTGAAAATCATTTGGAAACTATTATTCCAATAAATTATTAGAAACTTTTCTCACTTATGAATCATAGTATGAAAAAAAAAGTTATTTATTTTTGCTAGATGGAAGTTTTGCTGTTATAAAGAAAATGCTTTAATATCATTAGTTTAATCTCATTAGTTTTCTTAAAAATGCATGAAAAGAATTTTATTCTCCAAAAACAAAGAAAAACAAGTAATATATAAAAAAATGTAACTCAATTCCTTCTTAAGTCAACAAAGAAACATTTAATTTTCATTAAATAATTGCAATTAATATAAATAATTTATCAAAAAATAATTGATTTTCGCAAGAATTTAACTCGCATTCTCCACCTTCAAGTGAAAAATAATACTGAATTCCACGCATTTTACCTAATGAGCCACTGCCTTCTGATTTCAATTTTCATTATAAACTGCTAAAACTACATTTAAAGTGTTAAATTTAATGAATGAATTAATATTTGCAAAAACCGTATTAAAATCAAGTGTCATCCATTACAAGTATTAAAAAATGTATTTGAACTGGAGTGAATGAATAAATAGGATTTTATTGACGATTGAAAATTTGACTAAGATATATTATTATAAATATAGGGAGAGTGTGAACTAATAAGAGGAATTGAAAAAAATAGGGAAGTGACCAAACATGGATGTTCAAAGTTTGGCATTTCAGGGTAGGTTACTTCCACGACACTTCCGAAAAGCTGTTAAAACGAGATATTGACAGAAAATAAGAGTCTTTTCGTATCACGCGTTCAACAGAAAATCCGCACTCATGCTTTTTTAAATACTCGCTGTGTCATTAACTGCGTGAATCATTCCAGGGAAATGTCTGCAAGATTTTCTGGAAATGCGACTGCTTCCTAATATGCTAATTCACTGGCCAGCGCTGCGTGATGTTTGAAATTCTTCATTAAATTGTTTGTGTTTCTGTTTATTTGGCTCGATCCAATTCTTTGAAAGCAGTGACCTTGCATATGTTAGTGTTGATCGATGTCGCTTTCAGGGAACATAAACTACCTAATTGTTAGAATTGCATTGCATGATTCAGTGCTTATGCAATGCACAATCAGATACAATGAGGCCACTTAACCCGAAGATGATGATTTTTGGACAGAAATGTATTTATTTTTCTCTATTACACAAAAAATTTTCAAAGGCATCGTATTTTCACCGAAGAATTACGACGGTTTTACAACAGAATCTTGGTTTTGATATCATTTTCAGAAATTCGGATCCCGATATTAAAATACAACGCCATCGTAAAAACATTATACTTTAAATAAATAATAACTGGGCAGTAATATGCACTAACTTTGTCAGATTCAAACTTTCTCCCATTTATTAGGTGTACAATTTTGGACAGTCGTTCTGATGCATTATGAGCTAATACTTTAATGCAGTCTGATTCAAAATCCAGCTCAAAAACTCTTGGAAAATGTAGAAATCATGAAAAAACAAAACAAAATTATATAAAAAATAGTTTCAAGTAATTATCTAGGGAAAGTTGAAGTTAGAAATAAATGCTATAAGCTTATTCGGACCTTAGACATGAAAAACAATTCCTAATAGTAAATTAATTTCTTTAAATTGTTGAATTGACCATAAATTTATTTGTTTCTATATATCAGAGTGGATAAGAGAGAAGAGAATTAAAAATTTAGTTTTCTATGTTTAAATGAAATTTCAAACAGAAAAATTAAAGCTATTTAATAAGACGTATCCAATAAACCATTGGGTATTAAGATAACAGGTAACGCAATATATTGCAGTATGAATAATAGGAAAATAATTTTTATTTCTTTTTATTTTGACCAAAATTATCGTTACCTGTAGAATTGTTTTGAAAAAATTAGCTTTTTTTAAAAAACAGCGCATCTGAAAAATGTAAATAAGTACTTTTTATCTTCCAAATTTTCAAACTGGAAAAAAAATTCTGTCTTAAAAGCATTGTTCTGCATTCTCAGATGTCATATTTATGGTCGATTCTTAAAATTCGAAAATTAAATTTGAAGTTAAACTTATGAGTCAATTATTATGTTTGAATGTATTTGCCTATGGCACAAAGCTTCAGCAATGAAGTTCGCAAACACTACTGTGATTGAAGTTTTCTGAAAGATTACTTTATCACCAAAGATTCTTTTAATCTCAATTTATGGGAAATATGCTATTAAAATAAAGACACTACTCATTCATAAATAGTTTTCTGAAATAAGAATGATATGCATGCTATTTAGGAAGCGGAACAATCCGTAAGTGACAATTTGGTTAGTTTGGATTTAATCCAAACTCGAATTGAGTCATGCAACTCCTAAATCGAGGATGGAACGTAAGTCAGGTCAACGAAGTAGTTACCTCGTGGCGTCAAATGGGATGGGCACCGTATTTGGTGACAACCACTTAAAAGTATATGAATAAAAAGAAAAACGAATTAAGTGTAAATCTATAACGAGACTTTGGATTATAATAAGGGTACTAATGGTTTGTAAAAACATTTATGTTAATTGCCATTTCGACAGAACTTGCAATAAAGGGTATTTTGAAATATTGTTAATTGTTATTTTCACATAAAAATCATAATTTTCTTTTAATATAAAGACACCAGCTGCCTTTAAAAAAATGTCTGGTGGGAAATTTGCATATACCGCTGAATAGCTTAAAGAAATGACGAAAGGGAAAGAAGGATAAAGGTTTAAATTGCATAAAAGTGAAGTCACTATTCGAGGTTATTTATATTTATAACTATAATAAAGATACTTTTCATTTAATTAAATAATTGGGGTCTCCCAATATTATAAATTGATTAAATTGGGGTTTTAGAATATGTTCGAAAATGAAGTAACGCAACAATATATGAAGTTTTATATATTATTAAAATAAGAGCGAAAGAAATGGAGTTCGGAATATTTTAGGAGCATACTTCATATTTATTTGTCGACTCCTACATAAAAACATACACACACTAAAACCAAACAAATTAGAAGCATGGATTTAATTTAACATAAATTAATTTCACGTTGCCGAAATGTCTTTTTAAAAATATGATCAAGTTTTTTAAAAAATGTAGGCTAAATTAGATTTTTAATAAATAAATAAATTCAATGCAAGAAAAAAATATTAGCATTTCTAGTTCCCACTGTGTAAATTTCTTTTTTAAAAAATATGATAAAGTTAAAGTTTGTAAAAAATAAATTTTAGGTTAATACCTTAAAAGAAGAATACTTATTGTTCCGAATAATAATGCCTACACTAGAGCGATGCGAAGATGCAGACTTCATTGTCTATGAAAACGAGTATTAAATATATGCCACACAAGCTACAAATAAACAGCGAATTAACTCTATTGAATTCGTTAATTTCAAATAACAGCGAAGCTATAGATTTGCACGGCAGAAAGAGAAGAGACGGTCTCTCGAGATCAACTAACCAAACGTAATTCGCTTACCAAACTTGAATAACTCCTCGCCTTTAAGGCGTGTCTTAAATAGCGTCCCACTAAAGAGGGAGGGGTCAATTTCGAAACTTTGCGTTCGTTCCAGGTAGTTTGGAAATTTCTCCAGCATTCCATGGGAACAAATCTTTATTTCTTAGATTCTACTATTCATTTTAGCGTGTATTAAAACCGTTAGCGACCTCATTACGTCGCCAACACACCTACATTTCCAAATTAGTCGAATATGGCGATTTTCTGTTGTAAATGCCCTTAGAAGGGTTCTTTTCTTGCTGACGCATGATTTCGTTACAATTCCTTTTAAAATAATTATAAATATTTACAATATTTATGTAATAATTCAGAAATGTTAACAATATTTACACAACAATTCAGAAATATTTACAAATTTTACATTTAATTTACACAAAATTAACAACATTATTAAAAGGTTTGACACGACACTGGAAAATTTCTGTTGAGTTTCACCGATCAAGAACCTTTGAACTTAAAACCTCCTTTGGAATATTATATATGACTAATAAAATTTTAATTAGATTTTTATTAATGTGAGATGTGTTATAAAAAAGGCAAAAAATTTTGCATGAGTTCGTAAACAGGCCATCTAAATCAAAATATTTTAAATGTTACAGAGTTTTAAACTTTCATTTCCCATGAGTTCTGAATGATTAAAGGTAAGAAAAGAAGTCTTACTAGATCAATTAGCGTCTCAGTAAGACAAACGACTTTAGTATGAAGTTTTTCGATTACTGTAGTTTTTTTTTTTAAAGATCTTAAAACTAATTTTCAATCCATAATTTCGACAGTTGTAACCTAATCTGTTTTGAAAGCTGTGAAAATAATTAAATCAAAGCTCTTACCTATTGCTTCTTTGTTTAATTTTTTTAAAAATCCAAGTGAACTTATGCTTAGTAGGTTAAAGAATAATTAATTTTTAAAAAAACAGCAGAAATATTTTTTGGAATATTATGAATGAGTTCTGGCTTAAAAACCTGCAATCTTTTCAGTAATGTTTTAATGTCAGAAATAAACTTATATTTTATTTGTTATATTAATATTATTTATTTTGTAATAAATGCTGAATTATGCGATAAGAATTTATTAATATGCAAATATGCAATATTTCAATGTTTGTAATTAAGGGTCAAAAGAATTTAAAAACAGTAACTTCGATGTAAAAGAACCTATTTTTGTCTTGTCGAGAATAATTTTTTCTTACAGAAATCAACAATT
>JAOUZG010027273.1:3073012-3093758 GCA_026289955.1 Argiope argentata | reverse complement strand
GTTATTTTAACTTTCCTTATTTAATTATCTGAAAATTTTTAAATTATACTAATTTTTCTAAATCTCAGAATTTCGTTAAATTTCAATCATGAATTACCTAAAATGATCTCAAACATATATATTAATGCACTAAATAACAATAATCTTTAAAACTTTATTATTTCCCACTTTTTTACTACATAAATGACAGGATACATGATTCACGACATCAGATTTATTGCGCACCAGGCCCGCATACACGGTGAATTTTTAAGGAAATCTGGTCTGGAACTTGGGAATTGCCGACTGTAAAATTGAAACCTTATTATGAGGCCAGGGTGGCTATGGATTAATTTCCAGATGGATTTAACATACACCAGACCTGGCGGTTCTCCGGTGGAATCGGGTCTTACTATTTAAGCCTTCCTATTGGGAAACCATGACTTTAACTTTGGACCCACGCGGTCCCATGTTTTCCGAGCATACCGATTTGTGAATATGAACTTGTAAACTATTATTACACCCTTCTTTCTTTAAGAAGACTTCTTTAAGAAACATGCATTTTAGTACTGTTTAATAATTTAAAATAAACATTCGTTCGATGCTTCCAAAATTCTCTACCAGATATTATTTTACTTGAGGAAAAAAAAACCTTTTATTTTATAACAGTGATTTCAACAACTCTGATTACCGAGAAAGTTTCTTAAATGAAAGAGCTTGAAAGTATTTAAAATTCACTTTAGATGTATGTCTCGTTAAAACCAGCGTTAAAAAAAGATTGTGTTCAAAAAATATCAAACCGTTGGATGGCGTCATTTCTTTGGGAAGCAAATAGTAATTCTGTTACGACTTGAATAGCACTAGAGTGCTGAAAATCACTCGCATCAGCTCATTCGAAGTCTGTTTGTCATCAGTGCTTAGGAGCGGGAAAATCCATTTCAGCACCATAAAATCCACACAGCAAACATCGCTGGACGCCACATTCTCTCTTTAAAACCCGAGCGTGGAAATAGAAAGGTTTCTTTCGCTCCTTTTTATTATTTTCCGACCATCCCATCCTCATTTGTCAACGCGGCTCGGGATGCTAGAAAGCAGCAGCAAAAGAATAATAAAAAAAGTCACAGTAAACCGTCCCGTGCCCCGCTCGAAAACGGAAATACCTCCTCGTAAAATTTGAGTTTTATAGATTTCTAACAACTATCATGGGAATAATTCTCCAAAATCGAATGTGCCCTTTCTTTCTCCCTTGGTTACATGCGGAATCGTTTCCATCGAGAAGCCAAAAACTATCTTTTAACCATCAAATTCTACAAAATAATAATAGTAATAATTTTGAAATGTCTGAAAGCTGGTTATAATCACATAAAATGAATTTCTGATTTCATATTGAAACAAAATAAACCAAACTTTTGAGTGAGGATGACATTTAATAATATTTGGAATAATAAAAGCTACGACATGGATAGAGTTATAACCGTCAGTAGTAAAGTTGAGGAATTTTATTCCAAACAAAAAGTAATTTCGAACTATTTATAACTTTTTTTTGCTGTTAAAAGATGGTTTTTTAATCATATATAATAATTTAATTGAATATTTTCTTTTTTCATGATCTCAGCCAGTAGTTAATGCATTAATTGGAAAATAAGAAGAATCACATTTTACATTGATTATTCTCATATTTTTTCCCCAATTTAATGAGTAATAATTATAAAGGTGATACACCTTACATGAAATGTTCATTTTTACAATAAGAAAGAAATTAGAAAAAAAGTTGACTTGTATCTTAGGCTTAACAATAAATAAATAAAAATATTAAAGTAACTGAAATTTGTTGTCGCAATTTTGAAATCATCATGTGAGAATATTATTTAATATTAAGTCACTTGGAATCAATCCGATAGAAAAACATCATGTTCTCACATGACATATTTCGCAATTCCCCACATTTGAAAAGCGATGATTTTTGATCATCTCAAATCAATTGAGTTCTTAACAAATTTTTCGAGCCCAGATTTTTTTTTCATAAACAACCAATTGAACAACCGACCGTTTTAAGTAATCACATAACTATCAGACTACACAAACACCGATATTTAAAAAAACAAAAACGTTGGTTTTTCCCCCATATTTATTATAATCATTCGATCTCCAAAACATTTTATGCCAGCCAGAAAAATGAAAATTGAAAAAAAAAATGTCTTTATTATATAACTTTCGGTACCTCGCATCGCTGTTTCGTGTATTTTCCCCTTTTCTTCGCTAAGATTCTTCAAAACGAAAACTTTTTATGATCCTGCTCTTTATTGAGTAGACAGAAGAATCGGTTAAATGGCGGACAAAGGTACCGAGTTATAATTTTTTGTTGGCGATAAGTCTCCAAATGTTACCACTTTGTTTATATTTTTCTAATAACCTAAAGCGAAAAATTGATGGCACAAAATTGATAAATCGTAAATTTTCTGTCAATACATTTTGAGCTTCAAAGCCCCTTAACCGAAGCATCATCATTTTCTAATAATAATATGATATTAGTATTTTATTATATGATATTCACTTAATATGATAATAAATGAATAATCAAAATACACTAACCTTTTAAGGACCGAAATTTTCTCTCAAAAATGAACCATGCCCAAACAATGAAGATGGCATCAAAAAAAAAAACCTGTTTCCACCCTTCAATCCGCACGAAACGTGAAATGGTTGGTGAGACAGTTGAATGGTGTATGCAAGGGAAGTCTTTGGTTGAATCGAGTCTTGAATTCAAAGATCCCTGATTCTTATTTCATTTAGGAAGTATGGAATTTAGCAGGTGAGAGAAAATAATTTTATTTTCTAGTACTGAAAAGTTGAATATTTTAAACTATTTTAAAATATCCAACCACCAAATGTTGTATATTTTAATCCATATTTGTTCATCCTACAATTTTGTTTAACCTTTGCACTCCGAAAAATAATTAGATGCAAAATTATTCACTTAATACAAAGATTTGTTTATTGCTATGAAAAATAAATATACGTCATTCTTTTAAGTCGAATTTCTTCGAAAAATTAATCTACATCCCTTAACCATTACGTAGGTGTTTTTAACAATTAAATTTGAAAAAATTAAATTAATAAAACTTTAAAATGATGCACAATCTTGAATGGTAAGTGAGAGGCATCATCGGAGTGAAAAAAGAGACCAAAAGAAAAATCGGAGTGCAAAACTTGAGTCTGAAAAAATAGTACAAAGCAAGAGAAATTGATTTTTTAAAAATTGAAAACAAGCATTTATTAAGACATAAATATACTGTTAATTAATTTATAATTGTATTTGTAGATCTCCTATTGTAAAAAAATTACCAGAAATAAATTTTATTAATTTGTAGCATTTTTGGTTATTATTATTTATTTGAAAAAATTCATCTATCAGTGGGAATATATAATTATTCTACATTAAATAACTAAAATACTGAATAATAATAAACTGGAACTCATTCTTATTTAGCATTGAAAAACATTATTATAATTTCGCATTTTTATACTGTTATGTATTAAAAGCAATACCTCATATTGCTCTTTACAAATAAAAAAACAACTATTAATATTGACATCAATAATAAGCAGTGAAAATTTTATATAAAATATATGGGGTCATTTATTATCTCATGAACTAAATTTGTGCAACATTTCTAACAAATAACAGGATTGCAAATCTTACTTAATCTCATAAGAGAAATGTTATAGCTTACTAATCTTTTGTGAAGTAATTTACTTATACTTTATCTAATAAACGTAGAGGATTTTCTTATGAGAGATTTAATCTATTATTTATATGTTATTAATTTCTTTGGTTCATATCAGAAGAAAGCACTTGCCCAGTCGATTTAACGACTCTTATAATGGGAGAAAACGGGGACATAATCCGTTGCTCTTCATTTCGGAGATTTACTTTCGCGAAAAAGTAAGCAAAACCAAGAAATGATGAATATCTAAAAAGTCTTGAATGGAGAGAATGTAAGAATTAATTTGCTCTTGGGAGAAAAGGAAAAAGAGACGGTCTCCTATTTTCCTTCGAAAGAATTCCTCCAACATATTTTCTTCTCAAGAAATCTCTAAGCACTCTCAAAATTTTGTTATTTCTGTGAATTGCAGAAATTTATCTCTTCCGAGGTAATTGAAATATTTCTTCTTTTAAGACTTCTAATGTTCTCGGTGAACGTTGAAATGCTCTTTTCGCAAAGAGCTAAAAGAAGTTTTTTTCCATACATGACCGGCATTTACAATTTCTTGCATTGTTTTTTAACAGAATTTGCTTCACTTGAAATTTATAAAATCACTCGAATCTTAGTTATTTCTGTGAACTGCAAAAAATCGTCTTGTCTAAAATAATTAAATTATTTCTCTCTTGTCGGTTTCAAATAAAAAGGCAGATTTTTTTTAAAAAATGATAAATAAGAATAATATTTGGCGAATTAATGACACGTATTAAAAATAAATTCTACAAAAAACAATACATAATTTTAGAAATTCTTTCTATAGAACTTTTCCCAAATAATAGCTCAAGAATTCTTCAATCTCTGTTATTTCTGGAAATCTTGGAATCCTTTTCATTGAGGACATCTAATGATACTACAGAACACAGAAATGAAAGAAGATGCTCACAAATCACTCTAGTTTTGATTTTAACAGTATTAACAAATCTCGAATATAACTAATATAATCATAGTTTAAAAGCTGAGATTTATAAATTTAAATCTTTTCTTTCAAAGGGCAATGATGAATGTAAGTTAAGTGTTATATTCAAAGCAGCCTTCTGGGAAGATTTCAGGTTCTGGATGGGAATATCTTGAGTTTAAGACGTCATAAAAAAAGAATGATATACAATAAATGAACGAATGTACACCATTAATGTTATATAAGTTTTCCCAAGAACAGCATTGTAAGCGAAAGCAGGACAAAGAAAGTGTGGTTGACTAAGCGGTAGAAATTCCGGGAAGTGGAATAAAGGATATTTAAAAGTTTCATTTTAAACCGTTTAATTAAATGTAAGTATTGCATACAAATTATTAATTCTACTTAATCCAACATTTTCAATCAGTTATAAAGTAAAAACCCTTCTTAATCATCTAATTTTTTTCTCCCTCCAAGTTTTGGATTCACTTCTCTCTCCCTTCTCAGAGAGAATGATGAGTAAGTCTCGGAGAGTGCGTCTTACACGTGATCAAACATATGTTAGACCTTGTATAATCTGCAACGGAGGGGAGAAATTCAGGTAAGGCATTGTCTAGCTAACTGAACCCCCTTCCGATATTGCGAAATTGATCGTTTAATAGTTGTTATGTCATTATTGCTGAATGGAATGAATCTTAGTTATCCATAAGTGAACTTTAAATGAAAATCTATACCTTGATAAAATAATTATCACCGTGTAATTGATAGATTCCAGATAAATCATTTACATCAAAATGCAATCATAAAAAATTATCTTTCTTCTTTAAAGCAAAATTTATTTGTACCCTGACATCGTACCACAACTCCATAATTGCAAAATATGACGGGTTAATGATAGAAATGAATAGTAATGAATCAAATATCGGATGACCATAAAATAGCTTTAATAGCATTCACAAGAACGCAATAAAGGTTTGGTTGAAATTATTTTGACATAGAAATCGTATGAAAAACTACAGTTGAACTCCAACAGTTATGGTTATAGTGATAAAATATCAAAATTTTCAAAACACAGCATCAACCTTTTTAATTGAAATTTGTTCTCTCTATATAAAAAAACGCACCAATAAACAACATTTAAACAGTACGTGTAATACAAAATTCATTAGCACTTGAAAAATTGAGAGGAAAAAAGGAAACAACGTGGTATGCCTACCAGAGATTGAAGTTTAAGAAGTGTGAATTTTTTCGTGTTCCTAGACCACATCTGCTGCATTCGAACTGCCTTCGTGGTTGAAACTTTAAACACAATAAAATATTTTAACTACTGTTGATTTTCTGCTGTTTTTCGGTGTTTTCTATTTTCTGCTTAGTTTATCTACCGGTGGTCATTTTCACGGCTACAAGCACAGTACCAACGTCGTTTACTGTTTGTTGGTGTTTAGAGAAATATATTCCAAAAGTGGTGTTGCCTATTAAAAATGTTAATTTTTTTCACTGTAACTATAAATGTTAGAATTTAACTGCTGTTTTTCCTATGATTCTTCAGCGCATACTTCAAGATAATAAACCTTTATTCCATTCTTGTAAATGCTATGATAATTGTGGTCTCAGGAATACTTTTTTAACACCCAGTATTTATATAGTATGGCAGCTACAGTTATTAAAAAACTTTTACACGTAAAAAACAAACACGTAAATGAAATAAACGAAATAGAAAGATTCAAAAAGTCATCAATGAGATTTGATTAACTCATTTGTCTATTATCATTTGCGTTTGGGTGATTAATTGAAAAATCCTTCACTTATCTATCACCTCTTTATCATAGATGGCTGCATCCTGGCACTGTGGTAGCGCGTCTTCCTTGTGATCTGCGTTCGAGTCCCGATTGGGGCACGGTTGTCCTTCTGAGTGGCATGTGAATGTACCCTTCTGTAAAAAGGGGCTGTGAAAGTAAATGTGATGAGTGAGTAGCTAAAAGTCGTACTCTTGCCCCTAGTTGGCGCTACTTCAAACAATTACGCTTATTTCGACTTAAATATGATGTTTATGGCGCCATTAAGAAAAACAACAACATCATAGATTATTGTCAATATTAGATTTTTTTTCCATATCCGAAGTGTACAAAAGAAGTGAAAGTAATAACGATTAACGATGATTAATAATGATTATTTCTAAGGATTAGTGTGAGTTTTCAAACCGTTCATTCACAGTATGCTGCCTTTTAAAATATTGCTGGTAATAAAATCCATACTTTAATATAATAGCAATGCTTATTATTCGCAAGAAAAATTGAAATACAAATCTGTCGTAATATTTTGAAACATCATAAAATGAAGCTTCTTTTTTTTAAATTCCGAGAAGAAGAAAATTAAATTAAATTTTGAATATGAAAAAAAAAATCTGCCCTCCCTTCATTTGCTTCAATTCGAATGACAAAAATTAACTACAAACTCAAAGAGCATCGGTTTTCGTTTTACTTATCATTGCAACAGGAAATAAATTTTTCACAATTAAAGACAATCATACGATATTCGAAGAGGCTCACACTTTTGATTGCCCGCTGGAAACTTGTTTATACACAAAGCAAGAAAAAAATATGTTCGATTTCGGAAAACTGTCCCTACGAAAGTTATTGGAGATCTATATGAACTGAAATTTTACGAGGAGGAATTTCCTGTTCGCTGGAGAACTGCTCAATGCTCTTTTTTTAATTGTCGCTTTTCTTGATTCATTCCAAGTTTTTATTTAAACGCTGCATGTCCTAGATTGCAATAGAAAATGAGAATTGGAAAGTAAGGAAATAAAAAAGGTAGGTAAAAACCTTTATTTTTCTGCATTGGTTTTAACTAGAGAACGTGGTTTTCCAAGCTGTTTGCCTTGGAAAACCACGGTGGATTTTATGGTGCTTAAATAAGGGATTTTCTTTTCTTGAGCACAGATCAGAAACAGACTTTGAATATGCTGGTGCAAGTGATTTCCAAGATTCCATTGCCATTCCTGAAACAACAAAATTACTATTTACTTTCCAAAGTAATGGCATTTCCAAAGTAATAATTAACAACAACAAAAAAAACAGAAATTGCATCATATTTCTTTGTCTTCTTTTTAAATTTATTTCCACAAGAGTTTTAAATAAGACTTATTCTTTCAAAGAAGTTTTTTTAAATATTTTTTCTATGTTTAGCTGATTGGATTTTTTAATGTCTGGAAATAAATGTGCTATTTAATATTTTATGTTTGAAGAAAACAATGGTCCAGTTACATTCCATTAACTAAAATTCAAAAAAAATAATTAATGGAATATAATAATTGTTGCCAATAAAGTCATTTCTCATTTTTCTACTAATCATTTAGCTCTTAACTTTCGATGCCGTACATTTTATTTAAGCATCCTTATAATGCTACAAATCTGTAATGCTGTTTCGCAGCACGGTTAATTCAATCATTGGAAAGACTATTTTACCATAAGATATATTGGATGCTGGTTGGTTACCGAACCTGCTGGTCGATGAATTTGGCGACATAACAGATAATACTAGAATCTTCAAGAATTTTAGTGATAGAGCCAATAGAGGCTGAGATATGCTCGATTGTTCCGGAATCTTCGATGCCCTTCTCCATGAACTATAAAAGGCTGGTAGTCCCAGACTATGATAGTCGTGGATAGAGCTGTTGAGAAGTTTAGAATCGTAAAAGCAAGTTTACAGCAAATTCGTTTTATTAGTATAGTGAAGCGAAGGTGTTGAGTGTAGCTCAAGCGATTGCTGAATTGAGCAGTGTTCCAAATTCTGGAGTTTATTATAGAAGCCTAATCAAGCCATGTAAGTAGTAGCAAATCGTGTAGTAGTGAATTAACAGTAGGATACAGCTAAAGCGTGGATAAAATGGGGAATTGCAGGCGTTTGGAGGGACTACAAAGACTAACTACATAGATTCCCTCTTCCCGATGAATTCTTTATGTCCGCTTTGTATGCTGTGGTTGTTATTATTACCCGATTACTAATCGTGAACTGCCGTTTCTTGCAGTGTTCTGATGTGTATTACGTTTCATCTGTATATTTGTCGTCTGTGTATTCATTTCTTCGAGTTAATAAAAGTCATCGTTTTTTACTAGGGCCTGTTGACTGAGTCTCCATACACGCACTACAAGTGAATCCGTTGACTTAACGAACTTACAAGTGGAAGTTTCGTAACAATGTTATAAATTTAGAAAATTCTCAAAATTATTTTCAAATTTTAATTTTTTTGAAGAGAAATTCATAGTGTGTATTAAAGTAGATTTAAAATTTTACTCCTTAAAAAAATATAATTTCTCTACATTCTTTCCTGGATCGAAAGGTAATAGATCGTTGGATTGAGTACACACAAAATTTACCATACTGCACTAGATAATACTTATTCTGGCTTCTTGAATCAATCTTTTAATAACACATAGTTATTGAGATTCCCTTGCTGTTTTAATAGAAGTTTAAAACCATATAGCTTGTTGATATTTTCATGTGGTTTTAGTACCAGATATCAGTATTAAGTAAAACATCCAGCTCGATGTTTTGAGAAGACAATAATAGTCGAGATTTATGAATAAGGTATACGTTTATAAAGATGTTTAAATAATAAGCAGACTATATATTAAACACATTCAAGTCATAGATTTCACCACAAGATTCGAAAATCCTAAAATCTCAGACAATGAATGATAGAATTATTAAAGAAGGCTTTTCTTGACTGTACTTTGCGCAGTTGCTGATAACTGAAATAAGTGATTACTTCAAACGCTGTTAAGTGTAGTAAAGTTAGTAGTGTTAGAAGTGTAGTAAAGTTAGAGTAGTAAAGTATTTGTTAAGTGTTGTAAATTAGTATATCAACCACGAAAATGGAGTGTCGTGGTTTGTGATGGTTCATATCATGGTTTGTGATGGTACAGTTCCATCCAAAGATTTCCCATATCTCTGGATATTGAAGACGTTAAATATATCGTACAAATATACGGGAAATAAATACTTGCTATAAAGCTATGCCACAGACACAAATCATAGTCTATTACTTAAGTTTATCAATCTAATGTGATGATAACATTTTTGACCTTGTAGTCCGCAGTAGTCCAACTTCTACGAAAATCTATGTTCAATATACGAAGTGAACAAAAAGGTACGAGTCGGTATCTGGATTTGCAAACTGAGTTGTCAAGCGCGCGAAAATTGACAGCTCGCCGTTAGTCAAGGGCACATACCATGAATGCAAAGCTTTCAGAAGCACGTGTCTATAATTCAATTCGCGTTGTAATCAGTAAAACAGTGATTATATATAGGTAATGGTTTCTGATACTTGGCCTCTGGCTCGTTCTTTTTTTGATGCTCCTTATATTATATATATATATATATATATATATATATATATATATATATATATATGGCGTAATTAAAGTCTTCTAATTCAGAAGATTCTAGAACTGGTTCTATGGCACCAAACAAAACAAAATTTCATTAAAATGTAGTAGAAATGTAGATGCTCATAAATGTTTACTTCATTTATTAAAATGTAGAAAAAGTCGAAAGAAAAAACTAGTTCGCATTTTCTTCAATAGATGACGTTGCGCAATATCTAGTTTTTATTTTTAGTAAATGAAAAAAAAAAAAGAGCATTAGGTATATTTTTGCAGATTCATTCTATAAATTTAAATAAATGCTGGCAAAACACACACTAAAATTATAAAAGTTTTAAAATTCACGCAGAAATAGCATTGGAGTTATAACTTAGAAACACTGAAATATGCTTCTAATAAATTAAATATTTATAAAACTAACTATGTTCTCATTCCATTGATACTAGACGAATTTATTGTTTCTGGAAATCTACACTTTGGGGGAATATTACATTTGAAAGGAAAAGGTCTTCTGCTAACTTTACTTTATGAAAATAAAAGCAATGCAGCTACAGGTCCACGAGAATTTTGAAAATAACCACAACAACAAAAAACCATTAGACTTAGACCAGTGTCACATCATGGCGTTCACTAAATGATGAAAAATATCTGATTCAACATGAAGATTCGACATCCTTTCTGGAAGAAGATGAAAGCAAATGAATATTTCTAGTGTTGACTTTCAGCAGCTAGGCTGCCTTTAAAATATTGTTTTTATGCAAGACGTCGGACCCCCTCTCATTACTGGAATGGTTTAGATTTTATTACGGCGCCATTTCTCGAAAAAAACCCTAAATGGTAAGTCGTTACTTTTAAGAAATCTGGCTATTCTGATCTTCAGATCCTGTACCACGCGATTTTTAATTGTCTGAATTTTTGAAGGACTCTGTATCTACAGACAGATGATTTTTGATCTGAAGAACAATATTAGATATTGCATCCGCTCAGTCCCACCGGGTACTTTATGTTATGTAGTAGAAAACAGAGTTCTGAGAATGGAATACAGATTGCAAATAATTTAGATTTCACCACGTATGTGCAATGCTTTATTTTTCTCTTTTGTTCCATCCACGTGGTATGCTTAAGTTTTGCTGCCACAGATAGTATTTGTTGAATTATCTCCTTTATCCTGTGTTGTTTGGAACTCTAGAGCTGAGTTAACGAAATTTAATTTTATCAACCATGAAATAAATTGTACTTTATTAATTCGTTATTTTGGTTTTCTCAGAACGCATTTCTTGTACTACATGTCAGTGTTTTTAGAAGCCAAGGAACTGGCTCTAGAGGCTACTGGATAGGCGAACGCTCATTTTAACAAACCTGTAGATGAGCGTACTAAACATATCTTTCCAGCTCACATGTCATGTAATTTAAAGCTCTTCAGTAGCTTGTGGTGGAAAGATGTGCCAAGCATCTTTAGTCTCTGTCACCGAATCCGCCCACGATATTCTACTTGAGTCAGGGCAATTGTCACCGAAGTAAAATTGATGTTTGCAGCCGGTTTTTATGAGTTTGTTTGTATAGACAGTTTATAGGAGTATAATATTTGCAGAAATTAATTCATTCATAAGATAAAAAATTTCTGATTTCTAAAGGGCATCAGCTGTTTTGTGTGGTCTCTCTGCCAGTTACCATGGATTGTTTCCGCATGCTTAACCATGAATTTTGTGCAAGAATATTTCTATTTGACATGGAGCAGATTGATGAGGTGCATCTCTTAGAAGTTTGGGGGATATAAAAGAGTGTAGGATAGTCTGACCGACTTCAAACTTTACTAAAAATGCTCTTGTATGGCAGACAGAAAATCAAATAGTTTATTGAGATGCGAAAGAAAGTGGATTTAGCTTTATTATTTTGATGTTAATAAAGAAAAAAAATTTCTATGAACCTTCTTTCCTAACCACAAACAAGTTGATAATCTCGTCCGATTTTGTATAAAATTAATCTTTTATTATGACCTTAAAATTACATATTAGGTACAAAAAAAAATCTATTTCTTTTTCAAATAATTTTTATAAATACAGAAAATGGAACATATTTTATTATACAAATGCGTAGTAAGTTTTTCATTACTGAAAAAGACACAATCTCCTTTCTTTGATGCCAAAATCGATATTCGATGAGACGCCCGATAAATCCAATGCAAATCTCTGGCCTCTAAAGCCCGGGACGCTTTAATCTTCTACGACCATCAGAATCGATACTTACAGAACGTGACCAAAGTAGCCCCCAGAAAAGCCACTGGGGATGTCACCCAGGCAATCCCACTGAATATAGGATTTTGTCCGTTCTTAAGGGAAGAAAAAAGAAATGTCTATTGGCTTTAGGGCAAAACAACACAAAAGAAATGCTTCTAGGGTTTTTTTAAAAAATTTATACGCGAAGAAAAAAAATACTTAAGACGATGAATGTCATGTTTGAAAAATGCAGGATTACATTTTTAGACATTGTGACTTTTTTTGTAAAGTAATATGCGCTAAGAACTGAATGTAGCATTATTTCCTTTTTCTGATTAAAATACATATACTGTGGGCCGATCATTTACTTTGATTTAAAAGTAACTTTCACAAACACTTAGCAGAAATGGCTTTGTAAATCTGAAAATATTTATTGTGAACTTTGTGTAAAGAAACTACGTGAAACCACTTTAAGTACCTGAATGCTCTTCTGTAAAAACAATATAGCAAAAGATTTAAATGCAGAATTGAGTCAAACATGGATAATATGCGATTTATTCTATAATAGCCAAAACAGTGGCATTAGAGACCCCTTCTATTGATAATATACACCTTGATCAGAATTGGGCCCAGGATAATCCCATCATTATTATTATATCTTAAGAGTATAAAGAAACCTCTCATATATGTATTCGAGGTTTTCTTCAGGTGAAATACTCTTGACATATTTGTCCCTTGAAAAACCCCATCGCCCCTTAAAATATTTGATGACTTATTTTGTTCCCTTTATTTAGCCCTCACTGAATAATGGGAATAATTAATACCGTAACACGTTGTAACAAAAAAGAAGCGTAAGAAAAAATGAATTTATAATAAACACTAAGTGAATATTTGAAAATGTAAAGCATATACTCTGAAGAGTCAGAAAAACAGGTACAGCAGGTCGTATGCAAATAATAGATATAATAGACCAATGCAAATAATAGACCAATTAGCGTGACATGATACGGTCGACAGTGTTTATATAAGATATCAGGTGTCTCAATATTTGTACTAGATAGACGTTCAACACTTCCTCAAATTGTTGCGTATTTTATTGCAGGGCCATCAACAAGTGTCAGTGTATGCACTATACACTGACCTAACTACACGTAACATAATTGATATGAGCTCTCGCAGCCGCAAACCATCTAGTGTACCATTGGTGACTCAGCGGCAACTCTACACTTACACTTACTCTACACTTGCACTTACACTCTACACTTACCTGCGGTCACCAACTCTGCCATTGTGCTCTTAATGATTCAAAAAACGCAGCCTGGGAAAAAGAGTCACATTTACAAGTGCATCGGATGGATGGCTGTTTACAGATGTGGAGAAACCTCTATGAATTTATGGATTTCTCATACCTACAAAGAACTGCTCAAGCTGGTGGAGGCTCTATGAGAGAGATGGCGCATGTGAAGTTGACATGAAATATGACCGTTGATTCGCGTAGACTCTACCATGACAGGTCAGCGGAACTTTAACATCTTTCTGATTATCTGCATGCATTCATGTCCCGTGTGCATTCTGACGGACGTGGACAATTCCAACAGGATAATGCGTCATCCCACAGGTCTACAGTAGCTACCGAGTGGCTTGAAGCGCACTCAACTGAATTTCTTTCCCTCTCTTGACCATCCAATTCTCCTAAAATGAACGTTACCAACCGTATCTCGTATGTCTTGTACTGTGCTGTCCTTAGGAGGTCTCCCGGGAGGATGGCTGAAGGAAATTAAGCTTTGAGTTTTGGGGAATTTACTTTTAAAATTATTTGAGGACTCAAAAATATATATTTTTAAATATATATGTCTGGTTGCACAAGTACAAAAAAAGCAGAAACTAGCAAAGAAATAAAATTTTATAAACATTGAAAATTGCAGCAAAATTTTATATTCAGCTTGTCAACAGGAAGTCTTTATTTCTCTGTTCGCATACGACTGCAACAATTTGAGAAAAAAAAGCAATAAATATGATGAATGGAATTTATATATAGTTCTATCATTAGAAATCGCTGATTTGAAGTAAATTAGGGAAGCTGGCTGTGAATAACTCAACTGCCATGTTTTTTTTTGTTGTTGTTTTCGAATAGGAAAGCATGATAATCGACAAATAGATGCGACTATTGAAATGGAAATTTTGTAAGCGATTTTATTAACAAGATTGTAGATTTATTTCAAATTGTAGATCAAAAAGGTGAAAAAGAGGCATAAAATATGCACTCGATTCTTCTTATTAAATTATGAAGTTGAATTCAAAAAGTGTTACATTGCCTCATTATAATAGAATGTTGAAAGAACATTGTAGATGTCTTCGATATTTTTAAAGTCTTTCTGGATTTCTAGTTCTAACTTTTTAAATTCCTCCAACCCTAATCTTTTGAGAATATTAATTTTATGTAATAAAAATTCACGTTCTGGTCTGTCTGAGTTAAATACTATGTACATGTCTTTTCTAAGTATTTAGAACCTAGTAAAGTTTAAGAGAGACAATTGACTAAAGGTTAAAGGTACAGAATTTTTTTAGCATTTCTGTTTGCACGCGAACAAATTTTTTTGAAGTACTTGTTTCTATAGAAGAAGTACTTGTTTCTATAACAGAAAGGATATCATTAAAATATTTAAGATATTCACTCAAGGAATTAACTTTAATCTAACTAGGAAAAAGTTAATGTCAACTTAATTAATATTTCAAATTTTATTTTATATATAATTTGTAATTTGACTGATTGAAAAACAAATGCATCGCACAGAGTTGATTTTTAAAACATAAAAAATGACCAAAGTATTCAGTCAGTTTACAATAAACGCTTTGTAAGGTCAGCTATTTTGTCGACTTTACTTTTACAATGAAAATAATTGTCATTAAATCGATTGCAGTTACCCATAACGTATAAATAAAATGTTATGATTAATTGCAAGAACTGTGATATAAAAATATATACACGATTTTATTTTACTTAAAGTTTAAAAAAAGATAAGATAAAATATGGATAATTTAGAACTTATATATATCAGTCTTTTAAAGTTAAGATTGATTTAGAAGCAGCTAATTTGATCTTAGGCTAGATATATTTGATTTATGGATGAATAGTTTTTAATTCAAATATTCATAAAAAGTAAAGCAATCAGTTCTGTTCTGTGCAGTTATTTTGGGGAGAGAGAATCTTACCTAAATCAAAAAATTGTCGATTGACTTCTTATGTTCCCTTTCAAACTTAATTAAAATAGAATAAATAGCTGCACATTGCCTATCATAATAAAGTTTGAAATTTGCTAGTCACTAGAATGATTTGAATGAAACTTAACTTGAAAAAGGAATTCAAAGTGTTTGAAGAATATAAGTTCTAACACGAAACTTTAACACAAATTCAAATCTACTCTGTTTAGTGGATTTTAATAGCAGAAAATAGCTACTGTTTCTGCTTTTAATCTACCATCCCTACTTAATAGTAAACTAAACTGGAATGTCAGAAACAATGAAGCAAGTATTTCACGATATGAAAAAATTATCATGGATCGAGAATCTGAAACTTACCCATCCAAATCAGATATTAAGAAGAGATCAATTAGCTGAAGAAACAATTATTTTTTGTTAAATATTCACAGATTAGTCGTAAAAGTAATTCAAAAACATTCATCAAACTGAAAAAAATTGAACTTTGAAAGCAAAACACTTATTGTTATCATTCATAAAATCCTGCTTTTCCTCAATATATATATATTGTTATTAGCATGTATCAATAAATTTTGGAGGGAAACAATTTGCCAGAATTATATAATTTATTCTTTAAATCAGATTCAAGTTTCAAAAAATGCCTTACATAAGCAGCTCAATCCTTACCTGATAGTCGACTTCATCTGTTAGACAAAATATAGGTGACGTTTACTATTAGAATGATGATTTCACTGAAATTCGGTATTTATGAAGAAGTCGCATTCGTTAAAATACATCAGATCACAACTGTCGACGTCCTGACACAGAGGTTGCGCGTCTTCCCCGTGATTTGGGCATCCTGGGTTTGTGTCCCTGTTCAGACATAGTTTTTGTTCTTCTGTTCTATCTGTGAGATGTGTGAATGCGCCCCCTCCCCTTTAAAAAGAGGCTGTGCAAGGGAATGAGATACGTGAGTAGAAAGACATACTCTTGGTCCTAGTTGGTCCTATGAACCCTCAGCTTAAAACAGCAGTCATAGTAGGTGCCACTAGAAACAATAACAACTCTAGATCAGAAATTTTAAATAAATTACAACTAAAATAAGATGACATCGTAAAAATAGATCAATTAAATTAAAAATCAACGATGACGAAATATTTTTACTGAGTAGAAAATATTCCAATTATTAACAATGTTATTAATGTAAGCACATTATGTATTTACACGCCGAAAATTTTTACTTGTAGCATGAAACTTAAAGGACTTTAGCACTTCTATTTATAGTTTGCACTCTATATTATGAAGATTAAGCAAAGCTTTATTCAATAAAAATACAAGGATCCATTCAATAATATTTTTTTCCAATAATCCATTTTTCCTACAAATCCAATAAATTAATTGCAGACAATCCAATTACAAAGAAGATGTGCTTCCGATATATCTTGACGCAATGCTCAGTATTTGTAGGAAAAATGAACGATTTGGATAAACTGTGATCGGCAGAAACTTCTAGTGACACAGTCTTCATTAATTCTCCTTTCCACTTCGGGTGTAATTTATAATAAAGTTCATCCGAACAAACCTGAGCGTAAAACAAGATTATTAGAGGCACAAACTTGCCGCGAATTGATCTTAAATGCAAATTGGCGGATAACTAGAAAAGAGTTTAATAAAGCGTATTGATTCATCGTAAAACGTGGCACATTCGACGGTCTGGGATTAGGATTTGACATTGCAACTTAAGTTTTCATGTCAAAACTATGCCAAGGCACAGCCGGAAGGAAAAGTTCGAGGAAACTATTGAAATATTTGAATTTGAATAGATTGATATAAATGAGAGGAAAATGAAAGGTCTTGTAAAAGGTTAAGTTGTATTCAATCAATTGATTTCCATGTGTTCTTCCTGAGCTGTTGAATAATACTTGAAGTGAATTGTTACCAAATAAGAATTATTAAAAAGGAAGAAAAGAAGATTTTACTTAAAATAATAATTTGCCGAAATTGATAAAGGATCTGACACAAATATAGCTAAATTAATCTGGTTTAAGAACTGGTCAATTATCGTCATGATGAATCTCATTCCTGCTGTCACTCATGCTTTAGGAACGATATGATTAAAAATAACTACAAGTACTTCCTAAATTTGAAAAAAAATAAATATCAAAGTTTAAATTTTTATGAGATACATACATATAGACGAAGAAAAAGGCATTGAACAATTTATTGAAACAAGAAGTTAGGACTGATCGAAACATAAAGATTAACAAGCAATATATTTAAAAATGCCAGTAACGAAGTTTGGAAACATGGAATTCGATACCAGACACATTTAACTGTTTGGAGAAGCTGGCTCGTGTTATTTTAAGCATATTTTCATCTATCTCTACCTTCGAGTCATTATTTTCAAAGATGAATAAGATTAAAAACTCTCAAAAACCGTTTGGCAGATGACTCCAATTCAGCGTGCATTCTGCCAAAAGTAGCATTCTGCAATTCTGAAATTAGTTATTTGTTATTTAACGTGCAACAAAAGAAGTCATACTAATGCTACTTTCATTTGAATTACACGTATAACTAAATATTTTACAACTGTAGAGTGCAAAATATTTTTCGTGGTAATTAAAGATTTGTTAGTACTTAGTTTTATTATCTTCCCTGAAATCAAAAGTAAAAATTATTTGATGCCACATCTATACCTCATTGAACATCTCTTTAAAAAATGGCCCGTTGATCCATAAAAAGTTCTCAACCTCTGATCTATGTTCTAACATCCTTCTAAAACCATGATAAAACCTTTTTTCGAAATGCCAAGAAAAGTAATTGAAAGAACTCTGGCGCTTGAAATGTCAGTTCCATTCTATTTAACACCCGCCAAGAAAAACGGCGAGAAATTAATACAACTTCAGCTTGGTCCTAGAATCTGTCGTGGCTATTTTTGGCCCTTGCAACATAAGAGAAGACTACTTTATAAAAATATATTCTAAAAATGTGGCAACATTTAAATGGTTTGAGTGAGGAACATACAGAAGTAAGAATTCGTGCTCTGGTAAAAACGAGAACTTGTATTTGTTCTGAATGAGCTCGGATTTTTTTAAACAGTTTCTGTGTAATATTTGTATGTAATAATATTTGTATGTAATTTTTTCTTCTCTGAAACAGTTTTCAGTTTAATATAACTTTCATGATAACTTTGAATTAATTGAGTTAGAGTCTAATTGAGAGTCTTTTAGTCTATACTTTTGTCTAGTTCCTGTATTAACCAAATTTATACTGTTTGATTTAGAAATACTTATTCGACGCATTTACTGATTACATTAGAATTTAAACTGCAGACAGGTCTGAATTAATCTTTAAATCAAATGGCCGATTAGAAATTTCCCTATGAGCTATACAAATTACTAATTTCGTTTATAAAATCTTCAGATTTCTGATTACTTTAGACTTAATTCAATTGGTACTTAAACATAGATGAAAACATGTATTTGAAAATGTAAGTCATTTTAGTATTTTTATTTTTAAAGCACTGATATAGCTTGAAGTTCTTTTGATAAAGTCTCTATTTTCAATTAAGAGGTATTTTTATTATAGATTAATGCTAAACCTTCAATTTTTATTTAATAAATTAAGATAGGTGATCAAAATAATATAAATTTTTATAGATACACACTCTTCAACTCCTGTCAGACGGTGTTAACACGATTCATTGTATTTCATTTCACCGTAATTTCAATTTCATGTCTTAAAAAAACATGGTGATATAAACAATACTTATATTCGTATTCCTGAACTAATTATTTTATGCAATAAGAACGCTGTTATATGCATAGTAATATTTCATCTTAGGAATTAAGAATATGAAAAGACAATGATTGGGAGTATAAATGTATAACAAAGACGTTTTATATCATTTCCCTACATTCTGCCTTGTATATATTATTTAAAAATCTATTTGAACAGTATTTTTACTCGCAGTTTTTGCCTGGGAGAAATTTATGAAGGCTAAACCAAGAAAAAAAAACTTAAAGTACCAAATATGTTTTGCTACCTTTTCCATTTAAGGCAATAATATCCGAATTCATGATGTACTGATGGTTGAAGATATGTTTAAAATTACGATAGTACTATATGAATTTGGTATTATTTATAGAATATTTCTTGTATATTTTCATCTCAAAATGTAATATTTTTGAATTTTTTTCTATTTAGATGGATTTTTCTGACTTTTATTCAATCAATTTAATATAAGTCATTAAAAGGTTCTTGGTGACAAGTTATACTTAGCTACTTGTTCCTATGATTTCTAAATTGCGTCACACTTATTAATATAAGTTAACAATTTGTCAGTTTTTGTGTTATGAAATATAATGACAATTAATCAAAAACTGAATTTTATATTTCGAAGACCTTTTAGTCCTTTTTTGGAATTAATTTGGTTTTTTTATGGTACAAGAGTCAGATTTGGCCAAACGGTGGCACTATTAAGTCAATTTTCGTAAGAGGCCTGACAAAAAATTAATTTATTAAAATATTATTGAAAAACCTCATTGTACCTCATGATGTAGTAATAAAATTGGAGCATTCTTTGTATTAAATTTATTTTTCTTGTGGAGCTGTAAAAATTTCATCGAAGGTTTTCTTTTTAAATTCAAGCAGAAGGAAACTTAAATTAATAAAAGTTGCTCCTTTTATTCAGATTATTTTCATATATTTAGGGTTCTCATGTAAAAGGTTTTCTCCTTCTACGTTAGTGGGCTTCCAGATTAGGAAATGATCAGTATTTGACCACTTTGGGGCCAATTATCTCGAAGAGAATATCAGTTTGACAAATTCGGTCAATGTAAGGATAGACATTGCTACAGTCCACAGCCGGCCACAACAAATCCTGTCAACATCGCTACATTCAGTGGTGGCGGGGTGGTCGGCTTCCAGATTATCCTAATTATTCCAGAAAATTTTAACCT
The DNA here is from genome assembly GCA_026289955.1 of Argiope argentata. Classification (NCBI taxonomy): domain Eukaryota; kingdom Metazoa; phylum Arthropoda; class Arachnida; order Araneae; family Araneidae; genus Argiope; species Argiope argentata. The sequence continues at coordinate 3,073,361 of JAOUZG010027273.1, read as the reverse complement.
TTCATTTCTAAGATAATTACTTAATATCTGAAATTAACTTTCACTTGAAACCTAAAATTGCTTTCAGTGTATACAATTTCCGTTTTTTTCTCCGCAGAGCTATACATTTTTTTTAACTGAATAGGTTTTTATTCTGTTACATAGAAACCTTCATGAAAGTCTCCTAATTTGTTTTATTTTAGTTTCTTATTTTTTTCTCTAGAGATAGGAATAAAAAATGTTATTTAAAATAAAGCTTTTTTTATTGCCTTTTTCATCTTTGAAATAAAAACGTAGTTATATCTACCAAGTATTCATTTTTAGCACGTCTACTAATAGCAACTTTATATATATATATATATATATATAT
>JAOUZG010027273.1:2995156-3069304 GCA_026289955.1 Argiope argentata | reverse complement strand
TTTTTTTAAACTTGTAGTGAATGACATTTGATGTTAATATAGTTTTTTTCAAACATTAATTTATTGATTTTTATTTATCTATTTATTAAAAACTAATTCTCTCGCCTTTATAGTAGGCGTGATTGTTAGGTCGGGGCAGACTGGTGGGTAGGGCGTTGGATTCACATCCTTTGTGATGCGAGTTCGAACCTGGTCGCAAAGTGCTCCATGTCTAGAGTTATACCACTGAGGGGACTGAGTCAAAGGTGAACGTTATTCGGGTGATCAAGGTCCATACTCTCAGAAGCTACTACATTCTTCTTATCGTTGTAAAGCGGAAAATGAGAACAAAAATTGTAACTATTTAATAGAGAATACTTAATGTAAAATCTTTCCTAATATCCAAAGTAAGAATTGATTTTAAAAAATTGTTTTTGCATCATACTTCTTTTTGTGTAAGAGATATATATTGGCAAAATACGATTATATGCAAATAGTGCATAATATATCTTAAAAGCCATATACTGATAGGATTGATTCATTATTTATTTTTGGCTCAAAAGACATCACTCGCCATGTTGTGTCAAACAAGTATTAACTTAAAATAAAAAAATACTCATTAAAAACGATAATGATAGGAATAACGACTTGGCATCGTTTGTTGGGGTTTCGAAAATGTGCCATCAATATTTTTGATAAATCATTTTTTCATTCAAATTCTGGTCTACTATGGCTAGGCAATGACAAATCTTAGTTAGCTTAATGATCATAGATTTACCCGGAAAAATTAGGTTCTGAGTTTAACATACTTTGTCGCCAATAATCAACGGTAAATTGTAAGATTTTTTTTCCATATTTTTACGAAATAATGTTTCTCACACAAGAATATAAGAAGATGCAGACTTTATTGTCTATGAAAATGCGTATTAAGTATACACAAGCTACCAATTCACAGTGAATTAACTCTACTTAATCCGATAATTTCAAATAACAGCAAAAGCTATAGATTCGCATGGCAACAAGAGAAAAGACGGTCTGTCAAACTTAGCTAACCACATAGAATTCCCTCCGAATTCAGCTGCCTGCCCGCCTTTAAGGCGCGTCTTTAATAGCGTCCCACCGAAATGGGCGGGACAAATCTAGAAAGAGCTCGTTCGTTCCAGACGTGTCTAAATATTTCTTTAATATTCTCTAATAACAAATCTTTATTTCTTAGCTTCTTCTATACATTTTAGTCTGTAATAAAAATTATGTCGCCAACGGCCTAATTATGTCACCAACGCACCCGTATCTCCAAATTGGTCAAAAATGGCGATCTTCAGTTGTAAATTCCCTTAGAACGGTCTTTTCTCGATGACGCGAGATTCCATTACAATTAATTTTATAGAATTAAGCTGTTTACAAATATTTACAATATTTACATCTAATTTACACAAAATTCATAACTTTCATAAATATTATATAGTGATTAACATGAATAGAGGTCAGCATCCACAGCCACCGTCTAGCTCTGTGAAAGTAATTTTAGAGAGATCAACTCGTTTGAGTACCTTTGATGTTTATAGTTTACGACTTGATATGACATCATATGGCATTCTTTACAGAAATCGTAGATATAGACTCATAATATAAATAATATCATAATCCTTGTATTTATAAAAAGTTCATTTTTGAAGCTAAACAGTTGCCAAGTTTATCAATATGATTACTTTTAAAAACTGATTTGGTTTCAATTAATAATCAGAAAATCTATCCAATTCCAAGACTAACATATCAAGGACTTGGTGTTTCAAACTGATGACAGATGAAACTTGAAAGCTGTCATTCGGCAGCTGACGTAGATTGTTTATATTATTTATACATGTATAGATTATTATAGATTGTGGTAGGTTATTTATATAAAGATTAATCAGAAGAAAAAAACAGATACCGTAAAGACAAGTTTAAACGTTGCCATAAAAAGGGGCATCGACATATAAAACCATAAATATGACTAAATTATTAACTCACTTTCTTACTAAATTCCCGTTTTTAAAATTTGTTTATTTATCTGCAAAATTTCACGCCACAAACTGATGGCAGATGAAATTCGAAAGGCGTCATTCGGCAGCTGGTGTAGATTATCTTTGTTTGTGATGTCTGATTTCTAATTCGCAGGTGAAGTAAACAGAAATCATAGGCGATTTGAACTGAATAGGAAAAAAAGAATCGATGCCTGGAAATTTCTCTCGAGCACGCGGACTTGACATGAACCGAAGGCACTAACACGCTACCAGTGCGTCAGAAGCAGTTTTAGTCCGTTTTTACTAAAAAATTCCACCTGTTACCGAATATAGACCAGATACAAATTTGTAGCTACTGTAATTTATAATTCTAAAAATACGTTTTAAAACAAGTTTTCATCACTTAAAAAAATTTGATTTTTGAATATAGTTCATAATTCTTTTTCATAATCACTGCAAAACTCGTAGTAAGTTTTTTCCTGATTCATTATCGCATTTTGTTCCGTAAGTGAAAAACTAAATTAAAAGAATAATGAAATAAATTACTGCACAGTCATCGGGAATACACAATTGAATAACTACGCATGATAAATTGCAAATTCAAAAATACAAGCCCAAAAGAAATTTATGAAAACTATACTTAATCCAATAGTACTGGAAATGATATTTTTACATTAAAAATTATGAGAATGTTTTCGGCACAACATTTACTAACTCTCTGACGTATAATCTATACAGTATACAGTCTACGCAAGTATACATTTAGTATAAGAATCCAAAAAGATACTCTAACAAGCCTCTTAGATTATCTTTTAGGATGACATTTTTATAACTTGAGAAATGTTATACAACTTTTCAGGTCCGCGTAAATGTTAAAAAGCATTCAATATTTGCCTTAGAGGATTTATTTTTTAATAACTCTAATAAATTTTAAAATAAAATAAATATTGATGTAAATAGTTACATTGCTTGATGAAAAATGAAATAACCATTTTAGGAATTCTATTTGTCCCATACATTTGTCAGTCAATATTGTATTTTGCTTTCTCATACATGAAATGTACAAATAGAAAATATTATAATCATCAAAAAATTTTCTTTCGGGATTTTTATTAATCTCTACGTTTCAAATTCATTGAGTTCGAGACTCGCATTTTAATATTATATATATATATAAAGTGAAAAGGGAGAAATCCTGTCTGATGACTTTCTCAAGGGTCACCATCTTAGTTCCACTATGTCTTTAGGAATAGCAGCATACGCGCTCTCTTAATATATTTGTGTATCTTTCTAATCAATAATGAAAATGGCAATTTATTATATACCTCTTTTAAAATTGTTTCTTTGTGTGTGTGTGTGTGTGTGTGTGTGTGTGTGTGTGTGTGTGTGTGTGTGTGTGTTTTACTCTATGTCCATGAATTTGAGAAGTCAATTCCACTTTAAGTTAGAAATATAAAATTTAGTTTGTGGGCAGCTTAAAAAAGGGACAAATTTACCATTTCCGTCCAAGTTTGGAAACACGTATCTGTCTGCCTGTCTACGAGCAAGCCAACTATTTCTTTATTTCAATTTTAGCAATGTATATAGCATTAGATATTGCATTTTATTTCGATAAACTAGATTCTAAAGTGTCTCGATTTCACATTAAATGAAGATAGCTATCACGGTTTCATGCTATTCAAAATAATTTGACTTTAACCCTTTATCTACTGAATTATGTTATCATCAATTTTCACACTTCATTTTAGCGCCAGCAGTTAAGTTTCCTTGTAGAATAATCCCAGAGAACCCAAGTGAAAAATTTTAATTAATAGAAATATCAATTTAATTATTAATTAAATATTTTCCTTCCTATTTTTAGTTTATATTAACTACTTTAGCTTATTATAACCAATGGCAAAATTAATCATATTACTAAATTCTATTACAGATTTAAATTGTACTTATAAATACCGTAAGTAGATAAAGAGTTAATACATATATTTTTAATGAATCGTTCCTTCACTTTTTGAAGTGCAGACATTTTACCTTTTAGGGCATTTGTTTTCGCGATGACAGAGTGGAGTTTTAATACTTTCGAAACTTAATTAACAATAATTTGTTATTTCCCCTTTAATTCTGTATGATTGTTCCACTTAATAATAAATATGACAATTTTTTAAATATTCCTTAACATTTTAAAATTCGATTCATGCTATTTTTAAGTAATAAATTAGAGAAAGTAAATTAAAAATATAAAACAATAGTAAAAAAAGGCATATTTTTTTACCCACTTATAAAATGTGTCTTTAAAATGTGATATATTTATGGGGATCTTTGTCATTCAGTTATGTATCAACATTCATTAGAAAGAAAGAAAAAATCATTTTTTAAATTCCCTTTTCTTCATAGAACCTATATAGGATCATAAAAATAATAGTAGTTGAAAAATTTCTTGTTCTCTAATTTTCCCCAACGTTTTCTTAAATCTACGTATCCAAATAATGATGATAATTACATCCCCAAACAACAGTATAAAAATGATACTTTTTGTTTTGATCAGATGCAGCTCATTAAAATTGATGAGCATAACTAAATTAATTCTAATATTAAGATAAGAAGAAAAATTAGAGATTAAAAATTAATATTTAAATGTTTCATCATTGCTAGGTTTTTTTAATCATGTCACAACATGATGATATTTTGGAAATGAGGTTTGTGGCGTTAACAAAAATCCGCAGGCAAAAAATTAAAATTTTACTATCTGCACGAGAATCTTAAAAAAAATCAGCTTTTAATAACGTGTTACCATTACATTTACAAAAGCTATGATTAAAAAAATGAGTTAATGACTACAGCAAATAAAACCTAGAGAAATATCATTTTGAGCACGTGATTATATGAAATGAAATGAAATAAATAGGAAATGGGATAATTTTTTAAACAATCAATGCGAGACATTTTTTTTGGATCGTCTGCAAGATTAAAGTGAATCATTCAAATGAAACAATTAAAGTGAATAAACATATAATTTAACTTGCATGAGCACGTGACGCTTGGCCGTTCAAGAAATTATATGCTGGCATGATACAGTTATTAGTTAAAACTTCCAAATTTTACAGAGTGAACGCATAAAACTTTGAATTTATAATACGTTTGTTTAAAATATTTGACTGAGTTCTAAATGCATTTTTTCTGAAAAATGTCATAAAATATTTAGATTTTTGAATTTATATTATATATATAAATGCTAAAACCGGTGTAAATCAAAACACTTTTAGTTTGAAGTTTATTAAATGATTTTTTCAAAATTTCAAAAATTATATATAATGCCTATTTTGCTACTTAAGATATATGCTACATTTTCTTTTAATGTTTAAATATTTTAATTAATTGGTAAGTATCATAAAGCTTCCAATTTTTTTATACTCTATAAAACATTAAATATGTTGTAAAATCGCAAGAAGATGTATTAAATTTTAAGGTTTTACATAAATTACCTAAACTTTTATCAAAGTTTAATGCTATTTTATTAGATACATAAAAGAACACTAAAATGTAAGTTATTCAAAAGATGTATAATTTTACAAAAAAAAAAAAAAACAAGATAAAGGAATTTAAACAATTTTACAAAATAAGTTGTTCAGATATTAAAAAAAATTTACATTTTCGACAAAAAAGGATTTTTAATGTAAAAACTTACCTACTTTAATGTTCCTGAAAAGATTTATATATTTTGTAAGTTCCTAACACATTATTCAATGTTTTTAATGTTCGCATCATTTTTTCTATCCTTCATATTGTTTCTGTCAATGCACTAAAAAGTAATTTTTCAATGAAAAATCTAGTATCTGAAAAATAACGTCATGCGTAAGGTGTTGAAAAGAAAAATTAAGTCATAATAAATACCAGGAAAAGGAAAATTCATTAACATTAATTAAAAATTAAAATCTGCTGTTAATGGGATTAAAATTTCAAAGAAGTTTTTATACCAGGGCTTTTGTGCGTCTACGATTTTGATACATAAGTTCTTCATAAAAATAAAAAAAAATTAATACTTTGATAAAAGCGTGCTTAAAAATATTTATAATTTTTTTGGAAAAATTAATCACTTAAATTCATTTATCGACAATAGACCCGAGAACCATATTAATTCAACATCTTATATATGCAAATTTATTTGAAAAATAATAACCAATTTTCAGATTTGTGTGAAGATAATAAATATTGATATATTCTACTCAGGCGATGAAAAACCTCTTTTTTCCGGTATTAATGCTATTTTTCATTTTCGCGTTCACCTTGAATATTTATCTCTCTGAAACTCAAAATTTATAATGACCGTAATCCTCTGCGAACGCGAGCGAAATCAACTACAGCATTTTATTTATTATTTTATTGAGAAGCGCGCCCTTACGAGTGTAACGGAAAAGACGCACTCCAAAAGCTGATTGGCTGCTTTTACAGAATTGTTTTATTCATGTTTCCGTTGCCACAGTAAGAAAAGGAAATAAAAGCATTTTATTTTCATTCGAGAAACATTTATTTCCTATCCGAAAGTCTTTAATAAACATTCTTGGTTTGAATCTTCGGTTCATAAATGGAAATATAATTGAGAGAAAATATAACCTAAAAGAATAGGCGGAAAACTATTTTTGCGATAATGACCTTGGAGACTAAGTTATATTTTGTGTCCAATCCAATCTACTTTTAGATGGAAGTAGTTTTATATTTCAGTCGATACAGGAAAACTTGAACCTTCAGAAACATTTAAGAAACTGATTTTTCGTTGGAAAAAAATCAACAAAATGTATTAAAAAATTAACCAAGTGTAATTCTGACATTGCATAGGTATGCTCGGAAAATGATATTTTAAAACTTATTTACAAAAACTGATTTGGTGATTTTAAGCCTTAAAAAAGATCTTATAACATTAATCTTTAAGTAAATAATGCATAAAGTATTATCAGAGTAAATAATTGAAGTTTAATTCTTAGTTCTCGAAGTTTAAACAGATTAATTCATACGATATCACAATCAAATTCGAAAACACGCCTGTGTTGGCCATATAGGTAATTAATAGTTGCGTTAAATAATTATAATATATTGATCTACTAAAAATTAACGAGGTCATTTAATTTTACATTTCCTATTCAACAATTTAGTGTGCATCAGTATTTGAATACGGAGAGGGGCTTTTTTGCAATTTTTCAAATTAATTGATAAATCTGATAAATTGAAAACTTTCAAGATTTCACATGATTTTTTTAAATACTAAAAAAGGCAATTGAAATTTTTCTTCTGGTTGTTTAAAATAAAATTTCAAAATGTTTATTATTATACTACAAAGGGGAAAATCCTTTATAGAAATCCCTAAATTAATGAACATCAAAATTATAAAAACAAGAGCCGCTGAATAAAGTTCTTGGCCAAAATTGAGCCAGAATGGTTATCATGAAAAATTCATTCATCTTAAAATTCATTAAAAAATAAATTATGAATATAAACATGATTGTAATTCATAGTTGCTTTGTCAAAGTCTTGACCTTTACTAGATTTTATTTCTTAGATTTCATCTCCTTTTTATTTCATAGATTTTCTATCTCCCCCGTAATACACCAATGGACTACTAGTATTCAAAACATTTACACGTTTACTTCTTTTTAATAGTTTTTGTTGATATTTTTAATCAATTAACATCAAAATCGAAACAAAATAATTTAAATTTTCAAAATGATAACTGCAAGGAATAATTAATAATTTACTTCCTGCAAGCTTTAGGAAAAGTTTTAGGTTTACGTTTTATTTATTAAAAGTATTTTTAAAAGATTGTTTTGTACTTTAAATCAATTTCCATAGTTCAGCTTTTCAAAAGCTTTTTATTCTCATTTTTGATTATATCTAAATACTATAATTATTTAAATTATTAAAGATATGAATGCGGAACACAAACTAGCTCAAACATTTTTTGATAACTCTCAAATCAATTTTAAGTTCATAACTATTATTTTCTACCGTGAAGTATGCTTTTTAAAATGATCAATCAACTAAAAGAATCAAAGATTAAAATTACAACCATGTTACTGATGCAAAAGCGTTCTTAAAAGATTAATAGACTGAAAATGAGTAAACAAACTGATTTTACTGGGTTTTTTTCAGAAAACCCTACAGCTCATAATGAAAACTCTAAGATTCATTTGAAGAATTATTATTAGCTAACTTTACTGGCTATATTTATCATGAAATTTTCGTTTTCTGATACTGAATGATCAAAATGAAAATTCCAATTTCAAAAGCTTTTAATAAGAACGATCGTTATTCTATTTATTAGAGAGGCATGCTTGTCAAGAAATAAAATATGAAAGTTGTGTATGTATTCATTACTGGTTCGTTCTTTTTCTGACGCTTTATACATGGAGTCTGTAAAGCAGTTCTGTAACGTAACTCTATTGGCAATAACTTCTGTTGTCAAAAGCTTTCAAATAACTGATAATTGTTAGACACAGAAACAGACCCTAAAATTTTGCAAATGAAAAAGGCAAATTTTTTGTTGTGTTAGCTACAGGTGTTACTGAACGAAGTTGTCGGAACGACGAGTCTTCTGATTTAGTAATTTACATTTTAAGTTAATTTCGCACTTCTGTACGTTGATGCGCATGTTTGGAATAGAACAAAGCTAAGCAGTTCGTGCTATTTAGACAAAAAATAGCGAATTAAAAACATCAAAATTCACAAATTCTATACTTTTGTTTCATAAAAAAGTAAATTATTCTCCTTGCAACAATAATAAACTAGATTTAGTCAACTAGTATGATACTGGTATATGTTCTTCAAAAGAATCCTGCGATAAGAGACTGCGATAAGAGAGTGAAATCCTGCGATAAGAGAGTGCAAAGTTTGATTGCAGTTTCTACTGGCTAATATATTTCTCAAATTTCTTGAAAAATTGTTCAACAGGTACTGCAGGATTCAGATGGTAGCTGTTGTGATTTAATTGAAGCTTACATTTAGCAATAAAGTTTTTATGTTAGGTATTTAATATGTCTCAACCTAAATATCAAAAAGAACGATAAAATGAAATTAATTAAGGTCTCATAATGAAAGTATTCTCAATTGCAAATATAAATGTTATTTAATTAAATTATAATGAAAATATTATATATCCTGACTGATTTACACGTTATAAACTGAAGATGATGCATAGGAAAGAGATAATGCATTTAATCCAATACATAACGAAATTTAATTTTTAACATAATAAAAGATCATGTACTGCACATTCATTATAATATTATTTAATCTATTAAATACAGCAAAATAATTTAACATTTAAAAATACTTTATTTAGTTTCTCAAAGTATTGACAGCAATTGAAAGATTTTTTTGAAAATTTTATTCATTTATGTAAAATAATCAAGCGATATTTTTAAAGCCTTGGTTTTTTTCATAATCATTATCCATTCCTTCCCCATTTAACTGATAAATCCAATAATCGGAAGCCTCGAACCAATAACTCAAATGGAAATCGGCTTCCTCCCAAACTTACGATACTACATTCTACTCGAAAAGTAACCGGACCTCCCGTCAATATATCCATCATTTCAACAATTAAACCTTAAGAGACGCTCCGGAGTAGTGGCACGAGTGACCTCTGGTATCAGGAATTCTACACACTTGCTTAATGGAGTGCGTGGATTGAGTCAGCCGGTCTCTGTCACCTCCAATCGAACCTCTCGTTAAGATAATAAAGCCCCACTAATCAGCGGGTAGCATCTGAAACTTAAATAAGTAGAGATTAACCTCCAGTTACCGTTCACTGGATTCGCGAATCGGGAGCCTCTTGACGGACGGGATTAATGAGTCGTCGTCGCGTTAGCCCGTTGAATGGATTCAGACTCCGTGGACGGATCGCCAGAGTTTGATAACCGTGTTCGATTTCGGATGACGGAATCGCTCTAGATTGGAAGAGGTTGAATAATAATAAAAAATTCTTTATATTCTGATTTAGAAAATTTTTCATAAGCATCAATCGCCATCTGCAGATTAGAAATTGTGAGTTGTTTCGGTCAATTTTGCATTCAAACGAGATAATAAAATTATGATTATAAACTCTAATTTTCTTCAAAAATTGAAATTAAACTCCTAATTATTAAGAAAATATATTAATCTTGGAAGATTATGCAGAAAAAATAATAAAATGTAAAAACTATCAATTAGTTTGTTGCGTCAATATTATTAATCGATTTCCTATCGCTAATTTAAGCATAAATAGAACAATACTTATATGAATTTTTCTACTCATATTTGCACAAAATTACTGATAGCAATAGCAATATAAACTTATTAGAGTCTTAAATTTATCTTATTTTCGTACATCCACCTTTTAATTATTTCATTCGTCTCTAAAATATTCAAAACATTAAACTTCAGAAGGTCTGAAAGTGTACATACACGAAAAAGCAAAATCTTAATTTGTTAAAATAATAATTGATTATGTTAAAAAAAGATTCTTAAGTTAAAGATTTAAAAGATAAAAGAAAGATTCATTATGTTAGATTAGATTTTGATATCGCAGTGCGACCCTTAAAATATTCAAGCAATCAAATTGAGAAACAATAATATTTTAACAAAATCTGAAATCACTCGAATACAAAATAATAGGAATAAAATGGAATTTTACAATTTTTTTTTCTTCGTGAGCTTGAAAAAGCGATTAGATATGTATCTCACGTATATAACAGCTCAAGTTTTATTTGAGAATATTATATAAATAAACGTCTTAAAAATTTAATGAATATAGCCCTATCATTATCCCAAGTTATTAAAAACTTGTAAATTTCAAATATATATAATGTTTCCAAAATTAACCGAATTCATTTTAAGTTTTTACCTATTGGGATAAATAGTTATTTCTTCAAATTCAAAAATGTTCAAAATAAGGCTTCTGTTTCATTTATAATTTTGAATTTTCTCTGACATTAATTTAAAAAAATAAATGTATTCCAATACAGTTCTATAAACTCAAGATTTTTTAGAATTTTCTCCTTTTATAACAACTATTTTAATTTTAATGAAATTGCAATGTTATATCTTTAAAATGTGCAAAATATGAAGAAATGCAAAAGTAAATTTATATTTCTATTACCAAATATTTAAAACTGAAAAAACGGACATAAATAAATATTGTTGTTGTTTATATAAAACATATGAAAAATCACGTAAAAGCTACATTACAATATAAAGGGAAATAAACCAGTAAATAATGGCAAATAAAATGACAAATTCAATTGAAATGTCTAGCAACAAGGAAATAAATTCAGCTGAAATTCTTAAAATGTTTTCTTTGAACTTCATTGTATAATTAAAATTCTCCACAAAACATATATGAAAATGTTATTCTGGTTTATTGTTATGCAGTATAATTATAATAAACCCGGATTTGTATAAATAAGTAACATTTCGTTAAGTTTCTTATAGAATTGCATCAGATAATGCTTTTATCATAGACTTACCTAGATCGACAATATGCATATTTATATTATCTTATCAAAATAAAACGGTACTTACATACTAAACCGTCGATCTTTACCACCAAAATTTAAGGCATCGCCAATGAGCTGCTAAACCGCCAATAATGGCAAACAATCGTCATTATTTTAAAAAATTCTGCAAACCTTAACTATCGTCCGCCATTTTGCTGGTGTCGCAGAAGATCACTAAGCGCTTTTTTTGTTTTGATTTTTTGACTCTTTAAAATGATTACAATTTGGGATTTACTTAATTTGGGACCAACGAAAAAGATGCAGTGACATATTTCCAAAATTATGAAATTATTCCATCTAAAAATACGTATTTGAATGGACATGAGATGAGTTTATACGCGAAAATGGACAAACAATGGCGTGCAAAGCATCAAAGAGTTCTGGCCACCTAAGTAAATTGGCTCGAGGTGGTTGGCGACCGTTGGCACATCGACGGTCTAATACTTAAGTACCAATAAAAATTCATCTTTAAATAGTTTAAGAAAACTTAACTAAATATATTACTAATTAAAACGGTATATTACTACTTAAAGCAGTTTGAATTAATAACGGTGTCATAATGTGACCGTATACGAGTTTTAAGAGGGAAGACATAAGTTTAAATTTATTTGAATTCTTTTTAAATAAATAAATCAATTTCATTTAATTACTTATGAAAACATGAAAGGCAAAAAAAATTTTAAAAAGGTTCAACAATTTTGTTATCCTTGCGAGAAAAATATTATACGATGTGAATAAGTAATAAGAAAGAAAAAATGCCTGAAATTATATTGATCAAGAATGCAGCTAAAAGGTGTTCAGAGAACAAATTGATTTTTTTGTATCAAAACATATCCTGTTTCAAGGTCAAAACATAGAACATTAAATATTTAAATATTAAATGAATTATCCTTTTTACAATCGTATACAATCTTATTGTACGAGGATCTCTATTAAACTCGAAAAAAGGAGTATCTCAAAGACTGGAAACAAAGGTGTTATGACGTAATAAAACTTCATTCTTTTTTCTGTATGGATTCTGTAACATCAGACATTTGGTAAATTGCTATTTTTTGCCCCTGAAATAGGATATCTTTTTACTGAAAAAGATATCATTTCAGCAGGTCTTAACAGAGTACCTGGTAAATGGAATGACTGACTATTTTTATTTTTACTACAGCACATCGATTAAAAATGTATCTCGCAATAATAATAATACAAATGTCTTTCGTTAAAAATAATTATTCCTTTTTTAATTTCTCTAATTATTTCAATACTATTTCGAGAGAAAATATAAATTATATTTGAAATTTGAATTTATACTAATACGAATATACGAAATTAAAAGTTGAGGGTAACTTTATTTTTAAAGTAATGTGTGTGGTGTCAAAACAAAGTTGATTTCTATTTATAAGCTCGTATTTCCACTAATAGTGTAAATTCAATCTTTGTTTTAAAAATAAAACCTAAAGAATTAAATAGTTAAAAAGAAAGAAAAAAATTGGAAAATGAACAGAATTTCATGACTAATTATTTTTACATTTCATCATTTTACATCATTATGTCTTGAAGAATTGGTATAAGATATAAAATGAATGAGAAGAATGGAAGAATAGGCCCTATCCCCTTGATTTAGACTTACCGACATTTAAATACTAATAAACATCTGTATACTTTAGCAATCAATGGAATTCTATAGACGTGTTGACAGTAAGAACTTTTGATTGAAAATTTCAATAATTTGTGTATTCTAGTTCCCTTTTAAAGTTTAAATCAAACTTTATATTACATGTTACGTGGAGAATTACAAATCGCTTTAACTGAAAAAGATGTTGCTTTTCTCTTTAGGTTGGTACACATAAAACTACAAAAACCTTCCAGCATTTATTATTTCAATATATATTCTGTATTAAAATATTCAGCTACTGCCATTTAAAAAAAACCTTTTTACAGATTATTTTTTATAAATGTATGATGAATCGCTGGCGAATGATGTCAAACGTTTCAGGGTTCTTGGTCTGGCAGGTTTCAAAGGAAATACCATACATTTACAATAAGTCAGTCTTAGTCAGGTACTAATCTGTTTGTTAGTGTCAATCGCATTATTTCCTTATCCTTCCTTTTTATTTAATTGACACGCTGGGATAAGATCATTCCGACCTCAACGGATACAATTTATTTCACTATATACATGTCCACTTTGGATCACACATCAACCACATCTCGTAATAAAAATACTACGAGTACTTAATAGAAATGCATTCGACTCAGTTGTATGATCAAATGTTTGAATCAAAATTTGAGGCAATGCATAATGTTGGATTGACCCCGAGTTCTGATTCAGGGTCTGAACTTGACAAAAGGTAGACCAAATGGGGTTAAAATATTTATTATTATATAACAATACAGATATGTTCAAAGTTTATTCTGTTAAATTGTCATCCTCTAAATAAAATGAAATTTTTGTTATACAAATTTTTTACTTAGTTCTGACTGCAAATGTTTGTGACATTAAAAGCCAACTATTTTAAAATTTGCGAGAAAAAACAGCAACTTTTATAGCGCTTGAAAGAATAGTTGCCTTTATTCATGCAATATTCCTTTTCTTAGACTCCTTATATAAAGTATTTTTTCCATAAAATAGATTCTATTTTTATCGGAGGACTTTAGAGTAAACCGTTTCTGATGAAATTTGAATCTCCTTCAATGTCCGAGCTTCAACAGGATTCAAAAAACTGTATCGGATTTCAAAACTCCTCCGAAAGTCCTTTAGGAATATCCCCGTAATTCCAAACTCAACAAGCTGAGTAGTCGGAAACTTCTTATTTGTCCAAAACAAACAATAGCCAAAAATACAGTTTATATATATATATATATATATATATATATATATATATATATATATATATATATATAACACGATAGTGGATAGTTTGAAAACCGAAAAAAATCATTGTTTGATATAATTACAAGTTTACAGCATTTTTAAATAAATGTTAGAATTAATAAGAATCCAGCAGACTTCATTTATGTGTTGTTTTATGAATATCGCAATCGTTTTTTATTTTTCACGATCGATTTTTGCTGACACTAGATTTATAAGAACATCAGATATCAGAAACTTACTTACTGTCTTTTGTTCATTTTATTTTACAAGCTATGAATCATGGGACTGTAGTTCGTTGATTTTTAGAAACAACTAAAACAAATTTATCTTTATTATAATGTCTTTCAAGTCTTATTTCTTGTATCTTTTCCTTCATGCTCGAAATAAAAATTTGCGTGGTGACTAAAGGTTAATATCTTTTTAAATAGTTTTCTCTCTAGTAAACAGTGTTTTGTATTCTGTTTTTATTGCAGAGAAATTCTCTTAATCTTCTCCCGCCTACCCTCTAATAATGGATAATATCTCCCTTCTAACTTACATAAAAACTGTTGACCTTGAGCAATGGAGTGAATGGCAGATACACTGCAGAGCCTGAAAAATTGGTATAGCAGGTCGAATGCAAATAATTGAGAGAATTCAACCAATCAGAGTAACACGATGCGGTTGACAATGCATATATAAGACAAAGGACGTCTAAAGAAGCTATTACAGTCTTGCTGTTATAATGGCAGGTTATAAAGATTTAAGCTATTTTTGACGGTGACTAATCTATGGCAGACGAGAGAGGGAGCACATCATTTCTGAAGTAGAGATGAAATTTGGATTTTCACGCCCGACCATTTCAAGGGTGTACCGCGAATATCATGTTTCCTGTAAAACTTCAAATCTCCAGCATCGGTGCGGCTTGAAAAATTCCTTAATAGATTCGGAATAATCGATGCCTGAAAAGAATAGTTACACGAGATAGATGCTCAAAATTTCCTCAGATTGCTGATGATTTGAATGCAGGCCCATTAACAAGTGTCAGTGTTCGCACTATGCAACGTAACCTAATTGATATAGGATTTTGCAATCGCAAACCGTGTCGTGCACCATTGGTGACACAGCGGCATAAAGATCTGCTCCTTGCCTGGAGTCTCCAACGACGCTATTGGACTCTGAATGGTTAGAAAAACGTTGTCTTGTCTGAGGAGTCACGTTTCGAAGTGTATTGGGTGGATGTGTACGGGTACGGAGAAAACTCTATGAATCTATGGATTTCTCATGCCCACAGGGAAATATTCAAGCTCATGAAGACTCTGTGGGGGTAAAAAGCACGAGAAGTTGATATTAAATGGGACCGTCGATGTGTGTAGACTTCAGCATGACGAATAAAGTCCCTTTTTTATCAAATGCATATAAAAACGAATTAGTACACAGTTCAATGAAAGTGAAATCGATAAATTCAAAGATAATGAAAGGTAGTTAAATTGAGTGTGTTTTAAGATTTTGTAAATGGGAAATTTTTTCTTATTACAGTTAAATAAAATCAATTTTAGTTCTTTGAAATCTTAAGGTAGTCCTTTTTTGTATTTACATTATCGCAAGATAGGAAATATTTTCTTTGTTAAATCTTTTCTCTTTTGGACGTAAAAATGCTTTATATTGATTTCCCTTGTCATTTTTTTAACAATTAGACTAAATTAATTAAATTTTGAACATAACGGATGGCATTTTGAACATAAATTAATGGAGATAATCTTCAAATGGATGATTATCTCCGTTAATTTATGCAAATTTGACTGAAAATACAAAAACCGTTCTTTCTCACAGCAATTAAAAAATTCCAGAAGATTTTATTATTAAAATAGAACTAATTACAATTGTTGTTTGAATGTTTAAATTTAGACTTTTGAAAATGGTAATTAAATATTTAATCTGGATTTTTATAAATATTCTTAAACCCTTTACTGCCTGAATTAATAAAGCGTTGAAAAAAACTATCAATAAAAACATATTAAAAGAACAAAAAATGAAACATTTTTAAATTTTGATTTTTTAATGAGCCACATTGTCTCGTACGCACTGAGACCAAAGCCATTGCAGCTGAAAAGCGGAAAAATTATTATCCGTCAAAAAAGACGAGAATCTATAAATTCTATGAAAATATTTTTTTTGTCAAAAAGGGCTTACGTTTTACTCTGTTATCGTTTTTTGAATCACTCGCGCTTCAATTCTGCTTTTTCACCCACTTCCACAAAAGCGCGATTATTTCGAAATGTCATAAAATCATAGATAATGTCTTGCATCGTATTACTGCTAAATATATAATTGGTGGATTAAAATAGTTTGAATAATTTTATAATACCTAATCTATATTAATAAAAATGTAACTCGAAATGCGTTGCTAAGCGCAAAACTAGAGAAGGGCTCGACCGATTCAGCTAATTTTTATTTTAATATTTTCGTTAAGACACGAGGATGGTTCTTATGGTGGGAAAAAAATGAAAAAATTGCGTGGAAAATAGTTAAAACGACACTTTTCTTACTTTCCCGCCAAAAATCTTCATTTCCTTCCCCCACACCGAGTAAGATAGCAGGAAGTAATAAATTATCATTTGTTTAGAAAGAAATGCGCGAAGTCAGTTGGTTTTCATTTCTAAATAACGGGATGTTTAAAAAAGAAAGAAAATAGTTACTTTTATTATTAGTCGGTATGAATATTTAATCTATGCCTGTTCGAAATAAAGTCTGGGCAGGGAAGAAAAAAAAATAACAAAGCGAGAAAAAAAACTTTTATAAAAAGTAAAGCAGTGAGGAAAAAAAGGAGAGAAAAAAAAAAAGAAATGAAAAGAAGGGTGTGTGCGTGTGTCACCATTATTTCCTTTGTGCGCTTCATTTTCCAAGCGGTTTTTAAGCTTTTGCATCTCTTAAAAACCAATTGTGTCTTTATTTGTTTGGTGTGTTTCCATTTATGAAAATTTGAATATCATTATTCTATAAAAACAGAATTTTAGACCTTTCTCTCCACCATTTAAGTAAAATATCAATTCCGGGACAATCATTGCTCGGATAGAAAGAGAAAGATGAGTTGTACAGTGAACAGATCATCTGAAGAAAATAGTAATAATTAATACTAAAAATGAATTATATGATTATCAAAATTTGTTTGGTTTAAAAATATTTTGGTGAAAAACCTGTTATGAGACACAGCTACATAAAATATTAGCGAGCATTAATACTGGCGAACCGACTGGTCGCCAAAGGCGGCTAGTTTGGAAATAAAAATGGATCAAAACTGTAATATCATACATGGGTCCATATGCGGTTTAACTGTGAACTAATAAATTATCTTCTACATATTTTTTCAAAAGAAAGTCCTTCATCTGGTCTGTCTGATAGCAACCTTTTTTCAGGTTCAGGAAGAGCTCAGCCGAATCCATGATTTTGTTACCTTAGGAAATTTGGATAATATATCTGAGTGTGTGGTTATACATTGAGGCTGGGAAAAGAGATGCATTTCATGATTAAAATGCTAATCATCCTTCAAGGGATTGAGGAATAGTTGCCATATCAGAGAGGCCTGTCTCATAAAATATCTGATATTATAAATTCTAAAACTACATTCCATTTATTTAACCAATTTGCTTCCAACCACGAATACACTCGTGGTTGGCAGGGTGTTAATTGCCAGCACGAATATACCCGTGATACTTTCAATATACAGGGTGTCCGAGAAGTCTTTGACACATTTTAAAAATTCGGTAAAAAAATAATAAACGAGATAGAAAGTAAAATTAAATTACATTTATTACCTCACATAGTGAAGTTTTTTTTATAACGTATCAATACACCTCGATGTGGGCTCCGGAATTTCGGGGGCTACGAGCAAATGACTGATGAATTCTATCGACGACACTTCTGTGTCGACCCAGGACACTCCCAGTTTCCAAAAACTTATTTTTCCATTCGATAATGCTGTTACGAGATGGAGGGTCTTTACCCGTATTTCGTACGGAAATTACGTTGAACTTGAGTCACAGATTTCGATTCGAAAAACCACATACCACAAAACGCGCGCTCACTTGGAGAAGTCATTTTCTAAATAACTCTTTCTAGCGTTTCAGTACCGCAATCTAACGGGCAGTTTTGCATTAAAAAAAACTTTACTATATGAGGTAATAAATGTAATTTAATTTTACTTTCTATTTCGTTTATTATTTTTTTACCGAATTTTTGAAATGTGTCAAAGACTTCTCGGACACCCTGTATTATAACGTACAACTTGTCAAACTTGCAAACTTTTTATGGCCACAAACATAAATATACAAATGTAAAAACTTGAAAAAAAAAGCTGCAAATAAATTTTTTAACAAACATCCTACTTTATTTTACCCATTCGTATTTATTTTGAAGAAATAAAATTTAGATAAACAATAACACTCAGAACAGAAATGGCAAAGGGAATAACCTCATACAATTTAGGCTTGCCAGCGAATGAGTTAAACCAACTTTCATATAATCTATTTTTAGAGATTGCTAACCCTAAAGAGAAAAATAAATTTCTTTTAATTAGTGTTGAATTTGAAATTTTTAATTAGTTAGCTTATATCAAGGTCCCTCTTTAAATAAACACTAGGACTATTTTGGGACGGATTTCGTAATTTTGAACCTCTGTCAGATGACGAGGACAGTACCTGGGTTGGAACCTCCCTCTATAAAATTTGACACTACTCCAGCGAGAGGACATTTGGACCTGGTGGATTTAAAGTTCAGACCCGCTTACTCATTGGTTCTTCAGTTGAATCAAATTTCGAACCTTGAACCCTTCAGTTCCAAAGCTGAGACCTTACTAACAGGACACCGAGGCCCTGAACTTGAAATGCATTATCTATTGGAACGAATTATAGGTTAATTTTACAATAAGAAATTGCATCCTTTGTTTAGTATTACTTAAAGAAACATTCCTATATTTTATGTGATGAAACAACTATAAATTATGATGAAATACACACAAACGTAACTGAATACGAAGTAAAAACTTCCAATTTATGAGAAATTTTATTTGCCTTAATGTCAGCTTCTTTCAATTAGGATAGTTTAATTATCATGACAGAGCATGATGTTGTTTTGGAAATGAGATAGCAAAATGTAGCGTCAACAAAAATCGTAGGCGAAAAGAAAATTTTATTATCTCCACAAGCATCTAAAAAAATTAGCTTTTAACAACACGTTGCCATTGCATTTACAAAAACTCTGATTTTTTAAAAAAATAAGGTACTGATTATAAGCAAACAAAACCTAGAAAAATGCCATTTTGAGCACTTGATGATATGAAATGAAATAAATAAAAATGTGATATTTTTTTAAATAATCAATGCGAGACAAAGTTGTTTTTTATGATCGTTTGCAATACTAAAGTAACTCATTCAATGAAACAATTAAAATTAATAAAAATATAATTTAACTTGCACGAGTACGTGGTGCTTGGTTGTTCAAGAAATTGTTTTCCCACATGATACATTAAAATATGCATAGAAGATTTCCTTTTACTCTTTGTTTATTATCGGCTATATAAATAAATTTTTGAACAATGGATCCATAAAATATAATCATTACGGAATTAAGTGACCTTATATAGACATCTCTTGAAAACCATGATCTTTAAAATGAAAGGTAATTTTTGTTATTAGATATATTTCAGTACTAGCTTTTAACCGCGACTTCGTCCGCGTGGAAATTTTGATGCGTATATGTGAGAACTGACAGTCTAATCACAATGTAAAATGTTATCCAAACCGTATGCATGCATAAATTTTCAACGTCAATAGGAGCAAAGCAAAGACGTACATTTTTCGTGCCAGTTGGCGTAACGCAATGCAGATTAGAAACTTTTAATTTCAATTCATCTGTTTCATTTTTATTCAAAAGCATTTCTGAAGGAATCGAAAGATTTATAACTTAATAATATTTAATTTTAAATTTATCATACACTGCGAAAAGAAATATAACCGTTTGAAATAAGCGGTCGAAAACATGTTTCGTCTAATCTCAAGCGTGGGGGAAAAACTACTTAAAATATATGTACTTAAAGCTATAAGGGTACTTTTCTCTTTGCCGGGCGCAAACGGACAATCACTAGAGAAATTTGAGAAAATCTGGTAGAATTCTACATTATTTGCTAACGGAAATATATCACTATAAGCATATATGAAATATATATATATATAACTAACACAAATACAATTTAATTACAAAAACGCATAATGGAACATTTTTAATATACAGTCATTTTTGACAAAAAAAATATATAGTTTGTCACCAAATTTTAGCGAAATGGCCGAATATGGCGAGAATGGCAGCAATAGCATTTCCAATCATAAAGTTTCGATGAACGTTGCAGCACATTAACGGAAACATAGAAAAAAAATGCAGTAATATGGAATGCACTCAAAAAAATTTAATCGAAAATAATGAAAATAGGCAAAAGGAATGCGTACAGCTGGGAAAAAAATCAAGAGAAATGAACAGGAAAGATCGAATTATTTAACCCAAGAACTGCATGAGAAAAAAATGAATACATCTTTTTTTACTATCTTCACTATTACAGATTGATGCTTTTCTTAATAAGAAATAGGAAAGAATAATTACTCGGTTTAACTAATTTTTCTTATGAGCAGGAAGCGATTTAAGAAATTTTATACATAAAAGTGAAATTTTATACATGTCCAGTGATGAAAATGTCTTTCTGTCGATAAATCTATGAAAGAACAAATAAATCCCAAAGAATTCCATTGCAATGTTAAGATAATGTTTGAATGAAAGACGGTTAAATAAAAACAAACAATTCAAAAACCTCGGTTAGATGTTTTCAGATTTTTTTATTTTCTGTTCTGATGAAATTTGTCAGCAGACGATTTTAAACAGAAATTATAGTTGAATACCGGAAATAGAAAAATAAAAACAAACTCCTCAAAACCCTCAGGCAGATGTTTTCAGATATTTTTTTCATTTTTTGGTGGAAAAGATAGTTTTTAATTAATAAAAAAATAACCACTCGATTAACCGGAATAAAAATTAGCCTATAGACTATAATCTATCTCTGTGCTAAATTTCATCCAATTACCTTCAGCCGTTCTGGCGTGATTGACGGACATCATCCATCCATCCATCCATCCAAACTTTCACATTTACAATAGTAGTATAGATTGTAGATATTATTACGAACAATGATCAAAATGCTAATTTTATTACAATTGTTATTATTGCATTTCTAACCATTTTGGAGAAATTTTTATTAAGATGCTTTCAATTTCATTTCAAACAGGTCGAATAAAAACAAACAAAAAAGAGGTGAGAGATAATTTTGTATAGTATTTTAACTTTGATATTTTGATTAAATCTTTATGAATAACTAATAATAATAAAAAATTCTACCGTATGAATTCAAGCTGCATGTTAACGAATACCTGCCGTGTTACACATTTTGAAATGCCGAAATCGATATGTATTAATCAGAATCAAGGCAGCTCATATTAAATTAGCACCCCGCGCTGACGAAACAAGATTTCACTATTCCTTAAATGACGCGGTTAATTTAGCTGGTTAGAGTTACTGTTTGAAGTGAATGGTACCGATTCGGAACAAAATTATAATTTAAGACAATTACATAATGACGTGAAATTTTCTTAAATCCTTAACGGGAATTAAAATTTTTTTTTTTAAAGTGGTTACATTTTTAAGCACCTTTGATCCTTAATGTGATATAATTGGATGCTAAAAACTGTTGTAGTAAAGTTGGAAAAATGCATACTTCAAAAAACAAAATGGTGCAATTTTTCTAAAAATAACCTATTAGTCATGACTTAATATCTATCAACATTTGAAATTTCATGTTTTACTGAAGAAAAGATTAAATAATATTTACGAAAAATATTTACGCGAAATTTAGCTTTAATACAATAAAAAAACTGCAAAGCTGAATTTTGGAAAACCATTCCCCCCCCCCCTTCAAACAAAGCAGAAAAATCCGTTTAAAAATATTAGTATGCTAAAATATGTAAAACGTTTTTACATTCCTATTCATTTAAAATACCTGTATTAGTATTAGTTGAATATTAATTATATCATTTATTACAGTATTCTGTAAATTCTGTAAGTTAGTTGTTTTGCCACGAATATTTTTTACTGTTTGGTGCAATTTTAATTAATGAATTCAAAATCGTTCGTGTTCCTAGTTGCAAATATACGTTCATATATCTACTCTTTTTATAATAGCTATATACACGAGGTTGTATTTTAATAACGGCTGAAAATTGTTAAAATCCTTATCTCCAAGTGAGAAAAAATCATATAGTTTTAAAAATTTCCATACAACTGCATTACTAATTTGCATCATTTGATTTTTTTGGGATGAGGTTTTTGGCGTCAACAAAAATCTGTAGGCGAAAAATAAAATTTTTAATTATCTGCACGAGTATCTCAAAAAATCTGGTTTTAATAACGTGTTTCCATCCCATTTACAAAAGCTCTGATTAAAAAAAGTTAATGACTACAGCAAATAAAACTTAGAAAATTGTCATTTTGAGCATGCGATTATGTGAAATGAAATAAATAGGAAATGTGATATTATTTTAAACAATCAATACGAGACAAAGCTTTTTGGATCGCTTGCAATACTAAAGTGACTCATTCGACGAAACAAGTGAAATGAATAAAAATATAATTTAACTTGCACTAGCACGTGGTGCTTCACTGTTCAAAAAATGATGTTCTAACATGGTACATTCAAATATGCATAGCAGATTTCATTTTAATCTTTTTTCATACTACTTTTTTAAAAATGCCTTTGCAGCAAAAAAAGTAATTTTTTAAAGAAAATTAAAGATTTTTTTATAAGTATGGACTTCAAAAATATCTCAAAAAAATGCTACTCATATTCTAAAAATAGGAATATTCTAAGGAAATCGAAATTTAAATTAAAAAACAAAATAAATTTAATGTAAATTTACAAACTTTCTTATGTATTCATTTTTAATGTTTTATTATAATATTTTATTTTTTATTTGGTTTAAAAAAGTATATTATATTAATCTCAAACAGTTAAATGAGTAATGTTGCCAGGCTGTCGAGTCTTAAATTTTGTTCTGATATTCACAATTTGTTCAAAATAAACTTTAGGAAACTAACGTAATTCGGATTTTAATAACTTATATAATTATTTCGTATTACATACAAATTTCATCTTTGTAAATATGAAGCAAATTCAAGATGATTAAAAGTGTGAAATAATGGTAATACTATAATTTACGAAGTAATTTGATTTTCTTAGAGATAATTACTGTTTTCATTTTTGAAATTCTTTATTATTCTTTTAATTAGAACATAATTTAATAAAATAGAATGTTGTTTGATTTAATCCTTTATGCTAGAAGTATGATAAATCTTTTTTTAAAATTTTATTAATATATGCTCGGATCATGGTTGAATTAACAAATCTGATTGTTGACATTTTTTTAAATTTCCCAGAAACGTTCCAGTTTCTCCGAAATGTTTTCTTGAACGAACATGGAATTACGACAAAATTTTCAAGCTCAAAATTATATATGAGATAAATAAATTTTTTTAGATGCATGTGTAAAAACTACAATGTAAAAAATGTTTGTGAACCGAAGAATAAAAGTGAAAAGTTTTGCGGTCGCCTGAAGAGGAAAGGTTAAGAAAACGCAAAAACGCTTATACATTATCAGCAGACATTTCCACATCAGCGCCCTCTTTATACCTTCTTTCGAACTTTTTAAAACGCTGCTAGTCACTGACTTCTTTTCTCAAATTGAAAAGTATCACTCAAATAATATTTTAACGGGGGGGGGGGAGTGTTTGAATTACGCCTACACCGATTACTACTCTCAGTCTTTTATTGATAAATAACTAACTAACTGTCACCCTTTTTAGATATTACTTTTTCCAAGATAGTGAACGAAAATAGCAAAGCATATAAGATACTCTATAATGCTCTGTAGTACCCTTCTCCTCCAATAACTGCGTTTTTGTTGATTTTCCTTCAACAGATTGATCAGTCTTCACGTTCTTTTACCGTGATAAGTTCGCATGAGAAGTCATATATCACCAGATATGCTGTTATTTTAAAATCTAATAATAAAGGCGCTTTTCAAGAATTATTGTTGTGTGTAGAGTGCGTAGTCAAAGAAAAATGAATAAAAACGAAGCCGTGGAAGTGTCTTATTTACTATGTAAAAGTATCTATCAGACGTGGATGTAATAAAATCTTGTATGTAATATTTTTAAAAACATTGATAAATTCAAAATTAGTTGATAGATATTTTACGTGTAACTCGAGAAGCTGATGCCGATTATATTAAATAAAGTTTCATTTCATTCAAATTTGTGAATATCTCAAAATATTCCATTTTAAAGTTTATTAGTAATCAAGTTATGAGCAATTTAAATCAAGATAATAATTTGGAGTTACTCTACAAGAAAATTTTTCCTTTATTTTGTTGCGCAAAAAAGCAATTCTCTATTATTTAAAATTTCTAAACTTTCGTTATTTTTTAGCTTTTTTAAAATATAATATTGTTAGCTTATATGCTTATTCTAAATGTCTAGTACAACTACAGATCTCCACCTTCAAATGCAAAACACCTATGCTGAATAAATAATTGGTAATGGATGATAGAATACTTTCATTGTCTGGATTCATACATCTATAACGCTAGAAGAATGCTATGAAGGAAATTTTTTTTTCAAATGATTTGTAAGAGTTAACAGTAAGAATAGAAAATAGAATAGACTATTAAAGAAAATGCATCGCAACTCTTTGAAAAGAAGGTAAGAAGGGAGTTTTTGATTCCAGTTTTTTAAAACTATATTTTGTTCAATTCAGAATTTCTACAGTATAATGAAAAAATCTGATTGACCAGACCGCCGTGACAGCAACACTGGCGGAAACTGTGGTTGAGTCCTTAGGGCTATCACCGGCCACGGTACAAGCCTTCCCTTGTGAAGTATGTTCCGCCCTCAATAGGAGGAGCCTAAACTCCCCCTCCCTTTTTTTGTGACGCATCAGGGAGGCAATCAACATACCGGAAGCTACTTTTCCTCAATTACGAGATGTGCCCGGGAGTGATGCTCACTTGAGTGAATTGGAATTTCACATTTTATTCCAATTCCTTTAAGAATTGTAATTAAATCTGAAGCGTAAAATTCATTGGAAACATCAGAATCAATTCACTTGATTTATTTAAACTAGACACACCTGCCATATGTATATACCATTGATTAAATGCAAATAGTGAAGGATTCCTGAAAAATATATTTCCTGAATCAATTAACAATTCACTGAAAAATAATATTATTGCCCGTCTTCACCATTTCATTTTAATACATTTCTTATTGTATCGACAACTTTATTAAGGAACTTAATCAGGCAGTGGAGGTCAGTAGGAGATTTTGCTCTAAATTTTAGAGAAATTAGTAATTTTTCCTTTTCAGGGAAACAGCACAATTCGAAGAGGCGATTGTAGAATGATTAGAGTCTCCACACTATTCCGAAATAATTCTGTTAATTTACTTGCTTATTAATTAATTTTTATTGGGTTGTTCGGAAAGTAATTTCGTTTTTTCCCGTCAGAGGACTTAATTACGTTTTTTCGAAACCAACTTCACACTTAAGCCGCATAACCATTATATGTCTTGAGAGCTGATATTGCAAGGCTTGTGTGTGAAAAAGTTCTATTAATTCTACGCAGTAGTTTTTGGTTGGTGCCCTTTTAAATATGGAGAGCAATAAGCAGCATTTTCGTCATATTTTACTTTTTTACTTCAGAAAAGGTAAAAATGCTGTCCAAGCGAGAAAAAAATTGACGGATGTGTATGGAGAAGGCGTGTTAACAGTACGCCAGTGCCAGAACTGGTTTGCGAAATTTCGATCCGGCAATTTTGATGTCGAAGATGCACCACGGTCTGGAAGGCCGGTCGAAGCTGACAAAGATGCGATAAAGGCATTAGTTGATGCAAATCGGCGAATAACCACACGAGAGATCGGTGAGAGATTAAATTTGTCGAATTCGACTGTTTATGGCCATTTGAAAGGCATGGGCTTAACCTCGAAGCTCGATGTGTGGGTGCCCCATGTCCTTACGGAGCGAAATTTGTGTCGTCGCGTTGACGCGTGTGATTCGCTCCTCAAACGTCAAGAAAATGATCCATTTTTGAAGCGGATTATTACTGGGGGCGAAAAATGGATTGTATACAACAATGTTAAACGCAAGAGGTCATGGAGCAGAAAAGATGAACCGGCTCAAAGCGTGTCAAAAGCCAACATTCACCAAAAAAAGGTGATGCTCTCCGTTTGGTGGGATGTCAAAAGAATCGGTTTTTTTTTTAGCTTTTGCCGGACAATACAACGATTAATTTAGAAGTCTATTGTCATCAACTGGACAAATTGAATGATTCACTTAAAGAGAAGAGGCCCGAATTAATCAACAGGAAGGGTGTAGTGTTCCACCAGGATAATGCGAGACCTCACACAAGTTTGGTCACTCGCCAAAAACTTTTACAGCTTGAATGGGACGTACTGCAACATCCACCATATTCTCCAGATCTGGCGCCTTCCGACTACTATTTGTTCCGGTCCCTGCAAAAATTTTTGGATGGCAAAACCTTTACCTCAAATGAAGATGTCAAAAACCACCTGAACCAGTTTTTTGCCAGCAAGGACCAAAACTTTTATGAGAGGGGAATTATGTTACTGCCAGAAAGATGGCAAAAGGTGTTGGACCAGAATGGCCAATATATAATTTAATAAAATATTTATTCATTATACGAAAACTGTCTTTCATGTTCCCCAAAAAAACGAAATGACTTTCCGAACAACCCAATAATTTTTAGAAGGAAATAGGGATTTGTTATATATACAAGAATTAAATTCGGAGCGGTTTTCATATCTACAGCATGTACCAAATTTCTCAGCCTGATACATAGAAATTATATTAATATATCATCACATGGGAGGCCTGCATTTCTATTCTTAATAGTATAGGGAACCAGCATTGTTAGAAGAGCTTTTGTGTAATAGCGACAGATATTTGTTTAACTAATGTTGTGGTGCTTCATCAGCCAGTTAACATCTACGATACTCAAATGTACTTTTGTATTGTGATTTTGTTATTCGACTACAGGGCTTAGCATCGCGGATTCGTACCGTGATCAGTCATTAAGTTATTTTTTTAAAAAAATCAGAGCTTTTGTAAATGCGATGGCACCACGTTATTAAAAACTGATATTTTTTTTTGGGTGCTCGCACAAATAATAAAATTTCAATTCACTGGTCACGCATTTTTGTTGACACCAAAAACTTCATCTTAAAAACAACATGTTTTGACATTATAAAAACTTGTTAAAAGTGGAACTCATGTATTTATTGATGTTAGAGAAAAAAATTGATAAAAATGATTAAGCTTTTTAAAAAATATTTTAAAATGAGCAAACTGGAAAGGAAACGCTAAATAAAGAACAAATAGATAAAATAGAGAATTCCAAGTACTTCGATTACTTGAGATAATTTTCATAACATGTTTCCCCTGACTGCTCGAAAACTATATTATAAAAATAACAAAACCAACGAAGCTGTTGGAATAATTATGTTTCTAACACTATTTACTATCATCAAAAGCTCTTAAATAGTCTTATTTCAAACTTTCGCTTTATGTTCTGGAGTTTACACTATTTCTTGACTCTTGCACGAAAAAAAAATTATTTTGTCAATGATGTGAAGGTGACAATTTTCGAATCTTACTTCAGTAATGAACTGAGGAATGATTTCACTTAAATCTTCTCACACACTTTCTAATGAAAGATAGCAAGCAATATAAAAAGAATAGTTTTTTTAAAAAATCAATTCCCACTTTGGATAATAGAATTTTTTTTAGCAAGTTAAGAAATTTTTTGTTTTAGTTACTTTTTGTTAAATAATTAAAACTGTTGCTCTCGTGTTCCGCTTTACAACGCAAGGAGGGGTGCAGTAGCTTCTGCGGGTATGGATCTCTGAGCAACCGAATAACGATCACCTATGACTCAGTACCTCCCAGTGGTATAACTCCCGGCTAGGAGAATTTTGCGACTAGGTTCGAACTCGCAGCACAAGGGATGCAAATCTAATGTCCTACCAATCAGGCTATCCCAACCTAACGATTGCAACTACTATAAAGAACTGCTATTAAGACGAAAAAATTAGTTTTTAATTAATGAATAAAAACATAATCAATATTCGAAAAAACTGTATTAACATCAAATGTCATCAACTATAAACTCTAAAAAATGTTTTAAAACTTGAGTGGATGGATAAAGATTATTTTATAAACGATTGAAAATTTGTACTATATATATACACGGAAGTGACAAAAGTCATGGGATAGCAATATGCAAATAAACAGATGGCAGTAGTATCGCAGCGAAAGAGTATAAATGCGCAGTTCGTTTTCCAGAGCTTTCATTTGTGTTCAAGTTATTCATGTGAACAGGTTTTTCGTGATTTATGGCGGCACGACGAGAATTTACAGACTTTGAGCGTGGAATGTTAGTTGGAGCTAAAAGCGTGGGTCATTCCATTGCGGATATCGTTAGTGAATTCAACATTTCGAGATCCACAGTATCAAGAGTATGCCGAGAGTATGAAATTTCAGGCATCCCATCCCATCATGGACAGCACAGTGGGCGACCACCTGCACTTAACGACCGAGACCGCCGACGTCTGTGTAGAATGGTCAATGTTAATAGACACGCAATACTTCGTTAAATAACTGCAGGAATCAATGTGGGACGTACGAGGGACGTGTCCGACAGGACTGTGTGGCGAAATTTGTCTTCCTTGGGCTATGACAGCAGAAGACCGACTCGAGTGCCTTTATTGACAGCACGACATCACCTGCAGCGACTTCCCTGGGCTCGTGAGCATATCGACTGGTCCCTAGACCAGTGTAAAACCGTGGCGTGGTCAGATGAGTCACGATTTCAGTTGTTACGAGCTGATGGTAGAGTTCAAGTGTGGCTCAGACCCCACGAAGTCATGGACCCAAACTGTCAGCAAGGCACTGTTCAAGCTGGTGGTGGCTGCATAATGGTGTGGGCTGTTTTTACATGGCATGGACTCGGTCCTCTGGTGCAACTGAACCGATCATTGACTGGAAATGGTTATGTTCAGCTGCTTGCAGATCACTTGCAGCCATTCATGGACTTCACGTACCCACACAACGATGGGATTTTTATGGATGACAATGCACCATGTCACCGGGCCAGGACTGATCGCGATTGGTTTGAAGAACATTCCGGACAATTCCAGTGCATGATCTGGCCACCTAGATCGCCTGATATGGATCCCATCGAGCATTTATGGCACATCATCGAAAGGTCCGTTCGTACCTAAATTCTTGCACCATCCACACTTTCACAATTATGGACGTCTATACAGACAGCATGGCTCAATATTCCTGCAGAGGACTTCCAACGACTTGTGGGCTCCATGACACGTCCAGTTGTTGAACTTCGCCGGGCAAAAGGAGGACCGACACGATATTAACAGTCATTTCCATGACTTTTGTCACTTCAGTGTATATATATTTAGCGAGAGTGTGAGCTAATAGTAAAAATTGAAAAAGAATTCGTTTTTACTCGCGTTTTTCCCAACCGAATGAAACATAATTTGTGACAGAGCTTTAATTACTATTTCAAAACCATACGCCAAATTTGATATATTCAAAGTCATTGCTCTTTTGAGTTATCCAGTTTACAAGTTTCTGAAAGTGCGAACCGGTAGACATTCAAGCCATTGTTCTATTTGGATCAAAATTTGATTGGTGCCTTTATTATACATGTTAAATTTGTATCCCCAGTGTTACTCTGTTTTGTGGTTATCTTGTTTAATTATATTTCAACAGAACGACAAAAAGAATTCCTCGTTTATTCAAATTTGACAGGAATCTACAAATTTCTTGTAAAAGAAACCGTACAACAAATTTCAGCCATTTAGCTCAAAGCTTTTTAGGTTATTTTTATCATAAAAGATTGCCAGCCATTATGAAAAGTTCTGTTTTTCGAACTCGAGAAGATATAAAACACGAAGATTTATTAAAATCTCTTTTATAAAAATCGAATTTTTTTCGGTCACAATACTTTCTGTATACTTTTTATATGAGAAAGTAAAAATTTAAAATCAAAGAAAACAATCATTTTCTTGAGCATCAAAAATTTTGTTTGAAAGATGCAAACATATCACGGAAAAGTTTTGGCATTTAAAAGGACTCCAAACTAATTTTTCATTTTTTTGAAATTAGAAATCTCATTATCCTGCACCTTTACGCAAAATGTAGCATAATATAGCAATAAACATTTTAATTTGTGCAATTACGACTGAAGACATCCAGTATGGTTTTAATTTGTTTTTCATCCCTGGTAACATTAAATATAATTGGTTGATGACATTCAGTTCTCATTAAACCAATTAATATTCTTGCCGTTTGCATTAGTTTAGAAAAGAGATAAAAAGACAACGTAGCGAGGCTAAAATTATGCATAATTATGGATTTCATTATTTACAACGCCATCTATATGCACAGTAAGTGCCTTATTAAAATAAGAAAAATCATTTCAAGTCTCAGTTACCTTCGATTTTCTATTTCTTTCTCTATTTCTAGTATGTGAAATAAATATGGAGAGAAGAATTTATAATTATAAAAGCAGTAATTCGAAAATTTTTGATAAATTTCAAGTCTTATTCTCCTTAAATAAGAAATAATATTTTGTTTTACCTTCTTGTATAACGAAGCTGCAAACTAAGCAAACATCAAAATACGAAAATCGTCAAAGCTTGACTGATATTCTGAAGTATCGCGACATCTTGGATCTCCCTAAAGTTGTCCAACCAAGATATTTCAAGTCCACTTTGCACTAGACAGATGTAATTTTATCCGTGATCTTTATATGAATCTTTATCACATTTTGAACTAAATTCATACTCAGAAAGTTCGTTTTGAGTCAATTTAATGGAAATTTGTGTCGCTTCTGTAGAAACCGCGATAACTATTTAAAAAATTAAAGATAAATGAATAAAACTTGGTGCACAGCTTTAACACATGAAGTGCAGATACGTTTCGAGTTTTGAATGAACTCCAATGATTGAAGGCAATTAATCTGAACCTTTCAATGTATAAAAGCCTCATAATTCAAAGCTACAACTGCTTAATATAATCTGACATTTGATTTTGTTACTAAAATTGTAGTTCTGCATATTTTGATTTTAAAAAATTATGACGAAAAATAAAAATATGAGTCTTGGGGAGTCTTGAGTTCTGTGAGATTCTTGGAGGAAAATGACCTCTCTTGGCTTTACTAACTTTACAATTCTGTTAGAGGAATAGAGGGTATTACCTTTATAAAAGACTACGCGAGAAGGTTTTGAAAAGGCCACTTCCGCTCAATGGAATTATAGCTGCGTATTAGTTGTCTATCTAAATGAAAGGTTATTGACTCAAAAATGCATTCCAAGTTTAGCTATAAGTGTCTCGATTAATTAAGATATTAAAAATATGCATAAATCAATGGAAAAGGGATACTCCATCTATGATCTTAAACAAAAATATGAGCTTTTGCAATGATTGTTCGCAAAAATCACCTTGACTCTTTCCTCTGAGTGTCCTCGTGGAAGGCATTTCATTTAAATTTCAACCTCATTATCAAAGGTTTTAAACAATATTACATGTCACGTATCAGCTTTTTTATTTGTCTATACATGCTAAATTATTGAATGTCTGCATCTTTTCGCCACAGCGATATATATTCTTTAAATATAGAACGATCCTGCCATCTTTCTTAATATCTTTTGAAGATTTTGCTTTTATGTAATGCTAAAAAATATATTGCTTAAAATCGAAATAAGATCTTCCTTCAACTTGAAATGCAACTTCATGTTAACACAGAATAATTTGTGTAAAATTTTCAAACATGTTAAAATAATTGAGAATATTGTTTTTATAATTTCATATAAGGGGGGGATAAACAGAATTCTTGTTACGAAAACTCTTGTTGATGTATTTCCTCCGAAATGTGACATAAAATGGTAGCTTTAATGTAAGCTGGTATATCATTTTTCATACTAAGTATTACTAATTCCTTTTATCACTGAAAAATTGCACTCATATCACTAAATAATATTGTTTCAAATTTGTCTTCGAGGTATTGCATGTAATTCAAAGTATTATAATAACATTGAAGATGTGTAATCTCTTGCCTCAATAAGAATTTACTTCCATTGAATGAACTGAAATACAATTCATATCGTGCACTCGAAAAATTATATAAAAAAAGAGTACTTAATTAAAAAATGTATTTTTAATTTTCCTTCGAATTTAATTTTTTCGAATAATGTTGCTCTTATTGCTACTTATGGCACTTGCCATGTACAAGCTCCGCTGAAACATCAGCAGATTTTAAGCGTAAATATGCCTCTCTTCTTTCAAGTAGCGCCAACTAGGGCCAAGATTGCGACTTTAGCTACACACTCATCAAAGTCACCTGCTCAGTTCCTTTTTACAGGAGGGGAGGGCACAGTCACACATCTCACAGATAGCACACAGAACAACCATGCCCGAACAGAGACTCGCACCCGGGATTCCCAGAACACGAGAACGACGCTCTACCTCTTTGCCAGAAAGCCGGTTCGAATAATGTATGAATATGCCCAGAATAAAGTAAAATCCATAAATTTTGACCTTGAATTGATGTACTTTTGTATATTTATCATAATTCAAACAAACAAAAAGGTGAGTTTTTCTATGGTTTTGTTATTTCCTTCACTCAACAGGAATGAAATGCCTTATTTGATTGGTATACCGAAATTATAAATTTCCTTCGCGCTTTGCTTGTAAAAGTGGAATTACCTGTCATCAACATGCATGGGAACAAAAAAAATTTGAAATGCGACAATCCAATCTAGCAGGTTGAAATCTAACCCATAATCTACAATCATATACTCAATGTCAGGTTCATATACCAAGTCCATAACATAATAATTATTAATTAATTATACGATATTTCTGAATATCTAATTTTTGTATTATGCGTACACAATGGATTATACACCTAAAAAGTTAAAGGAAATTCGAAACTTTGTTTATCCATTTAAAAGTTAGTTTTCAGTTGGTCCTCGAGACATATAACACCATTTCCTAATGACATGACAAGTCAAATACAAAAATATCTCATTTCAAGAAGAACATAAACAAATCTGAGAGAAAGCACATCGCCTGTTTACTTTGATATACAGATAGTTGATATTATAGAGTGATCATAATTGATTTCGATAAAGAAAATGCAATATATCCTACGCAAAATTTCAATTTCGAAATATGCTTTATATATTTAGTCAAAGCAAATAACACTACGTTACATGGGAACTCAACATAAAAGGGATCTAAACAAATATTGAATAAAAAAAAGAAAATGTTTAGAAAAGCACCATTTCAGAATGTTTTTCACCAGAGCAATTTTAAGCCTCTAGTCCATCCACTTTTCGCCGAAAACGTTCACTCACAATTTAGTTCTATATCGCGCCTCTTATTTTCAATAGATGAAAAAAGTCCCTTTTCGACGAAGAATCGCTGTTTATATGTTGACAGATGAAAACAACACGAAAAACCGCCGCTTCTTTCGCATCAAGGCGTCGACTCGCATTCCTTGTTGGGATGAAATGAAATCGTTCGCGACTTTCAATTTCACGACTGCAGTTCGCGGAGGTGGGGTTTTGTTCATTTGAAAAGTAGGAATGCATTTTTCTTTTTTTCCGCATCTCTTTTCCGCTTAGAAGAGCACTTTTTATTCTTCAGAACGACTTTGAACCTCTAATTATAAACGACTTTCTTGTTTTCAGATGCGAATTTAATTGCTGCAGTTATAAAAGTGATCATAAAAACTTCATTTTTAGAGATTTATAAGAATAAATAAACAGAATTCTTTTTACTCCTATATTCTCAGGATAGAACTAGAGTTATGAAGAAAAATGAGTGTGTTTTCGGGATAAAACTTCTTTCTGTTGCTTTTCTTTTTCCATAATCTTCCAATTTGTTAAAAAGGTCATAACACAATTGTTTAAATCTTATCAAATCTCGATTATTTTATTCAAAAAAAAGACGAGTAAAGAGATAATACAGGATTTAAGCGTCAAATACTTATTTTGAAGAATGGATCCCACGGAGATTTTGGACTCGCAGTTTTGAACCTCCAGACATTACAAATGATAAATGTATTGAGACAGCTTTGAAATCCCTGGGAAAATTAAAATGCAATTTGAAGGTGATTAGAGTTATATTGGCGTCTAACAATAAAATAATAACAATATATTGAGAGAAAGAGAGAAAATAAAAATTAAGGCAGAATTTCTACTTAGGTGTTATCGCTAAAGATAAAATTATCGATTTGGTAAAGCTAAAGTTAGGCTTTATAAACTATACTAAATATGAATACTAAAAGTAGGCTTTGTTTGAGTCGACGAGGTCTCTTTGGGTTTCTTGGAAGCTTGGGGTCGTGTGTTTCAATTTCTTGAATAGAGATTTTGTCGATTCTATCCAATTTGTGTTAGAATCTTTTCTTATAATTTTGAGTATTCGAATTCTTTGATCCAAACTTCCATATAGATAGGCAATGCTAATATGAATTTCGACTGATCACATTCAAAAATCTTGGTTATAGCGCTTGGTGAAATCTATTTAAATACACAAGGATAGACAGAGAATCTTCAGTATAATAAAATTTCTATTTTTAATTCTTTCAGCCCATTTTATCAGATTACAGAAAATGAAAAGAGTTTAACTGTAAAGAGCTCATCGATAATATTGTTTCTAAAAACTTTTTCGTGTTTCAAAATTTGGGTAAAATTTAAGAATAAATGCTAACTTTCTGCATTTTATCTTGTCCATAGCATTTTGGAAATAAACGTTTGAATCGCTGGATTTACAGTGATCATTGAACTTGATTGTAACAGTATTTCAGAGAGGAGTTCTACAGTTTTTTTTTTACCATTTCCATTCATTTTCAATATACTCTTTGTTTTTTTGGTAAATATTAATGCTGCATTTTTTCATGGTGTAAACACACAGGTACACTCTTTTGTATCATGAATTTTCTACATAAATACAAATGATTAGATGAAATTTACTACGTTTCTGGAAAACGTATCTTATTTAAAATCTGACATTATATATATTTATTGATTCTCTTTTCAGAATTTATTGACATTTGAAGTGTTTTAAAAGAATTTCTAATTGTATATCGTTTCAAAGCTACAAATTAAAATTTGCAAACAATTCAAATATTTTCATAGATGAAATAAAAAAAATCTTGATCATCATTGAATTGAGAGTATTACTTTCAAAAATTGAAAAAAATCATATTTATTTTTTCTTTTCCTTTTCTCTCCTTAATTTCCAACGGAACTATCTGACAAATCTGGAAAAAACAAAAATTTTGCTTTTAACCGTGAAGAGAATGATATTCAGAATGCTAGAAAGTTTATTTTTAAAAAAAAACTGATTGATCTTTTATAAAACTAAAATCAAAAAATATTTTCTTTGATATCAACTTACATACATAGGAAGAAAAAAATTTGAAAATTTCTTATAGAATTGAACATGACAATTTTTCGATTAATATACATAAATTTCTTCGGGTAAAAATGTATATAGAGACTTTTATATTTCTGATTATATTTCTCTCTTTCCTAATTCGAAATAAATAAAATAAGTCTCTATTCTTTGTTTTTGCCCCAAATTAAAATATCAGCAATATTCTTCATTTGATT
Source organism: Argiope argentata (assembly GCA_026289955.1). Classification (NCBI taxonomy): domain Eukaryota; kingdom Metazoa; phylum Arthropoda; class Arachnida; order Araneae; family Araneidae; genus Argiope; species Argiope argentata. The sequence goes on along the minus strand of JAOUZG010027273.1, from coordinate 3,033,088 downwards.
GTTCTCCCCTTAACCAAATAGAAGTCTATAATATGCGGCGAAAATACCTATTTGTCTGTGCTATGCTATTACAAGTTCCCGATTGGTATGTATGAATGAATTGGCATGGTTCATTCTTTAGATTTTGTAATTTTGATGTAGTTTGATGATAATTAACTGCGATAGTAAGTGAAAGCAATTACTAGGAAGAGTGGAGCACAAGAATTGAGAATTTGTGTCATTTAATTTTATTGTGACACAGAAAATTAATTTATGATTTAATAAATGACTCCCTTTAGCTGCTGCATTTGTTTCGGCATTTTAAGTAAATCTATATTTTTAATTCAAGAAGTATTTTTCTTCTATTCTAACATTTTCAGCCTTTGGAAACTGTTTTGAAGACAAAGAAACATTAATGAACGTAAGATAATGTGCTTAAAACGTAGAAATGCATTAAAATATATATATTAGCAGCATTAGACACTAATAACATTATATATTCTTCATATCGCGATAAACACAAACATAATTCTTAAAATTGTTGAATTTAAGAAAATGCATGAAATTTAATAGTAATGTTTCTGTTATGAATAACATTCATTTTTGCAAATTTTTATTAATAATAATTTTTATTCAAATTAAAGAGTGGAATGTTCCATCCGGACACAATCGGATGTAATATTTAACAATCAAGAGACTCCCTTTATTATTTAAAATAACTTAATGTAAATTTTCCAATTCTATACGAAATAATTCAAAATCAAACAAAAATCAGTTATTCAAACTTAAAAAAGCTTTTCTTTGAAATTTATCCTTAGTATCTGAATTAATAGGATATTTACACCTTTTTAAGAGAGCATTTCATCAGATGTAAAATAATACAATGGATTACTTTGGAAACAAATTATTTCCTAGGAAAAAAATAACAAATCCATGGGCTTGCTATGTGAAAGGATTTCGTAGATCCAAGTGTGATCTAACTTCCTATCCAGTGGTCTTTGGAAACAATCTTTCAAGCTTTAGGGTTGTTTCTTCCTCTACTTTACTCGAAGATTATTATTCTAAATTGCAGGACTGTAAACTATGTATCGCAGTTCATTCAGTTTGCTGGTGAAGAATACAGATGATAATGTAAAGATGAGGAAAAAATTCACCAAATAGTTATATCATTCTAAAAACTTTTAAAGTACTGAAATAACAAAAACGAAGAAATAAAAGGTACAAATCGTTATGTTTTTGAAGCTCGTATACCGTAAAATGTCGAACCAAATGAAAATTTTAGTTCAAAAACTATTTTAAAAAGAACACGCCTTCCATTTTTAAACTTAGAAACTTATTTGTTTTCCCAAATATGTTTGCATGTTATATTGATTATATTTATAATTGAAGATACTTTTAAATATATTTCATTTTAACATATTGCACTGTGTCTTTGAATCCATGCATGTAGAATAAATTGCAACTTCACTTCGTTAATGCTGTTCTGACTTATGCGTTATTCTTTTCGTGAGTTGTATGTTTTTAATGTTATTGAACTTGCTTTATTGATATGGAAAATATTTATTGATTCATTGATTATTGCTTTTTTTAATTCTACGTCCTTTCTAAGATGTTTTATTTTGTCTTCCAAATATGCTCTATCCTCGGTATACAGCAAAGTAAACAAATCAAATGAAAAAGGAACTTAGATAATGAGTTCAATTTATTTTAAAATACCATCTCTGTAACAGTAAATTGTACATATTAATATTATCACGTAAATTAAATTTTAAAAACACATGGTCTGATACATTGGGCCTACGGTAAACAAAATCCAGTAAGACTAAGAACGTGTAAGATGCTTTATTCTCTATGAATCACGATAAGCAGGTAATGAAACATGGAGCCGGAATGTTCATTAGAAGAGCATTTGCAATAAGCAGCCTCGAACAAGCCTAAAAGAAGCATTAAACAATTGTAACGGCTTAAAGAGCTGAGAAATAAATAACTGGAGAGAGGCTTTGTTTAATTACTCACATTTTTCGAAATATCCATCACTCTCGACCATTCATTTGAACTGAACTCCATTACTGACTCACTACTCACTCAATGCAAAACTGAATACTCTTTAACTTCTAGAGTTATCTATTGGCTTTTTAAAGTCTCCTTGGCAAGGTAATGAATGTTCTAGAAGAGTATTGTGTCTTCGTTCTTAATCGTTTGATTGTCGAAATTCCAGCAATTTCAGGGCATTTTGATTTTTTGTTAAAGCCGAGGTAAGTGTTCTAAAACTTAGGATCCATTCGAGCTCTCTGTAAAACTTCTCTCCTCACCTGCAGGCTTTCTTTGCTGCGAAACATTACATATTCGTAACAATAGCGTTTGAAAACATTTTGGTGAGTTTACTTTGAAAGTAATTTAATGTGAGGAATAAGTTGAAAGACGCTTTATTCCAGGAATACTGCAGAAAATAGACATATGTTGTCAAAATGCAGCTAATATATACACAAATAGGTATTTATGTGTATACAATACAAACAGGTTGTGACGACGAGATTATTATGTAATTCTTTAATTATATAATAATAGCATTTCCAATAATACTCAGATTAAAACTTGATCCCTACGAGCTTAGATCCAGAAATGAGAATTTTACACGTTTATGTTCTTTCGATTAATATACAGTTCCACATATTGTGATGTCACATCTAACTCTTTAGAATAATCTATCGCGTTTCCTAAGAGAAATAAAGTCATAATTCTTGAATTTTCTAGAATCTCAAATTCGTCCCCAAATTCGCCAAAGGATACTTAGTTACAATCAATGATTTGGCATCCATAAAGAGTCTCAATAAGTCCCTCTTCCCTAACATTAAGATTAATTTGGCAGAAAATCGGTATCAAAGAATTGTAAGACTGAATGGGTTATTCAAAAAGAAGGAAAGCATTTAAATATATCTCTAATAAACAAAAATAGACTAAGACATACTCTATATATATTTGATTAAAGGAAAGTTTTTTATGTAATATATATATATGTGTGTGCGTGCACATAAAACACTTTTTATACGATAGCCTTCGGATTTTAAGTTCATTTCTTGAGGCACATTAAATAACTGGCCCTTGGTTATTGCCCTCACTGTTGTGCAATACGATTCTGTAGACATTGATAAGTCGCAGACGTAGGTGGTGCATACAAGCTGTTTTTTATGAGCCATACACATATCCTAGGACAAATATCCTTCCCTAGCACTAATTTCGAAAGAATACGTAAATATTTTTATCTAACGTGTGCAAATGGGTATTTTTTCCTTTTGCCTCTGGATCCATCTTCCATGAATTATTTGTGCCAACAGTAAGTCTCTTCTGTTTATCATGCAGTGGATTTTTGTTGAACTTTGAATGAAAGGCTTGCTATACTATATCTTTGGATATACTCTTTCCATAAGCATATGCAAAGATAACTTACAAAACACATTTTCCAGAGGCATCGGAATTTTTACGAAAACAAAAAACAGCAACGCCTTTTTCGAGAATATTCGAAGCACATAACACAAATTCGAACTTTTTTTAATTGTTTGTTTTCATCTCTATATTTACCGTCCATCAAATATTTTAAACCCTCTCCATTTTTTTAATAATCTTATTTATATATATTGACATGTTTATTTCTATCATGTGAGAACATGATAAGGATGCAAACCAGAAAGGCTGGAATATTTTTTTAATTTTGCTTAGCATTACAAAAGTAGCTACAATTATTATATAGAAGTCATGGATCGTGCAACCAATTTCACATCTCTGGTACATTAACAAACGAATAAAAAACGATTATAAAAAACATAATTGCAATAATAAGACAATATAAAGTGTATCATAATAAAAGTGTAATACGTGTGACTAAATAAAATATTTTTAAAGAAATTGCAAAGTTATCCTGCTTAACAATCTGTTGATATATCATTCCATCTATAAGGTGTTCATATTTTAAGCTATGTTAATTGTTGTTACAGACTGTTAAGTCAGTGTATATATTTGGTTACAGAATCAATTCTCATTCACGGTCATCGCGATAAAATTTTCCCAATTGTCATATATAGTGAACTCTATAACTTAGCCAACTAATTATCAAGAATTACTTTTGAATCAGTGTCAGAATGCTGTTGTCGATTTATATTTTTGTTACCCCGGGCTTATAACAATATGCTACAAATATTTAAAACTTAAAGCCTAAATATAATTTTAAACTCTCTAATTAGGTATAATTACAAGCAATGGACAACAACTGTCGTTAATGATGGATTAGTTGTTGCCTCCATATGGCAATTTTGCTCACTGATTAGAGTTTCTTCTAATATCAGGAAACCTCTTAATAGTCGATAATAATTCTTAACCATATTATTAGTCTTAAATTAGTATGTCAGAATAAAGCTTTTAACTTTCGAAAACACACACAAAAAATAAATAGTAAAATGAAATCTATGCATATTTCAATGTATTATATCAGAACATAATTTTTTAACGTTTAAGCACCACGTGCTCGTGCAAGTTAAATTATATTTTTATTCATTTTAATTGTTTCATTAAATGAGTCACTTTACTACTACGAACGATCCCAAAAAACTTGTCACGCATTTATTGTTTAAAAAATTTCCTATTTATTTCATTTCACATAACCACAGCTCAGAATGATATTTTTCTAGGTTTTATTTGCTGGAGTCATTAACTTATTTTTTTTAAATTTTGAGCTTTTGTAAATGCAATGGCAACACGTTATTAAAAGCTAATATTTTTTTAGATGCTCGTGCAGATAATAAAATTTTTATTTTTCGCCTACCGACTTTTGTTGACTTCAAAAAAACCAAATCTGGTTCCCAAATCCTGTGCTGACATGATAAAAGTTATTAATGAATGGAAGTTTTTGAAACTATATGCCTTTTTCTCACTTGAAATTAGGATTTGAACAATTGTCAGCCATTATTAAAATACAACCTCATGTATATAACTATTATAAGAAGAGTAGATATATGAATGTATAAATGCATTAGGAATACGAACAATTTTTGATTTATTAATTAAAATTGTACCAAACAGTAAAGAATATGCTTGTCAAAACAATTAACTTACGTCCAACAATACTATAATAAATGATATAATTAATAATTAATTCTTATACAGGATTTTAAATGAATACGAATATACACAATTTTAACATATTTTACTTTACGAATTTTTGTATATGAATTCTTCTGCTTTGTGTGAAGGGGGGGGATGTTTTTCCAAAATTCAGCTTTGCAGTTTTTTTTATTGTATTAAAGCTAAATTTCGCGTAAATATTTTTCGTAAATATGATTTAATCATTTCTTCAATAAAGTAGGAAATTTTAAATGTTGATAGATATTAACTTATAACTAATAAGTTATTTTAGAAAAATTGTACCGCTTTGTTCTTCGAGGTATGAATTTCTCTAACTTTCCTTCAACAGTTTTTAGCACACAATTACATCACATAAATGATCAGAGGTGCTTAAAAAGGCACGCACTTAAAAAAAATTTCTTTACTGCATGACATTAAAAACCTTGGCGGCGTCCTGGCACAGATGAAGCGCGCCTTCCTGTGATCTGGGCGTTCCGGTATCGAGTTCCGGTTAGGGCACGGTTGTTCTTCTGTGTTCCATCTGTGTGGTGTGTGAATATGCCCCTCTTGTAAAATAGGGCTGTGGATGTGAATATGACGAGTGTATAGCTAAGTCGTAATCTTGGTGTTACTTTCAAAAACGAGAGACCCTCATTCGGCTTAAAATCGCTGACGACAGTCAGCGCACTTCTCCATGGCAAGTGCCATTAGTAACATCAATAACAAAATGAAACTTTAAATATAATAATAAACCGCATTCAGTAGTATACTTTTAATTTAAAAAATTTAAAAGTTATTAAAAGCCTTCAGCATACTAAAATCTATTCAACATGAAAATGTGAGACAAAATTTCAAAATTTCGATTATCAACAGTTAAAATACACGATAAAAAATTAGTAGCAAAAAGGAAAGTGATTGAAAAAGGAAAGTTATTTACTGAAACAATTAAATATATTGCTTGAAAATTTACAAATTGGGACTGTAGTGCGCTGTGGTGATTAAATAACAGCCCCGAACAATAGTACTTTGTAAATCAACAGGAGAACTTGCTAAACCATCAGTAAAGTCCTTTTTGCAAGGAATTATACCGAATATTACCTTTTGTGCCTTCTCCACAATGGAATATAGAAATTTTTAGGTAAAATTTGTAAAAAAAAATTATTAAATAATAGATAAGAAGTCTGAAAAAATAATTTTTTGATCTTTAAGATGATGTAAAAATACTTTTTATACTCTTTTTAATGCTGTAATATTTCCAAAATTTAACGGGGAAAAACTCAAAAAGGTTCGCTCAATTTATAATTAAAATCCCGATTAAAATTTCAGCAATATTTCCCTAGGGGCATGGGCTGACTCTCCAAATAATGCGTTTCAGGTTTGGTCACTGAGTCGAACGGCCTGGTCTACAAAACACCAGAACTCCCTTTCATCATTAGTAGAGATTGACTTTGCTTTCTTGAATGTGGAACACGCATTTTCCTTCAGTCAAGTAAATAGGGTGCTACTGGGAGAGATATTTTTCTAATCAATGCAAATGTTAAAGCTGAGAGGAGAAACGAATAATGGCTTCCTATTTGATCCTAGATAAGACTAGAATGTTTAATAAAGCGCTGATTATGTTAGGGTATTTTTTTTTAACTAATAGCCATTAAAATAGTTATGCTCCGCCAGACTAAATGATGAAGCAGTATCAAGGTAAATAATCTTCTCAGATAGAATCACCCCTACATTGGAAAAGGAATTTGTCAGGACAAACACTGCGGAAACATCAATACTCGGTATTCAAAGTTTCTTAATTATCATTTCCTACCTTTTATAATTCACATTGTTACCACCGCGAACTCTTCTAATTTCCTTGCGCTGTGTTTGTCTTTTAGAGACAGGTTTAAGGATCTTCATTGATGTTATTTAAAGAAAGAAATAAAGGAACCATTGCAAACGTTTCAGTTTGCGGTATCCTGCATTACGGGAATAGATCGAATTATTTCACATTTGTTTATATGGGTGAACGTTTTCATACTATTTTACGAACCACCTCTAACAATAATTTTTCTTTTCCTACTATTAGCTCACCCTCTCCATAAGCATGTATATCTTGTACGAATTTTCAATCCTTCATAAAATACTTTTTATTCATCCAATCAAGTTCAAATACATTTTTTAAAACTTGTAGTGGATGCATTTGATATTAAAACAGTTTTTTCAAATATTAATTCATTCATATTTTATTAATTAATTACAAACTAACTTTCTCGCCTCTATTGTAGTTGTAATTGTTAGGTCCGGAATTGCCTGGTTGGTAGGGCGTTGGATTCGAATCCCTTGTGATGCGAGTTCGAACCTGGTCACAAAATTCTCCATGTCGAGAGTTATACCACTTGGGATACTGAATCAAAGGTGATTATTTGGGTGCTCAGGGGTCCATACCCTCAGAAGCTATTGAACCAATTCATCCGTCGTAAAGCGGAACAAGAAAAGAGCATCTATAATTATTTTATAAAAAATAAGTGAAAGAAAATATTTCCAAACTTTATAATTTTTCCTAAAATCCAAAGAAGGAATGGTTTTAAAATTTGATTTTTTTATTACTTGTTGTCAATACTTCGTTGTTAAACTTTGCAACTAGCTGAAAGCTAACCCAAATCAGCTTGCCTAATGATTGAGAAAAGGAATTTCTTAAAGATAACCTCTGCACAAGAAGCCCCAAAGCCTACTTGTTTCCAAATGAATTACGACACACTTATGGAAGGTCCAACAAGAACGACTTAGCAAAAATATGACCTCATAAGCAATAAATTTATAACCACAGAACTCTTTTACATAGATGTAATAATTCCTTTCTTTTTTACATGTCATTTATATTTCTTTTATTTACATACTAGCTATATGTATTACGGCATATAATGAATATACAGTAAAAGAAACCGAATACGATAAGGGAAGATGAAGTTTTATACAATGAATCTTCAACAAAAGATGAGACATTAACATAACCAAGATATACACTAAGAATGACTCTCGTAGATTCTAACAGCATATCAGTAAACTTCTGATTATATAACAGCAGAGTACAGTAGTAATTTGCAAAACAACAGGACAGCTTGCTCTGCAGTCGATAAGGTGATTTTTTATTTCAAGGAGATAATTGATTCATGTGAGAATTTTACCTTTTACACCTTTTCCCCCCGAAGTAAGGAATTTTCTAAACGATTGTATGGATATCATCTCATAATTGAGAATCGCCACGATTCTTCTTATTTTAGAATTATCTATTTTTCTCATCAAAGACGCCAAGATCGAGGGTCATTGACTTGGTATCCGCCTCGGACCCATTAATAATATCTATATTTCAGCCATGATGATTAAAGGATGCAAATGTACAGATCGGAAACAATTGTTTCATACATTACTTGTATCACATTTTCGGTATAAGATATTTTTGCAAAAGAAAAGGTTCTAGCTTTATTTGCTCATACTATTTCATTTTGCTTATTTATTCTGTTGCACTTATTGTTATTTATCTTTACTTTATTTTTCTTGATTGTTACAACATTTTAATTAATTGTACTTAATATTATAAATATTATTATTTAAGCAAATCAAACTACTGCTCTTAAAAACTCTGTAAAAGACTCATTGGCCATCCAAATGATTTAAAATACAGACCACAACTACAACTTCAATAAGATATAATCATCTGAGCATTTCTTTGGAGTCAATGATCATTTCCCCCTTTCCAGTAATGTACGGTACTTACGCATTAGAAAGTCGATCCTTATAGCCAAATTTGAAGGCGTCGCCAATAAATTTCTAAACAGCCAATAATGCCAAAAAACCGCAATTATGTTTAAAATAATTCAAACCTTAACTGTTGGCCGTCATTTTGTTGTTTTGTTGGCCTCTACGGTTTATCGTCAAATTTGAGTCCTTCGCCAATGAATTACTAAACCGTTGGTGTCGACGATCTAATACGCAAGTACCTAGTGTCCATCCCAGACTGATGGAAGATCACGCTGTGATTTCGTGTATATGGATATATCGTGGAGTCAAAGTTGAAAATTGTCACTGTTCCTTTAATCGCTATTTTCTTATACTTTTTCCTGAAGCTAGTGATATCTTTCTTAAACTAAACATGTAAAAAAAAATTTCAAAAAAAAAGTTCTCCATCAGTATGTGTTACCTTAACTAAATATCATCGTGAAGCTTTTTACTTTTTTGTTTCTGTAGATTTGGGAAATATATTGTATCACGCTTCGGGGTTCGTGTAGATTGAGAGTTGATAAAACAACATTTCGAACAATACATTAATTCTTAAAAATGTCTAGAAAATGCAGAAAATTACAACAGTTACGAGTCACAATTATGCAGCTCCAATTCAACGAATACAACAGGAAACAGCTTCCAAACACAGATATGTCTAATATCTCAGGCAAATAACAACTTCGTGCACTAGATTGACACTCATTTTCATTACTCTCTAACCACGTTAGGAAATCGGGTGGTGGTATTTTTATCCTACTTGGTGTGAAAATCTAGGACTTTCGAGAAGGTTCTGGAAAGTTCTAGGCTATCTCGCTTATTTCCTAGAGCTTAGGTGATGGAATATTCCAAAAATATCTAATTTTTTTCCTGATCTCGCCAAAAGATTGCGAAGTCGCTAAAATAATGAAAATACCGTTTTTACTTAAAATGCACCTAAATTGAGCAATTTTCGCCCCAGAATCTGAATATTTTAGATCTGTTTGAGATATTTCAAGATGAATACAAATATTTACAAAGTTTGTAATAATATTCAAGAATAATTTAATAAGCTGAATGGAATAAATCTAAACTCTAAAAAATGTGATGCAGTCTTCTAATTCTTTCGAATGTTATTTTTTAGCATTTTAGAAAAGAAATAAGTTTTAAGTACACAATTTAAAAAAAAATTGAAAAAAATCGCACAATTTTTTTCTAAACGTTATTTTGAACTATATTTACACTGTTTATTATGCATTTCCACATATATGAAGCCTTAATATAAGGAACTTAATATTACCGAAAACAACAATATTACACATGCTAGTTTAATTTCGATCATTATCCAAACCAAATCGGAATAGCTATTATAAAAAAAACTTCAGAAGACGAATAAAATGTTCATGATCTTTAAAAAAAAATTGAAGCTTCTTATCTTGATGAAATCGAAAGCATTGTTGGTCTGTCTTTTTGTGTCGAAAGAAGCTCGCAGACTTTGATAAATGACTTCATTCCGGATTCGTTGAGGAGGTTTAAAGCTTGTATCAATCGCGAAAAAGCGAACAGACCATTTCCAAATTTGATCACTATCCTGATTCAGAAAACAAGAACAGCAGGAAACTAAATGTATAAGAAGCCACTAAATAAAGTGATTCTTTTGTATTGACAAAGTTGTTGCCTTATTTAAATTAAATACAGAAAAGCTTGATACTGAATTTATCTTTTAATGCAATCGACTTCGTCAATATATGAGCATCTAGTATAGCATCAAATGAGAAGTATCTTTTTTTAACTAATGGCTTCCCTGAATTTGTTGAACATCTCATTGATTACAATTATTCATAATTTATTCACTGAAATTAGATTAAAATATCTTTCTTTGCAAACTCCTGTAGAGGAAAGTAATATGCTTTGTTATTTGACAACAGGGATTTGATTTAGAATTCAAAAAGTATTGATCTTCAGATATTTTGCAGACATCCCTTCATTCTAAGAGTTTATTTATATTTGACAATTAAGCTCTTTTTAACTGCTTTAGGTTACCCATGTTGTAATGTATATTGTTATTGGGATTTATGGCATTTTAAAAGTCAACTGTCTGCTATATGTGCCAGCGATTTAAGCCGAGTGAACGTCTCTTGCTTTTTTTTCAGTAGCACCAACTAAGACCAAGAGTACAATTATGTACTCATAGATAAAACATAGAACAACCATGCACGAATCGAAACTCGAACCCGGGACGTCCAGATCACGGGGATGACGCGTTATTCCTAGGTCAGTACGCCGGCTGTAATGTATGTAAATCTATCCAAGTGCTTGAACAATTTTGTAGCTTCCTTACAAATGACAGTATGAAGTCATCTTCGATCCCCATACATTGAAATATGTTTAGCAGATTTCATTTTAATCTTTTTTTATTACTACGGTTCCTTTCTATTATAGTTTGCTTACACGAAAAAGAAAATGGTTTAATTGAACTAGATTTCATATACTTTCACATAATTTTAATAAATAAGCATTTGCCAATACAATGATTTTTTTATGAGAAAAATTGACTCGTTGAGTCAATTGTTAACTTAGAAATATAAAATATTTTTAAGGCTTGAACTGTCGTTTATAATCAGCTTTACAGATAAACATAGTTAAATTCGATAGTGTACAAGAAACTAAATAAATCTCCAAAATAAATATTATAAAACATAAACGACATAATATAAAAGCAAGAGAATTGAATTTTGCAGAAAAATCTTTAATGATTACGGTGATTTGTAGAAAAAAAATTATTATAATTGCAGGCCGAAAAAGTTGAAATCTGTTATCTCAAATTTTATTTTATCACGTGAGAACATTATTATTTTTAAGTCACTGGTTATCTCAATTAATTTAACTCATTAACCAATTTAATTAAGTTTGAAGCAATCATGCTCCTATCAGAATACGTATGTGTCGATATATCGAGAATCGTGTACAGAGCGGACATTCTTACGAAATTGTAACTTTTTGCTGATAATAAGTTACCAAATGTCACAACCATCTTTACCATTTCCTAATAACCCTAAAAGCAGAAAATTGATGCCCAAAAGCGATAAATTACCAATTTATTTCCTATTCATTTTGTAACTTCAGAAACCTCAAACCAAAATAACATCAGTATTATCACATGACAATAATCAAAGACAATTTGTATACATAAAAAAAGACTGGAAAATTTTAAGTTACCTCAACGATCCGGATATTATCTTAAAAGAAAGCAACCGTTTCTCTTCGTACGTTCTTAAGAGACGCAGTCGGATAATGCCGATCGCGTGAGTGCAGGGGTGTCATTTGTTTTTCGACAAACACTTAATAATAGAAATTTCATGGATAAAATTCAACAAAAAAAATTCCTCTTATTGCCTTTTAACATGGGTATTGCGTGCTGCGAAGATTTCAGATTTTCTTGATTCACCGAAAAGAATTGTTAAGAATCTTTTTTCAAATTAATTTTAACCTGGTGTTTACCTAAGTTATGAGCATTTAAGACAAAGGTATTTTCAGATTGCATGCAATTGGAAAATCAGAGGAAAATATATATTTAATAATAGCAGAATTTTATTAGGTCAATAAAAAGAAGAATAACAGAATATTGAATTTTTTATTTACTAATTTGGCCACTCATTTAGAACCAAAATTCAATTTAAAATGTATGCGTCAACTTAACTAAGTTCTGAAACTATTGGAATCGTGTATTTTTATTGCGAATACTTTCAGTTTCTCTAAATTAATTTCTGAATTCTTTTAATGTTCATTTTCTGTCTAAATTTTTGCACATAAGTGTTTTGAAAATAAATTCAACAGACCAGAGCCTTTTTAACTGATGAAAAGTTCGATATCTTATTTCAAAATACATTTTAGTACTTCGTGAGTACTGCATAAAAATCTTGAGATCGAATAGATATTTAAAGCTCAATTTTTGATTAAATAAATAAAATAATGAAACAATTATTTGTAAATACTTTGCAGTTTCAAAACTGTCTTGTCAACTGTAAGCACAATAATAACATGATGTATATATATTAAGAATTCAAACATAAGCACAACTGAAATTACAATACTGCTCAAAAGAGTTTTTCACTTTTAACTTAATGCGATTAAATCTGCTCACTCGCCATATCCTTTGGCGATTTATTTCCTTCAAGTTATATTAATCGATCACAGCTGTTTTCACTATTTATTAAAAGTGAACTCAAAGTAAAGTAATGGCTCGTTGAATATAAAAGTATGAGTTTTAGAAGTGCAGACAACAAAACTTAAGAATTTTTTTCCATCCTCAATTAGATAGTGCAATTTCTCCATAAACGCAAGTTCGTGAATCAAGAATTATTTTTTAAAGAAGTGAGGTTTTCTCTGAAAAATTTTGCTAGTTTCGTATAGCAAAATGTGTACTTCTTGTTCAAAAGGAATATCACACGTTATTATAGATGCAATCCCCCAAGTTTCAATATCTAATAATTGCATAAAACATTTGGATACTTTTGAAAATTTATATCAACGTTCAGTTGTAAAGCAACACTAGGGCTATTTTGGGATGAATCTCGTAAATTTGAATCCCGATCAGATGACGGGGATGTCACCTGAGCAGATACCACCTCTCCATACCACATATTACTAGCGGGTGGACGTTTGAACCTGACAGATTTAACGTGCAATAGACCCAATTACATGACGGTTCTTCAGTGGAATAAGACCGAACCTGGTAAGTGGAACCGGTTCAGTGGAATCAACCGAACCTGAAACCCTACGGCTCACGACTCTAGACCTCACCATCAAGTCACCGCTACCCATGCCTTTTGAAAGAACGGCTTTTCCAGAATAAAAATTGAAAAGAATGTTTCTAGATTTTGGTCCGCAAGTTTTTCTAATAAAAATCTTCTTGTTTTTTTTATTGTTATTGTCCGATTGTTATTATTTATTATTGTTGTTGTTGTTATTATTATTATAGTTATCATTTCTAAACATCAAATCGATGAATTTTGGAATAGTAGAGAGCAGATGTAGCTTTTATCACTGCCAGCTAAAATAGGATTATTAAGTAATTTATTTAGGTAATTGATTAGATTACCTAATTAAATTATTATCAGATTATGAATCTTGATGAAATACTGATTATTTATTTTAAAAAAGAAATTTAACTCCGAGATAGTAATATTTAAGCCATAGATAGTTGTAAATAAGGGAAAGACCGCTCTCTCAACCCACATAAAGGTAGGCGCTTACATGCAGAATGAATGATTTGAACAATGCTAAATTGCAGTTGTAAATTTGCCGTTACATAAATTAAAAAAAAAACTAAAACAGATACCATTTAAATTCAAATCAGTTTCTTTACTTTAAAAAGATATAAAGTTTTCTAATTCCGAGATTTATTAAATGATTTCTTCAAAATTCAGCAGAATAATCTTGAAGTATATTAATTCGTTCCTGTATTAAGAAATAAGTTTTATTTCGATTCGCTCTTTGAATATAGTTTAAACCATTTTCTCATCCTGAACTACTTACTAAAACATCGTTTTTAATTAACTAATCCCTTATGTTATAGTTCAGGAACTAGAGATATATTTTTAAGAATTTACTGTACCAAATTTTCAAGAAAATATTTCATTCTATTCTCATTTAAGAGGTAATGGTCAATGCTATTTACATTTTGAATGTCATTTGCTCATTACAAATTTGAGCAAATGACATTCAAAATGTAAATAGCATTGAGATCCGAAACAAAAATCAACAACAACTTCATGTGCTTTACAAAACAGATACTCATTGATTAAAAATATAGAATAAAAACCAACTTTGAGCTTTTTTAATTGAGAATGTTATAAATAACATATGGATTATTTATTCCATTAAATTCTATATTTTGTACTCAATTCAGATGATGCGAATTTTATCTGTCAATCTTTCTTCAAATGTGTATGTCATATTAGACAGTGGATGTTTGCCCAATCATATTTAAAACGTGACAGTCCCTTATACTTCAGAAACCCAGTTGCACGAGCAAACTCTAAGCAGAAACCTTTTTGTCAAAGACCCAACCTATTAAATCTCGGGAGACGACATTAATGAAGTATAATTTTATTCTTTACAAAGTAGACGTTACAAATATAAGTAATTTTAGAATAACAACAAAACGGGTATTGCCATTCGGGCAAAAGGTAATTATGCTAAATTGTTTGTTTGCTTGCTTGCTTGCCGCAACATCCTCCCCACCCTGGTCAACTTCCAGAGGTATGACCAGTTGGATTGGACGGGTAATTTCTTTTCCTTTGGCACGAAGGATGCAGGTGCGAATTCTTCCGTCCCGACCATCGATTAGTTTCACGACGAGAGCCTTTTGCCACATATGTCGTGGTCGTATATCTTCTTGTAATAGTACCAAGTCTCCTACTCGTATCCGAGGTGATTGCTTTAAATTTCGTATTTGATGGTATGTACGTAACTCCAAAATATACTCCTTGGATCATCTTTTCCAAAATGTATCGAGTAAGTCTTGCTGTTGCCTGTAAATATTTGTGAGCTTGTTATTTTTGGGCTCAGATACGGATGGGACAGTTGTCAACTTTCGGCCAGTTAGGAAGTGAGCTGGGGTCAAAGCTTCCTCTGTATCATTCTCACCACGTTCATAAATCAAAGGTCTGCTGTTGAGTGAAGCTTCTATTCCAGCTAATACAGTAGTTAAGGCTTCTTCATCTAGTAATGAGCGACCAAGAGATTTTCGAAGACATCGTTTGGTTTGGCCTATCAGTCGCTCCCACCATCCTCCCCATCAAGCTGCTCGTGGTGCAATAAATTTCCACTTTATACCATTGTGGGCATAGAGGCCTAAAGGATCATACAGCTTTGATACAATTTCCAAAAGTAAGCGTTGTGTTGCAGGAACAGCAAACTGATAAACATTTTCATTTATGTCTGTATGAAACAAATTTTTCTTGGTATTCCTGCTAATTCCTAATACTTGCGTAATACTTTTAAAGCTGAAATCTTTTAGTTCCCAAGTATCCTGTAGGTTCTTGGAGTTTGTATTCCATTTAGCTAAAAGTAAACTTATCTGTGCCATTAAATCTTGCATTTCGTGGAAAAGAGTTGTTGTTGCTTGCTCAATAGCATCCATTTCCAGAACAAAGTCGTCCTTGAAAATATTATTCTCCAGGCACTTAGATGCAGTTGGGTAGGTATTCGAATCCGTATTAGCTAATTCACGAAGAGTAGCACAAAGCAAAAATGGACTAGAAGTCAATCCAAAAGGTAAACGGGAAAAACGGTAAGTAAGTATTTCATTTCGCAAGTGTATTTTTCCGTTTGTATCCTTTTCTGTCTCAAACCAAAGGAACTTAGTACAATTTCTATCCTCTTCAGCCAAAATAAGTTGCAAAAATGCTTGACGTCCGTCACTAGTAAGTGCGAATTTATGAAGTCGAAATCGTAACAATGTTGCAAATATTTCTGGAAGCAAATTTGGACCCTGATCAAGAGCATCATTTAAGGAAGGATGTCCTGGAGTATGAGAAGAAGCGTCAAATACAATTCGCCATTTCTTTTCGTTATCCTTTTGTTTTTTAACTATATGATGAGGCAGGTAAAATAGTGTAGATTCATTGCAAGGAATTTCATCGGCAAGTTCAACATGTTGGCTATCGATATAATTTTGCATTTGTTCTGTATAAATATCCCTTAAGTCTGCATGAGTAAAAAGTTTGTTACGGAGTATTTTAAGTCGTTTGAGCGCTATTTCGTAATTATTCGATGAAAGAATCGCCTCTCGTTTCCACGGCAACTTTACTACACGACGGTTCTCAACCTTGCAAAATGAATTGTGAAAATCACTTAAAATTTCAGAGTCACGAATAGTCATCCCTTTATCTTGGGTAGTTTTAATGTCAATTATTTCCAAATCACAAAATTGTCTCATCTGATCGTAAAGGCCATGTTCCAAAATTTCTGAGCTGATGTTTTGAACTGAAGAAACAGAAGAATATGCTATAGTAGTGAACGAACGGTTGCCGGAAAGAATCCATCCAAATACTGTTGGTATTAGCACATGAGTCTCAGAAAGTCTAATAGGAGATTCAGTATGCACTATAGTCCAATAAAAATCAGCCCCTATCAGAATTTCTATCGGTAAGTCGTTTAAACTATCTGATGGATCAGCGAGTTTCAACTTTTGACTATGGGCAAAAGAAGAGACAGGTTGAGGAGTAGAAGGATGAAAAGCATAAGTATTTGAACTTTCAAACTTGTATATTTTTTGCTTGTATATTTTTTTTGAATTGTTCCAAATGCTTGACAAGATAAATTTGACTCTCCGTCTTGTTACTGTGTTTGTTGGAATCGATTCGAATGCCTGAAGGTTCAATTTTTCTGAGCTAGTAATTTCCAACTGCAGGAAGTCGATTAAACTAGGATGAATGAAAGTAGACTGACTCCCACTGTCTAAGAGACACCGCGTTACTTTTGTTTTACCAGTTGGGCCAATGACATATACACGAGGAGTTTGCAGATGAGTAAATTTGGGAGTTATGATTCCAACGTTGTTAGTAGAAGTAACTGGAACGGTAGTTAAATTTGGATTTTCACTTTCGGTTTTACAAATGGAAACATGATGCCCTTTTTTGCATTTATAACAACGAATTGTGCCTTTTCGGGGACAATTTTTTACGTTATGGCCACGATTTGTGCATAAAAAACAACGGTTACTATTTTTTAACTTTTGTTTACGAGTATCTATATCAGTTATGATGTTGCAGTCTTGCGGCCAGTGTCCATTAGTATCACAGAAAGCACAAAATGGAGAATTTTTTTTAATTGGTACTGTGTTTTTGGAATTAACATACAAGTTAGCAGTGGAAGGTTTTAAATCACAGTGAACAGACTGTTCACCTCTAATTTTCAAAGTTGTAAGTGCGCCTTCAACCTCTTCCGAAAGAAATTGTATTAATTTTGTCATGTCACCCTCCGAAATTTCCTGACGTTTTGCAAAAATAATCCACCGGCGACAAATGTCATCAGGAAATGCTCGTAAAATTTTTGGAGTTAAAATTCGGCCATAAGCATTAATATCCTCTCCCAATGCACGCAGAGCTTGTAATCTCCTATTGCACTCAATAAAAACTTCATTTAGTGATAATGGTGAAGAATTTCGTATTGGCGTTAAATTTTCTAAAAAGTCCAAATGAGTTTGAATAATTCTATTTTTTTCGCCATATTTGTCCATCAGGAGTTTTTTTGTAGTTTCATAAGTATCGGCAATAATACTTATACCATCGACCAAACGTTTTGGTTCATCTTGTAAATAACAGCGTAAAAAAACATGTTTATCAATTACCGAAAGATTTGGATTATTATCTACAGAAGATTGAAGTTGTTCCCAAAAACTTTGCCATTCTTCCACATCGCCCTTGAACGGTTCTAACTTAATTGTAGGCAATTTTACAGTATACGATTGAATATCAGGCGCTGTATTACAAGGGTTTAATTTCATTGTCAAATTATTATCATTAACAGCCGAATCAGTAACGTTATTCATAGTTGGCGCTAATTTATTTTGAATCATTTTTTGAGATTTAAAAATTGCAAATTCGGCATTATCGGTATAGCTTTCACATTGTAAAATATCGTTTTCGTATTCTTCATCTGAAAGTAAATTGTGTATTTCATCATCTATTAATTTCATTTCATTTAGGGCAGTTTTTAAGCGATTACAAGTATATTCCACATTTTCAATTAAAAAATCATCTTTTATATTACTTACTTCAACAGAAAAACGAGTAATGTTACCGCGAATAGTTTTCCGTTTTCGCTTCAGCTGCGCCATTTTGTTTCTTGTTTCATCAGCCGTCGCCATTGCAGTAATATGAAGTATAAACTCAAAAAGTTCAGTAAGAAAGTAAACTTGCCGATGTTTCGTAAAAATCAGGAAGTATAAATTCAAGGTCCTGATTCGCATAGGTTTTCGGCACCATATATTAAATCTCGGGAGACGACATTAATGAAGTATAATTTTATTCTTTACAAAGTAGGCGTTACAAATATAAGTAATTTTAGAATAACAACAAAACGGGTGATGCCATTCGGGCAAAAGGTAATTATGCTAAATTGTTTGTTTGCTTGCTTGCTTGCTTGCCGCAACACAACCCTTTCTTACTGCATACAGCAGCCCAGATAATGTAAAAATCATTGTATTGAATTACAGAACCGTTTCTGCGAGTCTAATGGAGAAATGCAGTATTATTTCAGACTTCATTCGATTAAATGGGTGAATATAAAAGCAACAGTTGTTCTTCAATGCAAAAAAAAAAAAATGTTTGGAAAATCGGAAAAAGAACCTAGGCTAAAGAACGTTCACATTGATGAACTCTATTCCTACTCTTAAACCTACAGGATTACCAAAACGTTTTCACTTCAAAAATGCTTTTATGTACTTCTCATTTCTTACTTAAATCATCACTCCTTGGATTTGTTTTCCTCTTGCAATCCTTATACTACAGATATTCTTCGATTATATTGTTATAAATATTTATAGACAATTCCAAACCAATAATTAATAATTCCAATTTCAATAATTAATAATTCCAAACATTAAATTTTACTATTATTAATTTGATACAAATTCACGTGAACAAAATTGAAGTAACCTACGCATTCAGTTCTGCAACTAAAAGTTGCTTCGAGAATAAAATTTGTACGCATGCTATTAAAAATCCTTATTTATCAAGTATGCTATGAATAATGCGTTCGAAATTATTATATAGAGGAAATCTATAATTCAATGTTTTGAAACAAGTAGAAATTTAGCAAAAAAAGCAATCTAAAAAAATCAAATATACAATCGCAAATTTCAAATTATAATGCGAGAACCTCATTATTTGTATTGATTTAAGCCATTAAGTAGTTTAACCCTCTCGATGCCAGCCGGGCAGTTTCGGGCATTTTGGAAATTTACCCCAAACCTCCAAATCAGTCGTTTGGGGGTGTTTGCTTGCGTTTTAGGGGAGGTGGGTTTTTAAATCGGCTGTTACTGCAGGAGATTCGTGTTATCACTGGCGAGCGCGGCTTTTTCGCAGAAGGTTCCCCCGCGCCTTAAGGCGGTAGGGGTGGGGAGGGATTCACAAAATAGGTTGTTTGCACATATGTTGTGTTTTGAAAGGGCTTTAAGTTTCTATTCCCATGTGTTACTATCTCAAAATTGCTAAGATTTTATGGTTACTTATAAAGAAGTTTTCCACAGAAGTTCTCTGTTAACGATGAATACGTAAGCATTCCGAAACGTAATTTTTTCCCCTTCGGATAAACATCAAAAGCTCGTTTTAAATATTAATACTACTATAAAGGTATAAAGGAAAACTATTGCATTGACTTTGTGGCTTATTTACATAGTAACTTTCTCACAAAACGGGTAGCGACTCTTGTCACTGTGGAGGACAGTCGTTTTATATTTCTAGCTACTAAATCTATCATGAAACGGTCGTCAGTAGTTTAAATGCCGGGGAAAAATGACTTTTTTCAAACAGCATTACCCCCATCCAAATGGGATTTTTCTTTTCCCCTCCTCCTTAGAGTGAGATAAGCTTTGGAAATGGTGCGTTCCTTGCACGAATGCCATTCTGCAAATTTTTCTTCAGTTGCGAATTTCTACTCTTTATTATACAAATTGTGAATGGGTTTTTTTATCAGAGTAATTTTTAATTAAAATAACTTTACCTTTTTAAATTAAAACAATTTTACCTGCTACTGATGAAGTGACAGTGATCTGTAAAACGACGATGATGGTTGCCCCAAAAATAATGTTTTAGCAGTTTTGATGCTTTACATCTTCTCGAATTTCATTTATTTTTATTGCTTCATTGCAAAATGAAGTTTTAAAACCATTCCATCTATTTCCTGCTTTATTTTGATGTAACAAAAAATTAAGCAGTAACATATATCATTTTATCTACTATTGACAAACGATTGTTGTAATGACATTTTAAGTTTTATGAAAAATAAGGAATTTTTTTTTGTATATATTTGTTCTAACTTTTATTTCAATGATCGAAAAGTGATTTATTAAAAATTTGTGCGTGATACACTCATGCGTAAATTCATGGAAACTTAATATGGAACGTTCGTTCTAAAATTCATTTTATTTCATTGTAATAGACCTTGTCTTAACAATACTAAAGAAAACTTAAATAACATTTTAAAATCCGAAATTATGCTTGAAAAATTTAGCATGACGGTTTATACCAAAAAAGTAATATTCATGATGAACTAAAGTATAATGCTCAGGCTAAAAAATTCATTTATACAATATACACGTCGCATACTATTATAATGTAAAAGAAATTACATTCTAATATATGACGTATTATTTAATTTTGACAGTACAATATTGTATTAATATTTTAAAAGTATATAGGGGAAAATTAAAAAAAAATGTAAGATTTTTTTGAAATTGACATCAATGCCAGTTTTTTTTCCAATTGCTTGAAATCTAATATAAATGTTTAAAAAAATATTCTCGAAATTATATTTAAAAAATTATCAAATATTTGGGGATGAAAAAAATACCCCACAAAGTTGATGAACGAACGCCAAGACTGTTGCACGAGGGTACGTTGTCAAGGTGGTCAATGTGGCAATTAAGGTAGAGGTTAGAACCTCGCGACGTTAGGACCAGTAGCCTAGTAACATAAAGGCCATTGAGTATCTTAGATTACCTTGTCTTATGAAGCTACCGCCAAAAGTTATATTACTCAAAATAATTATGGTCATTAGTGCACTGAAATTTAAATACAAAATTTTGGTATTAATGACCATTCAGCCCAATTACTGACTACTCATGACATTTTTCAAGAATTCAATGGCCTTTATTGTTTCACGATACACCTCATTCTCCACATTCCATTCACAAGTACAAATTGTATGGTTAAAAAAATCAGAAAAGAATAGTAGCACGGCATAGCAGAACTTGCATTCAGTTACCGATTCTTTTTTCTAACAATATTCTAAATTCAAAACATACTATATTATTAAAGTACACTAAAAGGTCAATTGAAAAATTAATAATATACTTTTACTTTTATATTTTATTTAAGTAGGTATGCATTATGTATTTTATCGACCACTTTTAATATTTTATCTAAGTAGGTGTGCATTTAATTACTCTATCCGCTTTATACAACATTCTACATTCAAAATCTGCATTGAAGATGAATACTAGTATTATTGAAGAAGAATGCTAGTAACAAGTGATATAAAAAAATTAAGGGAATTCTTACTAAGGGCAAAGAAGAAAAGATTTATTTTAGTTACTTTTTATTAAATAATGACAATTAACATAAATAAGCTGACAAAAATTATTAATATTCGCAAGAAATGAACTCGCATTCTTTACCTTCACGTGAAACAAGTAATATAAAAAACATTTTTTAAAATCAATTCCTACTTAGGTAAACAAAGAAATTTTTTATTTTAGTTACTTTTGATTAAATAATTACTATTAATATAAATATGTTTATAAATATGACAAAATCACAGTATTAAGTGGCAAAATAGAATCAAATTTTCTGACCATTTTCCATTCTCCTTTCTAAACATGGTGTTCAAACTCGCTGCCCAAGGCTTCTGAATCCAACACAATCCCAACCAAACTATCTCGGCATGGTAAGTACAATTGCTATAAATGATTTATCTATAAATTATACTAGCGTTGAATTTTCGACGCCAGTTGAGGATTAGAAGCCAATTAGGGTAAAGTGTGAATTTTTTACACCAGTTGGGGAACTCAATACAGAGATTTGAAAATTCTCTGTTTATTCTTAATTATTTTAATTAACTACTTAAAATGAATCCGAAAGATCATTTAATTAACAATGTTTAATTTCAAATGCATCATAAATTAAGAAAATAGAGTAATTTAAAATAATAAAATAATTAAAAACATTTTAATCCCAAAATCATTGGCTTCAAGAAAAAATAAAGTGAATACGTCACTTATTTGACGATGGGGAAATAGAGATTTTTTGCGAGAAAGGTTTTTTTTTATGAATTAATAAAAAACCCAATGAATTAGTGTTTGGAAAAACTGTATTAACATCAAATGCCATCCACTACAAGTTTTAAAAAATTTACTTCAACTTGATTGGATGAATAAAAAGTAATTTATTAATTACTGAAAATGTAAACAAGATTATATATATAAAGTGAGAGTGTGAACTAACAGTAGGAATTAAAAATGAAGTAAAAATAATTTTGATACTTAGACTCATCGTAACTTATTATAAAATCAGCAGCCTTTATCAAAATGATAAATTCGATTCAATTTTAGAAACCCGAATCCGGTCTTTTATTTTCAGATTCATTAAATCTTACTACAGAGAATACCTTCTCCAAACCAAACTTCACCACAAACAAGGCTTCATACGACACAAATCGATACATTCAAATAAACTATCCGGCCTCCGCCCATTTCATCACTAATATTTCTGCTTTACAAAGTTTACCGAGAACTATAAATCAACGTTCTAGCTTTCACCAGCAATCAAAAGTCTCATTACATTATTTCGGATGAAAGCCCATGCGAAAATTTACAGCTGTTCAACGGAAACAAAAAAATTAAAGGATCCTCTCTTTAACGAAAGTGGAGAATCCGTCTGCATATGTAAATTTTAATTATGCTGATTAAATAATTGAGCCTTTTATTAAAAAGGCTAGCAGTGGCGTTGCTCCTCCCCCTTTAGTTGCCACAATGGCTTTAGTATGAACGGTTAAACAATGGTTTATGTGCGGGGGATTAATTTGGATCGCAGTTAAAATTTGGTGGTATGGCGTGTCAGGGTTTAATTTGGATCTATGGTATGGAGCTATTAATTTAACTGCTCGTATGCAATTGTGGTGTTAACACAGGCTTGATGGTAGTGACGATTGTGACCGAATGGCTGCAATTTCCGATGACAGGAGACAGAAATAGGAAGTTTCTATGACGTCTGGCGTCCCGGTTGTTAACCACTTGAGGATATTTGTCATGATCTCCGCCGGCATTCCTGTAGCTATTTTGAGTACAATGAAAACTAAAAATAAAATTGATGCGAAATAGAATTGATTTAATTGCCTTATTATCATGTCAGAATGTGATGTTGTTTTAGGGGTGAGGTTTTCGGCGTAAACAAGAATCCGTAGACGAAGAATAGAAATTTTTAATAAGTAGGTAAAAAATAATCAACAAAAATCCGCAGGCAAAAAATGAAATTTTCATTATCTTCACGAGCATCTCAAAAAATCAGCTTTTAATAACGCGTTTCCATTGCATTTACAATAGCTTAGATTTAAAAAAAATAAGTTAATGAATGCAGAAAATAAAACCCAGAAATATGTCATTTTGAGCACCCGATTATATGAAATGAAATAAATAGGAAATGTGATATATTTTTTGAAACAATCAATGCGGGACAAAGTTTTTTGAATCGTTTACATTACTAAAGTGGCTCATTCGATAAAACAATAAAAATAAACAAAAATAGAATTTAACTTGAGCGAGCACGTGGTGTCTGGCCGTTCAAAAATGATGTTCTGACATGATACATTGAAATAATTGCAAATTTGAATTGTAAATTTCATTTTCATCTTTTATATTGAGTTTAAATTCAGATCAAGTGAACAAGATTTTTTAATTATTTAGAAAGAGTTTGTTAGAGAAACTACGAAAAAATTAATGAATTAATTAATTTTTCCGCTATCAGGCTGGACATATTTGCATAATTTTATTATATTTGTCATCGAATTACTGATTTCAAAATTGTTAGAAACATAAGGGCATATTCATTTGGGTAAAATGCAATAACCTTACGTAAATAAACTCTAAACTAAGTTATTCTAACTAATCATTGAATTCATAGATTACTAATTTAAGTATACTTCTTTATTTCTTTTATCGAACTCAAATATCGTTTGAGAAGCTTTGCAATATTTCTTGTAATAAGTAGTATATAAAAAAACATTTTTTTAAATCAATTCCTACTTTGAATATTAGGAAAAATTTAGGAAAGATTATTTTAGTTACCTTTTATTGAATAATTACAGCTGTTATTCTCGTGTTCTGCTTTACAAAGGAAGGAGGGGTGCAGTAGCTTCTGAGGGTAAGTACCCCTGAGGACCCGAATAACGATCACCTTTGACTCAGTACCCCCAGTGCTATAAACTTTGACAGGGAGAACTTTGTGACCAGGTTCGAACTCGCAGTAAAAAGGATGTGAATCCAACGCCCAACCAACCAGACTATCCCGACTAACAATTACAACTACTATAAAGACGAGAAAATGAATTTTAAATTAATTCATAAAAAATTAACTTATTCATATTTGAGCAAACTGTATTAACATCAAATCATTACGAGTTTTATTACGAATTTACGTGAACTTGATTGGATGAATACAATTATTTTATTAACGACTGAAAATTTGAACAAGAAATATAAGGAGAGTGTAACTTAAAAGTAAGAATAGAAAAATAGTGAATTAACAAGCAATCTTAGCAGATATTAAAAGTGTGATTTCCGGAAATAATTTTGAAGCAGTAGTTGTTTTCCATGCATTGTCATGCTGCATATTTTAAGTGCTCAAAATATTATTCCAGTTTTTTTTAGTCCTGTTTTCTTAGCGATTTTCCTTTCTCAAAATAATCTCACTATTTATTATTCAAGAAAAACACAAACTTAAGCATATTGATAATTGTATTAACCAAAACATCTTCGCTAAATATTTGACTCTTAAACTACAGTTACAGAAAGTCTCGGAAAACAATAATAGCACAGTTTGCTTATCAACTTATTATACAATGAAAGTATTGTAAGTTAGGAAGTGTAAGTGCAAATGAGAACATTTCGAATTCATAGAAATTCGGGAGGTAGTCTATATGACGAACATTTAGTTATTTAGAATTAAACGATAAAGCATTATAGTTTATGTATTTTTGAGTCAATAAATGTAACGCTGAAAAAACTGATGTCTAAATTCTTTTGCAATCTTCTCTTCAACCAATCTAACCCAACAAAGAATTCTTGATATATTAGTATTTTTGTTTTAAATTGCAGTGATTAAAATGGATTAAATAATAGACTTTTGAACAGCTGAAATTTAGACCATTTTAATGTTTTCTGCAGTGACAAAGATTGGAAAAAAGACTTGCATAATGATCTTTAAAAAAGCAGTTTTAGTTCATTTGCAAAAACCTTCCATACATCAATCTTACAAAGGTCATAAATAGTCATTTAGGTTGTGTCTTAGAATGTGTCCTCAGTAAATAAGGAATCAGCAATTTTTTTAGAAATTTTTAAGAAGCGGAAAATAATTTCTAAATGAAAAATATTTCTTTGGAATCAACTCGGGCTATAAAATTATTAGAAAAAAAAAGTGACATCATCAAATGCACGTCAGATGTTAGGACATAACTCTACCGATTTACCAAACTGCAAACATTCTGGACTAAGATGAGGCTTATTAAAAAAATAAAAATAATTGTTTTCATTACAAAACAATTCTGCTATAAAACCAAACAGAAAAATGGAACTTCGTTTGCTGCATTGTGAACGATCAATCAAAAAGAACAAATGGAATTCTTTTTTTTAATTTGCTTTTCGTTGCATGTGTTCTCTCTTAAGCATTTAATCCTAAGTAGTTATGTGTCATAACATATTAGACTGAATAACTAAAATTCCTCTTGTTTTTATGACATTTCACTTAATGATTCTGATGTATAACACATGTTTTTAATGCAGAACATTCTTTTTATATAGCTCAATAAGGTGAAATTTAATAAAGTGATAGGATTAGAGTAAATTAAATTTCACTCAATTCAAAAGAACTCCATACAAATTTAATATGAACTACCTTAATTTTGATTAATATTTAGCAGCAGGTATTCGTTAATATGCAGTTTGAATTCATGCGGTAGAAATTTTAAATATTAGAGTAATTTATAAATAATCAAAATATCAAAGTTAAAATGCTATACAAAATTATCGCGCACCACTTGTTTGTTTGTTTTTATTCGAATTGTTAGAAATAAAATTGAAAGCATTTTAATGAAAATTCCTCTAAAATTCATAGAAATACAATTGTAATAAAATTAGCATTTTGATCATTGTTCGTTATAATATCTACAATGCTGACATATATTTAATAACAAAAATTACCATTTAATTTTAGAGATCATGGTTTTCAAGAGATGTCTATATACGGTCGCTTAATTCCGTAATGATTATATTTTATGGCTCCATTGCTCAAAAATTTATTTATATAACCGATAATAAACAAAGAGTAAAAGGAAATTTTCTATGCATATTTCATTGTATCATTTCAGAACATCATTTCTTGAACGGTCAAGCACCACGCGCTCGTGCAAGTTAAATTATATTTTTATTCATTTTAATTGTTTCATCGAACGAGTCACTTTAATACTACAAATGATCAAAAAAAGGAACTTTGTCACGCATTTATGGTTTTAAAAAATATCGCATTTCCTATTTATTTCATTTCATATCATCAAATGCACAAAATGGCATTTTTCTAGGTTTTATTTGCTGCAGTCATTAACTTATTTTTTTAATCGGAGCTTTTGTAAATGCAATGACAACACGTTATTAAAAGCTGATTTTTTTTTAAATGCTCGTGCAGATAATAAAATTTTTATTTTTCATCTGCAGATTTTTGTTAAAGCCAAAAACCTGATTCGCAAAATAACATAATGCTCTGACATTTTAAAACATAAATTTAATATGTTGAAATTTATGAAATTTTAAAAATTATAAATCTGACTAAAGAGTTAAAAATCTTGCATAGTCTTATATACTCTTAAAATTTTTTAAAAAATCCTATATAATCTGCAATTATGTGCCCAATAATACATCAAAATAAGTATGGAACTTTATAGAAAATAAGGTTTCACCCTCATCTTTCGTTTCTAAAGCAGTCTATGGCATTTTTGACCTAGATACCGCAGTGCGACGTTCTAGGAAACGCCATTTTCCAGCCGTACCTGGAATGACGTACTAAAATGATATTAAAGTAATTTGCTTATTTCATTAATTTTCATCCTATTTGTCATTACAGGTATTTTGAATGATTTTCAGTTGCCTTGCTATTATCCTCTTTATTTACGATATATTGTTATTGTTATCCTCTTTATTTACGATATATTGTTTTAAAGTTGAGAAATCTACAAAGCATTTTCCACGTTAGGAAAATGTTTGTCTTTTTTTATTCTACATAAAAAATTTTAATTACTATATTGGAATTAGTGAAATTTATTTTTTTATATTGGAATTAGTGAAACTGAATTTTTTAAAATCAGATATTTAGTATAAATATCTGATTTTGTGAGTATTCCAAGTATTTTCTGTTGGAAATGAGTTTCTTAATTTCCTCGTTTTAAGTTAAGGAACAATTTACAACATGATTAAAAGAATACAGCATTTGATGAAAAACAATAGCACATAAATAAATTTATAATAATATGTATGGAAAGAAATGCATTGTGGAAGAAATAAAATAAAATTTTTAGTACATCTGACCACAAATTTAATCTCCCGTAACCAAAAATGAATTTTTATTGAAATGTTATAAATACGGAATGGTTCAAATTTGATCTGCGTTTTAGGTAATTGTATTTATTTTTGTTCTTATTAATAAATTTTCCTTGAAGAATAAATTGTAATTCAGTAAATTTAAACTTGCAAAAAGCCAACTTCAAAGCATAAAGGAATTATTTCATTCAAACAAAGCAAATCTGGACACTCAAAAATTGATATTGAAAGATTCTTTCTGGCTTTAATAATAATGCCAATTCTTAAAGATTATCTCTCATCAAGATAATGTAATTAGAAGTTCGAATTTCGTGAATAGATTGAGCAGCAATTTTAAATTCTTTCAGAATTTTCGTAATGATAGAGGAATATTTCTCATCCACCCTAAGTTTCATTTGAGCCACTGTCTTCACAAATAATAATTTCAGAACTCGTGACCAATGCGTAAAAACCTCCATTCCGAGAAACCCTTCAGGCTATTGGAGATATTTCGCTATTGGAGATGTGGTAGTTACCCTTGATAACTCAAACCATTTCTATGCCTACTTTGGAAAGGCACAGCTGGTTACTGCCTGAAACCTTTTCTCCCCGTATCTGAGGCACACATTGGAAGGAATACAAATTTTAATATTACTTAAGCCATTATGAGTAATACGTAAGTACTCAGAGCGAAAAATTAATATTTTCATACTTTACCTTTTGCACCCAGTAATCTTCTGTTGTTGTTTCTCATGGCACTTGCCACGGACAAGCCCGCCGAGGTAGTCAACGATTGAAGCCTAATCAGCGTCTCTTGTTTGTAGTAGCGCAAACTAAGACCAAGAGGTACGAATTTTGCTACTTCAATCGTCACATTCGCTTGCACAGCTCCTTTTTACAGGGGGGGGGGGCATTCATACTCCTCGCATATAGAACATTGAAGAACAACCATGTCCGAATCAGGACTCCAACCCGAAGGGTCCAGATAACGTGGAAGACGCGCTATCCTATGCCAGGCCGACGGCGTAATGTACTGTTTCAATCATAATTTAATCCTTAGTAATAATGGATTAAGAATATAAAACAATCAAGTTTAAAAGTGAAACATTTGG
This sequence comes from Argiope argentata, assembly GCA_026289955.1. Taxonomy (NCBI): domain Eukaryota; kingdom Metazoa; phylum Arthropoda; class Arachnida; order Araneae; family Araneidae; genus Argiope; species Argiope argentata. The sequence goes on along the minus strand of JAOUZG010027273.1, from coordinate 3,003,574 downwards.
AAGTAACGTAAATGCTGTGATGATAACGAATAATTCTTAGAAGATTTAACTCTTGCAAAATAATTTGTTGTTTCACAGAATATTTCAAAATAAGCGCATTTTATTTTTAAAAAATCATAACTCCATTTAAAACAAATTATTAGATTATTTAATGCTACTTTTCAAGCTTATTCCATATATTAATTAATTATAATTAATTAAAAGACAATATTAAAATAAATAAAGTAAATTAAAGAGTAATTTTGAAGTTTTTAATTAGAATTTATTAAATTTAAAATACTAAAAAATATTTCAAGACATGTAACTATATTACGCGCTTATAAAATGATTTGAAAATATATAATAATTTTTATAGCATTCTAAATATTGTCTCGAAAATTCATGATGGAGAATTTTTTAAATTCCCAGTCATAAATTTTCAGGGCAATCTGCCGTATGGACATATATGGGTTACAAGGAATTATGTCCCATTTAACCATTTTTAAAAAGATTGCATTTTTTATGACTACCGATTTTTAAGTTTATTTATCGATGGGCTAATGCCACGGTGCCATCTTCCAGTATGAATTCTTTTAATTGATTACAAAATTTGTACCGAACAGACAAATCAATAGCCATAGAAGAAAGGGGATGTATATTACATTTTCATTCAGTTCTGACTACGTTTAAAGTTTCAAGTCTCTAGCTCATCGAAATGATAATTTTAAAACTGATTGAAAAAATTGCGCTGAATAGATGTACAAAGAGCTAGTTTAATTTTATTGACGTTACGTTTTAAAAGTTGAAAAGAAAAGAAAATGAGTTAATAAAGCCGTAAAACTACACATTTCGAGTCAAAACTCATGAGCAAGTTCTGTTAAGTAAACATCATACTATTCAACCACTAAATGTAAAAAGCGATGGTTAAAGGATTCCAAATATGTTCACAATTCAGAGAAAGTTAATCAAAATATTGGATAATAGTTAAAATAAGAAGTACTAATCCAGAATTGTGCTGGATTTTGAGCATACTTTTTTATATTACTATAAAAATGTATTTCTTTGTAAGAACTCTTCACCAAGTTTTGTACAAGTTCGGCGATTCAAAAATTAAACTTAGAAATGATAGAGTCGCATAATAATGAAAGTGATGGGCTAGAAAAATCCAAACAAATAAGGTAAAAGTAGTGAATTTGCACTAACTTTTAATTTTTTTATCTTAAGAAGGAAAAATATGAATATTTTTGAGAAATCTGCTGAAAATTGAGTTGCAGGAAATGTAGTCACTATTGAAAACTCATATGAAAAGCCGTGTTTGTTATAGAAGGTCCGACAATTCCTTCATCGGTGGGTGTGAGGGTTCCACTGAAAACCATTAAGAAAATACCAAAGCCTTGTTTAACAGACAATAATGGCACCAAATGGTTTTCATTTGTCCCATCACTTTCACACAGGCACCTCGTACCACCTGTAGTTTTCTTCTCAATTCTCCGCAACTATTTTGCAACCTGTTTGAGCATTGGGGCGCATTATCACATAATCATATATGCAGCTGTAATATACAATCATTAACTGAGTCTTTCATAGCCATAGATCATGTCATTAATGACTAATCATATACCCCCTCATCGACACTAAAATCAAACATTCTAATTTAATTATATGCTCGGTAGGCTGTCAACGTTTATTGTAATTCAATTTGTTTAAATTTATAAAAATTGTGTCGTTCAGCATAATTTTGAAAATTTTTGTCATTCTTTCTTTTATAATCCTTTAGTGAGTTACAGAATACGTTTGTATGCTCTGTATTATTAAGAATAGAGAAAAAAATGTTTAAATTTTTTTAAAAAAATTGCGAAAAAACACGAAATTTTGAAAAAAAATTTTAACGGGAAAAAAAACTGATTCTTTTTAAAAGAAAGTATTTTTTTATAATTTTGATGTTTAAAAAATTGCTTATTGGTTCAATAAAAGATATGTGTTGTTAAAAAATAAATGCTTGTTTTTTTTAAAAAAAAACTCTAATAATTTGAACATAATATGAAAAGCCATTTCATCAATGAAACTTCTATACAAGATTAAATTCTGTTTTTAATTAAATTCAAAGAAGTTTTATTGATACCATTGCATTGAATCTTATTAGGAAAGTAAATCGACTTTCTACACAAGAAAAAAAATCATTTCAAATATTTATAATATATAGTTATATGGATCTTGAATATTATACGTATACGTTTATATATATACGTTTTAATATTTAACACTTTCAACGTAGCCGACGAGATATCTCGTCTTTCGATACTTCCTATTACAGGTTTCTGTGGGCTAAAATTTATCTCTATGTTGAACTTTCTACTACATATCTAAAGAATGCCTTTATTTATTTATTTTTGTATAAAAAATGTCAACAGCCGGAAGAATTGGGATCTTTTTATGGAATTTTTATCTAACCTATCTTCATTGATGAATATATTAAGATGATGAAAGAAATCAATGGTATGGTGTTCGAGCCAATCTTTTATATAAGAGAATCCGTTTTCATGAGCCTTTTACCCAGAAAACCACTTTGAATGACTTTTGAGAATTAAGTTTTATGTTCATAACATGACATTCGACATAAACGTCATGCTATTGTGGTGCAATTTCTGTAGAGCGATTTATTTATTTCTCAATTAGCGTTCGAATGACAATTCTTGAACAAATCTCCTCTAAATAATTATTATATTACAATGCAATGGAAGTTTTATAACTAACTGAAGTATATGCAACCGATTTTAAAATAGTATGGTAGTGTCATAAAAAATAAAACCACTTACAGAAATTAAAATTATTTTTTCTTTCGTTTATGTGCATTGAAGGCTTAAGGCGACATTTTCACTTGCCTGTCTTCACAAGACCTATAGCTGAAGGCTGTTTAATTCAAAGACTTGTCTGGAAATAAATGTTGGTGAAAGTTATGGATTTCATCCGTAGGCCACGTTTTAGAAAACTTTGTTATATATTGCTTACCTAGATGCAAATATAGATTACATTTATATTCGTTTCGAGGAAAAGCAATAAAACATATTTTTTCCTGAAAGTGGTAAAAATGAGACTTTTCCATCTTTTATGGGACAAATGATGATAAAAAACATAAAACTTTCATATTGAACATATAAAATTTTTTTAGGGATATACATAAAAATACAAATAAATACAACATTCAAATAAAATATATATGAATTTATTTCATTATAAATATTCTAGAATTTGTTTTGTCGATTTTATTTCTGCGCATTCAAATTTTTCGACGATTGCAATATTTTACCTTTGAATTCTGCGTATAGGAGAAAATAAAAGACGATAGTAAGTTTGGTTAAGAGCAAAAGTCTCTAAAAACAGAAAAATATGTCCTAAATAAGAATAAATCTAAAATTTGTGGATATTTATTTTCATCTAAAAAGCAAAATATAGATTTTAGAAAAAAAAGTAAAAACTAAAAAATAGGAGCAAAATAATTAGAATCCTTTGACGATTGTTTCAAAGTTCAAATCAATCAGTTAAATAATTCAACGATTTTAAATTAACATAAAAGCAATTGCATCTGAAGATATTAAGTTTTAAATATTTATACTGGCTAATGTAATATTTTATAAACTTTCCTAAGGACTAAAATATTATTTTCAAAATTTTTACTTTGGTGACAGAAAACCTATAAATAATTTAAAGGAAATTTTGTGGTGATATTATGATATCAGCTCGATAAACGTATACTTATTTATAGTTGAAACTTCCAAATGGATGCAAAACTAATCAAGATGTTTTTTAAAGTATAATTTTTTCAATAAATTACCGATATTTATCATAAAAACTAACATTTAATATTTGCACTTATAAAAATTTAAGAAAAGAAAAAAAGAAAAAAATGAATTTCTGTTTAAATGAATTATTGAGCTCATTGCAATGGCAAAAAAGTTTGAATCAATTTGATGTTTCATTAATGATAAAATGAAAATATTTGCTCTTTATCTATGAAAAGTTAAATTTTTATTTGTCTTGGTTTTACTAGAAAAAAAATCATGCATTACAAATTAATCAGTAAAAAATAATGTCTGAACCATTAAATATCAATTCATTTTTGTTAATTAATTAAACATTATTTAAATATGTACTCTCATAAAACGATTACGTATTAAAAATTAGCTTTCTTATTGAAAATATTAGATTTTACTCGCGACTTAGTACGCATTACAGTGCGTACCTCGAATAAAGCAAGACAGCAAATCAAGCCCGTATTTCTTTAAAATCAAGTAGAGTTTATTTTATTTATCGATCGAGACTGAGATAACTACAACAGTATGATACACATTTTTTAAAACTTTTAATTAATATGAATCACATTTGTCAACAATTACAACAGACTGCACATGGTTAGTTTTAAAGGCATCAATCACAAAGAAAATTAGCTGAATCGTTTGAAATAATTGTTCGAAAACATATTAAGCAAACCTTCATTAACTTGGAGAAAAATAAAACTGAAGTCTCATTCATTTAGCGGTGGGGAAATGAAATTTTTGAAGTTAAAGTAAGAAAAGTGTCGTTATTACTACTTTTCTCGCCATTTTTCAATTGTTTCTCTCTATAAGTACCTTCCTCCTGTCTTAAAGAAAATATTTTTTTTAAAAAAAAATTAGCCGAATGGTTGAACTGTTCTCGAATTTTGCGCTTAGCAACACATTTGGCCATTCATTTTTATTTATTTAGATTAATGAGCTATGTCATATTATTCAAAATATTTAAATAAAAGAATTTTAATTCAAGTTTGTTTTTGAATTTTAAAAGGAAAAAACATCTGTTTTATTTGACTGTTTCTGTATTATAAGCTAGCTGATTCCTTCTTATTAATTTTACCAATCAAAATGAAATAAAATGAATTCTAACAAATCTTACCGATTCCTTTAATTTATCCTATCGCAAATTCATTGAATTTCTTAGTAATTAAGACTTAGAAATCAAGATTAAGTCATTTAAAGGTATTTTCATTCGATACAAAAACTGCGTGGGTTCTATAAGTAATTATAGAGTTCTATTTATTCTTCGTGTAATAATAGAAAAAACTTGTTCCCAGTTTAGAAAGAGCCATTTAATTAAAAACAAGGAAAACAGAACAATTAACTACTTAATTACTAAAGATGTTAAGTTTAATTAGTTACTTATTTTATAACAATACGTTATATGTTGAATTAAACATTGTGTTAATTCTGAATATGTTGTGTTTATCTTTTTTGTTGAAACTATACTTCTGATACTGTTAATTATAGAAGCCCTTAATGTATTATTTTATAACTTTACATGGGAACAATTTACTAATGCACTTATCATATGTTTGTAATTTTATATTATTTATAAGAACAGAATTTATTAACGAATGACGGTAGTCTGTATAAATCAATGTATCAAAAAATAGGTAATATTTTAACTCACTTGTTGCATATAGTGAACTATTTAAAATTTAAAGCAGAAATTATTTTAAAAGGAGAGTTTATTTCAATAGTTTAGTTTGATTCAGCAAAATTTCATGACAGTTGCTTACTTTTGAAAGCCCATTTATCATGCAAAAATTCTCATTCACATTTCTTCATTTTTGCTTAGTCCAATTACCTACCTATTTCGTTTGAAACCATATGTTAACATCTATAATTCTTATATTCTGAATAGTTCAGGGAAAAAAACAAAAGAGAAAGGGAAAATTTGCTTATAATGTACGAGTTTAAGTATAAAAATATTCTTTATATTTATCTTTATTTAACATATCAAAATACTTCTCCAAAACAAAATAGCTTGTTTTTCTGTATTTATTCGTATACATTTTTAAATATTTGGTTTTCGAAAAAAAAATTCTTAAAGCAATCTATATAACAGACGATCTGGATAAATGTAATTCAGATAACAAGAATTCAAATGTTAAAAAAAAGTTAATACCATTTTATTCACACATAAACATCATAAGAAAAACTTTAGATATTTAGAGTTTTAATGAAATTTAATCTTTAGAAGTCCCCATTTCTCAATTTTCAACGTTAAAACAATCATTTTTTAGAAATTATCTATTTAGCAAAATGATTCTTTTATTATAGTTATCAAGCAAATTAATTTTAAAGCCAAACTGATACATTTTTTAAATGCAAAATTAAATTTTGGGCTCATATTTTATAAATTTTCTTGCAACTTTTATTTTTTTACCTGCAATTTCATCGAGGTTTTCTCCTTCCTTTTCTACATTGACTTTCTCTAAGCCTTTGCGGTTGATTGGGATGTCATTTTAGAATATCCTTAAATTAACATAAGTCTTGTGTGTTTTGTCAGAATGTTGGGATCTACTGGCGCATTCTGTTTTCGTGTATAGCTCTGTTGTATCGCAATTCCATCCCGCGTCCGTTAATCGTGCGTCCCAGTGTTGAGCGTTTGCGAACCACCGTTCGAGACATTTCGCCACTTCTATGCGTCATTGGATTCGTTCAGCAACAAGTGGACTTTCTACAAACTTCCACATTTTTTTAAAGCATGAACTATTTGAATAAAAACGCATAAAATTTCTTTAACACAAACTTAAGGATGTTAAATAATGAAATTTAAGAGGGTAATGTTAAGGAATATTCAAAAAATAGAAAATTTTAGAGAGTTCTCGAAAAAAAATCGTAAAAAATGGAAAAATGCTGAAAGCAGAGGGATAAAGCTGGATATTGTGTATTATTTTTAAAGAACATAACATGACGCTACATCATATTATAATTCGTCTTTTTAGATAAATTTAACATTATTTGCAAGGGTAATAAAAATTTAAAATACAAATCTGCGATAAGTGAATTCAAATCTCAACCTTGAATTAAACTTTGTCGAGGATATTATTTCACTTTTTAATTCATTGTAAAATCAATGTTTCACAACAATATCAGTAAATCTCTACAGATGCAAATGGGTTTAATTCACGCCAATTTTTTAAACACCGACCAAAATTGCATTTCATAAATTCTGCAACAGATAAAAATGTTTTTAAATAAAATATTTCATATTTTTTAAACCAAAAGCTTGCTCTTGATGATATAATTCAAATACTGATAACGTCAAAAGAAGTTATAACATTTTACAAAGGAACTGATCCAGGATTTAGCTGCGTATTTTTATGAAAATTGGATAAAAGAAATTATGATTATCAACCATGTATTCTCAGAATTTGAGTAACTTTTTCGTGAAGATAATTCTTACTGGTTTAATTTAATTTTCTTTTATAGATAAAAATGAATGAAAACTAGTCCAATGTCTAATTTTACGCATTGCGTTTATAAAATGGAAACAGTGATTAAAAAGAGCAGTTTTAGCTCACAAAGTTCAAATCTTTTGACTAACATTTCAAAATGCAGTTTTTCAAATAATTCTTTATAATATCCGTTATAATTCTTCCCTTTTAAAATATATAAAAAGAATTACTGATTACATGTAGATAGGTAATTGGTAATAATTATTAATGTGTTATAATTTTCACTGGCAAAAAAATATTTTTTTTCATAGACCTCATTGTTTTATCTAAAAAATATTTTCATATTTTCTATTTGGAAGATATTTGTATAATAATGCAAAAGCAACAAAAGATGAATAAAAGAAAACATTAACGTTGGTTATGTCGAAAACAGAAAAAATCTTAACTTACATAAATAATATTAATTAGCTTTTTAAATAAATATTTAACGAGACAATTGTCTAAAAATTATTAAATACAACGCACATGATAATTTTCCATAAAAAGACAAATAACTAAACAAATGATTACCTCGTGTAGAAATATTTTGATATAAAATTTCCACTTCCCAGACCAGGATTAAATCCCATTACAACAGCATTCTTCACAAAAGTCTGAGCACGTCAATTCCGTACCAGAATATTAATTGAAATCCCGAGTCAATTTCGGTTTAAGATTTAGATTTTTAAAATTACATACAACCATTACCAGAATGACAAATTAATCTACGGATAGTAAAGGAAAAATCCCTTTTTTTACAAGTACGGAAACAGTGATGATATTTCTAATAAATATATTAAATATTACATTACAGATGTATAAAATTAATTATCGAGAAATTTTTTTCAAATATTTTAATCATGTTAAATTAATTTTTGTTATATTTAAGAAGTGTTCAAAGAAGATAAATCCATTATATTTACACTTCTTCACTCACTCAATACTGATTTTTAAAAATATACAGGGATTTTTAATTCAATTCATAGCAATAAAACATGATTATGATGTACATTTTTTAGCTAATGTCTAAGGTATATAAGATATATTTTCACATATATAAATGAGAGCTATCACATTATAACTAAGCAACATTTCATTGATTTGAAACATCAAAAATTTAAATGTTTACAATACTATTAATTTGCGAAGTGTTTTCCTTATAT